>CM060251.1:17420729-17820729 GCA_030684275.1 Acipenser oxyrinchus oxyrinchus
TAAACGTAACAATGGTAAACGAGTACTGGTTAATTGCCATAGAAATGTACTGTTTTTAAAAGTTGCGCCAAATATGGCTCCTGGTCTTAACATGTAAATAGAGAAGTGACACAAAGGATAAAGAAAATATTTTTGAAGGCAATAACAGTGATCGTTTAATTCAGCATGTGCATATCCACTTAGCATCGGATAATTAGGGTGCCACTTTGCTGTAAAGACAGAAAGCTTAGGGTGCCACTCTGACTCACCCAGACGATAATACATGATTAGAAGTCAGTAACAGATCACAACTGCTGAATGACCTGCCAAGGTCATTATCAAGGGCAAACAGCATAATTAGTATGCACTTTACTGGCAGAGGAGTACAGTTCCATTGTTCTGGCACAATCAAATTAGCCTATCCAATAAGAGCTGTGCTCTGTGACCTTAAGGAGAGGATATCTTTCTTGTGATAGAATAACAATGACACAAAAGAATATGAATGCTGTGCGCATAAGGGAAATAAATAATAGGGGGGGGGGATTGGAATGGGCTCTCTTCAGGATTTGCTTGGAAGGCAATGGAAAAAAGAAAAGGACACAAAGAAATAAGTAAGCAATGCACAGCCCCAAAGGCATGTTACGAAAATAAGATGAATACGCATTAGCTGCAGTTCATCTCTTTTTTTGCATGGCATGACTCAGCCCTCCAACACAACTACTGTGGTTAAAAGTTTTTAGATGTCTTCTTGACATTATCCTAATGGAGTTGTAATGGTTTTATAATGTACAGTAGCTACAGTAGGAGCAAGCAAATTTGACTCTGTTCTGACTAAAAGCATGCCCTTCGTAGACTGGCATATGCCTCAAAATGTCCTTAGTGCTACCAAGAATTATGATGTCATAGTGCAATTATTATAAGGATGAGTGCATTGAAGGATACTTATGAGAGTCAGGGTAATTCAGCAGATTTATAGTCCTGCTTCTGATCACCTATAAAATGGAAAAAAGTGAGATTTTAAGCTCATATGCTGATGCTGTCCATTGTTTAGGCAAAGCTGCCTGTGCTATATATAACAGCTTCTCATACTTATTTAATGTAATGTACTGTATGCAGGATAAAAGCAAATGCACAATGTCTTAGTCGGCAGCCAAAGGGCGTCTGTCTCATCATCGCCTTTCCCAAGAAAAGAAACCTTACTGCTAGCCACTTTCTGAAATAGCACACTTGAAAATGAAAAAAATACCCTTGAGAAAGTGTAATGACTACATTGACATGCTCCCTGTGAGAGCATCAGTCAGTTCACTGTTGCACTGAGGTTCATCGCAGTAAAATGTACAGGTGATAATATTTTAGAATAACGGTACTGGTATTGTTTGCGATCTCAGACGTCCTGCTGGGATTTTATGTGTTTTATTCCAATTCATTCAAATCATATTTTGTGATTAAAAAAAAAAAAACACATGTTGACACCACACTGCCCTGCCTCAGTCAAATTGCCCAAACCATGAAACTCCCCTAACACAGTGGATTAAAATGTGTTGCTTTCAGCCATCCTAGCCATTAATTCCTTCATTTTCATGGAGCTACATTTGTCTGATTTAACAAGATAAGATCTGAGTGCTGATACAGCCCATTGTCAATCCAGAATACCATCAACACTGCATCAGAGGGATGCATAACTCAGGTATTCAAAAAAATTAGATATGCAGAGCACCAATTTTATAGTACCAGACCCAGAAATTAAAATAGCCCAGATTAATGTATCATATCTTATACACTGTCCAAGTGAATCTACTTTAATATGTTGAGCAGAGTCGCAGAACAAGACTTTGTTATCTAAGGAGCACTCAAAAAGACAGAATTGGCCTGAGGATTCGATTTGGTTCAGGTAGTTCATGTTATACGGAAGCGCTTGAATAGTTTTTAAGGAAAATATTTTACATCACTCTGGATTCGTTTACCACTTCACACTTCACACTTCACACATGGGGTTTATAAAAGAAACAATGTTCATTTTTCACATGACTCAACATACCTGAACAACCTCCTGTACAGCTGAAGTGTGTTTGAGTCTTATTGTGTGTCATACCAGATGTAGACAGCAGGGAGGTAGTTTGGCATGAAAATTGAGGGACAAAATGGAATACCACTATTTTAATATGGAAGACAAGATCCTCACTGTTATTATAAGGAAACATTAATTTACTATAAGGCTATGGCTTTGTTCACAACTATGAGTTTGGTGGTCGCAACAGTGGACATTAATGCACATCACAAAACTAACCCACAGCTTGGAACCATCCATAGTTTTACTTGAGAGAGGCCCTGAATGGAAAGCCAAAGCCTTTCCAGGCAAATTAAAACCATGAGGGGAAGTTTTAGTGCCGGTACCCATTGTCAGTGTCACTCACCTTTCAAGCACAAAAAGAAAAAAGTTACAAATAAAAGGACTGGAATAGGTACCTCCAGAGGCAGAATATTCAGATGGCACTTGTTAAGGTATGTGGGATTCAGCTGTGTCTACAATATATGTAAAATATTCTGCACAGAAATGTTAATGCTGAAATGCCAAAAATATACATTAAAAAAGCTATGCTACAATGTAAAAACAGTGCACATGAGAATTGCTATGATGTGCACAATGTGCACATGAGAAATTCCATGACCTTAAAATGCATTTATTTTTTGTCTATTAGAACATAAGAACTTAAGAAAGTTTATAAACGAGAGGAGGCCATTCGGCCCATCTTGCTCGTTTGGTTGTTAGTAGCTTATTGATCCCAGAATCTCATCAAGCAGCTTGTTGAAGGATCCCAGGGTGACAGCTTCAACAACATTACTGGGGAGTTAGTTCCAGATTCCCACAGTTCTCTGTGTAAAAAAGTGCCTCCTATTTTCTGTTCTGACTGCCCCATTATCTAATCTCCATTTGTGACCCCTGGTCCTTGTTTCTTTTTTCAGGTCGAAAAAGACCCTTGGGTCGACATTGTCAATACCTTTCAGAATTTTGAATGCTTGAATCAGATCGCCGCATAGTCTTCTTTGTTCAAGACTGAATAGATTAATTTTTTTAGCCTGTCTGCATATGACATGCCTTTTAAACCCAGAATAATTCTGGTCGCTCTTCTTTGCACTCTTTCTAGAGCAGCAATATCCTTTTTGTAGCGAGGTGACAGAACTGAACACAGTATTCTAGATGAGGTCTTACTAATGCATTGTAAAGTTTTAACATTACTTCCCTTGATTTAAATTCAACACTTCTCACAATATATCTGAGCATCTTGTTGGCCTTTTTTATAGCTTCCCCACATTGTCTAGATGAAGACATTTCTGAGTCAACATAAACTCCAGTGTCTTTTTCATAGATTCCTTCTTCAATTTCAGTATCTCCCATATGGTATTTATAATGCACATTTTTATTGCCTGCGTGCAGTACCTTACACTTTTCTCTATTAAGTGTCATTTGCCATGTGTCTGCACAGTTCTGAATGCTGTCTAGATCATTTTGAATGACCTTTGCTGCTGCAACAGTGTTTGCCACTCCTCCTATTTTTGTGTCGTCTGCAAATTTAACAAGTTTGCTTACTATACCAGAATCTAAATCATTAATGTAGATTAGGAAAGCAGGGGACCTAATACTGATCCCTGTGGTACACCACTGGTTACCTCACTCCATTTTGAGGTTTCTCCTCTAATCAGTACTTTCTGTTTTCTACATGTTAACCACTCCCTAATCCATGTGCATGCATTTCCTTGAATCACTACTGCGTTCAGTTTGAGAATTAATCTTTTATGCGGGACTTTGTCAAAACATTCTGGAAGTCTAAATAAACCATGTTGTATGCTTTGCAATTATCCATTGTCAATGTTGCATCCTCAAAAAAGTCAAGCAGGTTAGTTAGACATGATCTCCCTTTCCTAAAACCACGCTCACTGTCTCCCAGGATATTGTTACCATATAGGTAATTTTCCATTTTAGATCTTATTATAGTTTCCATAAGTTTACATATAATAGAAGTCAGGCTTATTGGTCTGTAGTTATCTGGTTCGGTTTTGTCTCCCTTTTTGTGGATCAGTATTACGTTTGCAAGTTTCCAGTCTGTCGGTTCAACCCCTGTGTCAAGAGACTGTTGCATGATCTTGGTTAGCGGTTTGTAAATAACTTCTTTCATTTCTTTGAGTACTATTGGGAGTATCTAATCCGGCCCAGGGGATTTGTTTATTTTAAGAGCTCCTAGTCCCTTTAACATAAACAAATTCGATCCTGAAGAAAGTTGGAAAAGGACCAAAAAAACACAGATAAGTGTGAACAGCAAGCAAATTGATATATTGTTTCAAAAGAAATGAACCAGACTGAGTCCGTTTGAAACTGACCTGGTGTAAATGCAGCCTTAAGAATAATCACATGACCCGGTACTAAATTGCACAGTCAGACTGACACTGATTTTAAGCAGAAGAGATGTATCCAAGTTTTGGATTGTAGAGAGTCACCATTCATGTCAATAGAGATTTGGTTAGGACCCCAAAACCATGCAGAGTTATACAGAATGCCAGTATGTAAAGGGATTATCTTACTTTTACTCTTCCACGAGAGCTGGGAAAAAGACCCCTAATGCTTCTTTAATTCTTTGCACCTGCATCACAAATGTGCACTGTGGTACACTGTTATTGAAATAAGGCTAAAACCTTTAGGCCAGAGATACACAAGCAATTTTTATTGTCAATTCTAGCTGACAAAAAAAAGCTAAATGTGCCACACACACACTGTAAAATTGACAATTATTTTAAGCAATTTTAAGATGGCGTCTGTTTGCAGTAAACATGTTTCAGCAGCTGCTGTAGTAATTGGAATAATTTTGAAAAGAACCAGACATGGAACACATCATGCTTTAATGCAGGAACTGCATTTGGAGGATCCTGCAAGATTTAATAATTTTTTATGCATGTCCCTGTCAACATTTGAAGATTTTCTGACTCAATTGAGTCCAATCATTGCAAGACAAAATACAAATATGAGGGAGTTGATTTGTACTGCTAAGCGTCTGGCAATAACTGTTTTTGAGAAAGACCAGTACTTCAAAATACTTCCACTGTGCGTATGGAAAATCATCTGTTGCACTCTCCATTTTTTTAAAAATATTTTCCTTGGAGGTTCAGTTTTGACCTTTGCTGGTGATTTCCCAAAAATATTTGTTAATGCCTTATATTTTTCTTATTTTTTTGTTGTGGTCTTTATATGCCACACATATAACATCCCATAAACATTTTCTATCATGAAAAAATCAATCAATTGCAAAGTTTCCTCGGACATCCACTTGTCTGTAGCCATACTTCCTAGTAAAATCAGGTGATTAGAAAATGCAATATCATTGGTTAAACACACAGGCACAAAGAAAAAATGTCATCTGAATAGCTAAAAATAGAGCAGTAGTCTATTCTAGCAACTCGAGTTGCCAAGAAAAAATTGCTTAAAAAACTGCTTAAACTTGCTTGTGTATCTGGCCTTAGGTACAGCTAGGCCAAAACGTCAGGGCTAAATCTGGAAACTACAAAGAGAGTTGATCACTATCATCCATGCAGTTACCCTTTAGTGTTCTGACCAAGACAGGACTTCTCTTCAAAACAAGACAGGACTTCTCTTCAAAACACGACAGGACTTCTCTTCCAAACAAGACAGGACTCTCTTCAAAACAAGACAGGACTTCTCTTCAAAGATTAGGAATTGCTTATAGTTTTGTTCATAGAAACAAACATTTACAAATACTGTACATACACATATAATCTCACCAGATCCTGTTACATATTTTTGCATGGTTGTTTAAAAGGAAATGTTGGCAGTCACTTCTATTGAAGTAATTGTTTCATTTTTAAGTAATATGGGTAAAAAACAAAACAAAACAAAAAAACATGCAGTTTACTTTGGGTCCAGTATTTTTACAGATTAAATACGATTTGCTTGCAGCACACAAACACACACACACACACACACACACACACATATATATATATATATATATATATATATATATATATATATATATATATATATATATATATATATATTTTTTATATAAGCTTTTCATTTCATAAAGAAGAACTCTTGAGATTTGTAATCGCCTTTTTTCTTTTATAAGTGCTTCACTGTATGCTCACCTGCTGTCTGCAGAGGAAGCAGGTTTCCTCGATTCCTTGGAGCTTTCTTGCATTAGTAAAACAGCATGAAACAGTTGATTTTCATTTTATGTTGCAAAGCATTACCATGATGTCCTAATACTTGCAAATGAATACTCCTCTTTCCCAATCTGTCATTTTAATGCACTATAGATTTTATTTCACTTGGTGTAGTATCACATTCTCAATAATAATAATCAACTGCACTGTTGTTCTCCTGTAGAAATTAAATTTCTGAAATGAGTGCACAACTAATAAAAGATGTTGCTTGAGGAAATATAAAAAAAAAATATGATGAATCATAA
The DNA here is from genome assembly GCA_030684275.1 of Acipenser oxyrinchus oxyrinchus. Lineage (NCBI taxonomy): Eukaryota > Metazoa > Chordata > Actinopteri > Acipenseriformes > Acipenseridae > Acipenser > Acipenser oxyrinchus. Next base: position 17,427,188 of record CM060251.1, read on the forward strand.
GGACTGGGATTTGTATTCAGATGTGAAAGACAATTACAGAACGAGTTCAGTATTCTCAACAGCTTAATAATATGTCTTCTTGTCTGTATGGCTATCTGCACAAATGATGCTTGTGGTCACAATTTTCAATTCAGATACTAGCCTTTCTGTAATATAAAACATCATTTAAACATTCCATGGCACAGGGGTCTGTATTCATAGACCATTAACATTCAAATAAATGCTTATATTAATGCAATGAAGGAAATGTATTTTGTTAAATATTTATAGAAATATTGTGGGGTGTTTTGGATTGGGTCCAGAGAAAGAGATGCAGTGAGATTTGGTACAAGATTGCTTGATTAAGTTAGCATTACTGAGCATTGAAGGCAATAGTTCAGCTTCAACTTGAATCTTTTGTACAGTGGATACATTGCTGGACTGGTCAGCGCATGGAGGATTGACTTGTAAGTGAGGGGAGGAGAGTGAAAGAGGTTGACTGTGGAGTCCGCTGAATAAAGGACATAGTACATTTAATTCAGCTCTATTATTGCTCAAACGCAACTCTATTATACAGTTGTTAAGATGCTAGACTCACAATTACAAGATATTGAGTTTGCACCCTGTCTATATATTGGGTTGCTTCTCCCTGTTGTTTGTCATGCAGTCTAATGAGTTACATATACACAGCATGTGTATGAAGTAACTAGTTTAGCACTTTTCCCTTCATGTAGGTTGCTGGTTCATTTTCAGAAAATAGTAGCACGGATTCACTGGACATCAGCGAGGGATGCGGGAAGAAAGAAACCTTGGAAATTAATAATAGGAGAGATGTGCTTTGTGACTTAGAGATGAGTAAGGAGATTCCCCTTGGCTCATGGATAGTCACCCTCATGGAGGTGAGACCAAACCGATCAGTCTCCGAGGCTGGGAAGCAACCGATACTTCCCCCAAGGGGAACCTAGAGGTGAGAAAATGGGAAGGCTACAGAGAGTTAGATAGATTTGGCCAGGGGTCCCCCTTGTCTTGCTGAGGACCTTCCTGGAGAAGGACGAGGCCAGCAGCGGCTGGGCTTCTAAGGTTGGGAAGTGAGCTTCACTTACCCCCAAAAAGGACCCCCGGCACCCCGCAACTGCACCACCAATGCAAAACAATAAAAAATGAACAAATATGTATGCGTTAAGGCCCAACAGGGTGTCTGTATATGTCGAAAATATGGACGCCTCGGGCGTTGTGTGGCACGAGACGAAGTTGAGTGCCTCCAACCCCTGAGAAGTCTGTATATTCGACGTATACGGACACCCTGAAGGGCCTTATTGCATTTATAATCCAGGTAAAACAGTGGATTTGAAGAAAAAAAAGCATAAATCAAGTTTAGGGCAAAAAATGATGTGTTTTTTTTATTAAATATCATTATGCCAATAAAGTAGTCCCATTTATAACTCTGTTTTTATAACTAATTCATAACTAATTAATTTAATTGAAACATGCAAAAGAAAGTACATCTTAATTTTTGATATTGTGTACATTGCCATGAAAAGATACACCAGGGGGTGGAGTTGAGACTGCACTGAGTTATTTTTTTTCCTCTCAGTGCAGACACACTGTTTGAGCAGACAGTCAAGATGAATAAAAATAAATTCAACAGTGTCTCGGATTTCAGTAATTTTTCAAAGTCTGTGTCAGAGAGGTGTAGAAGTGTCTTTTGTGTTTTTCTGTAGCATTTACAAACCGCTAAAAATACATTATTTGAAGTAACAAAGAATGGGGTGAGTGAGTATAAAGACAGCAAATTTTATTTATTTATCTTTTGGTATTTTTTTCTGTTTTGTTATCTTCAAGTTAATTTAATTGTTCTTCATCCAATCTGCAAGTCTACTTACTACTTTTGGGATTTTTTGCTGGTAATTGTTCACTTCGTTTTATAGCTTTACTGTACATATGTAACTATAAACAAGATATGTTTTAAAATATATTTTTGAAACATATTTATTGTATATTTTTTTCCATATGGGTAAATATGGTCCACTGAATTAGAGGGTAGTTTGCCCATAATAAAATAACTTAACCAAGTAATTTCCAACTTTTACTTTAAATATAGGGCAAGTTTTGCACTTACTTCGGATCAGGTACGTTATTGTATATCTTCAACAAGGGCTGACAGTTGGCAGAATGACAGGGAGAGTAATATAAGCAAACATATTTAAATTACTGTAGGGACTGCAACTCTATTGTCGTTTTTATACACAAATAAGCTTACTTAACTTGAAAAATGTTTAAACGATGCAAGCAAAATTCTACTTGGTTTGATTCAGCTTCAATATGAAAGCTGAAAATGTATTTCAATAAAGAACAACGACATGTTTTAATGAAGAAAAAAACATTCTAGCCCACTTCACTAAAGTGCTTAATAACAGTAACAATATTTTATTTAAAGTTGGTGTTGAACTGAAACCCGTTCATGGTCCCGCAGCAACATGAACCTGCTAACTTCCTTATTTAAAAATAAAGAAATAAATAAATAATGTCTTATTTATTTGTAATTAACAGAGAATAAAAACAAACTAAATGTCAAAACAACAATATTTAAGCGCCTAATGTCATTAGATTACACTGTGTTGCAATGCAAAGACAGGCCCTCACAAAAAAACCCGAAACATCAGTGTAGAAACAGAGAGGTTCTTTTCAAGCTGCGCTTTTAGTTGACACTAAAAGAGATTTCAACACTGGCTAGTGACAATCCAGTGGAATTTATTGGGATATGTATTTGGTCTGCATAGTGTAGGTGCACAAACACAATTAAACAACACATGTCTTTTGACTATAAAACTTATTAAGTTTTTAGCCAAATTGATTGTTGCTCCACTTAATATATTAATATCCCAAGATAATGCTCAGACCCCCCTATTTTTTTATTTTTTTATTTTGTACGTGGATGTGTGCCTAGTTGCAAATAAATAACACTATATAAGCTATTTGCCATAAATGAGTTAGTTATTGTATGTCAGCCTTTCATACATATTGGTTTCAATGGAATTAGGCACATTTTCTGATTGGAGGAGCCAAGCTGTTTCAGTTGTTCAAAGTAATTTAAAGCAGGAAAGGGTTTGGAAACCGGAATTCTTCTAAATACAGCTATTGATATTACCTCGCAATATTCAGCAGAATAGGCTGCACAAACAATCATGGGTAAAACAAAGATGGCTCTAACATGGAGGTCAGTGTTATACAGGGATAATGCTTTGACAATTTTTTTGTGATCAAAGGGAGTAATGATATATAGATCACTTACAGGTAGGGTTTTTTGGTTAATGTTTGACATGTTTGGCTGTGTTTAAGTGCAGTAGTTGCTTTCTCCAAAGACAAGAAAGTGTTAGAGATTATCTGTGTCCTAGTCAGTAAGTGATAGTTTTGACAAAGGCAAAAATAAGGGGAACTCATTCTGGAACACTGGAGCAGTACTGCGCTGGGCAATTATTGTCGGTTCTGCAGAAACAATCCTCCATTCAATTGGGTAATACAGGTCCCAAAGCAGCTCACATTTGACCAAAAGCTTTCTTGTGTCTTAATATGTCAAGTGCTTCTTTGCAGATACCAGATGGGTTCTATTTTTGAATTGTGACAGCTTATGAAAACTTCCTTCATCATTTCACTCTTGAGACCAAATGTTTTGAGTATGCAATGGAAAGATAGGCTGTTCAAAGGCTGCCACAAAGTTGAGCGAAAGCTACACCTATAACTGCACTGAACATGATAGTGACCATTCTGTAAAGCTAGTCTCGTTCATAGTCTGAAATTTGGAAACATATATCTTGTTTCCTGGGGAGATTTTTCTTATTTTTTACATGGATTTTTTTTTAATGTAATAATATTTAATATCCCCTGACACTATGTTGGGCAATGGGCATTTAGTAAGTTCTGGCCCTGCATCTTCCATGGTGGGCTTCCATTGATAGCATTGACAAGGCCCAATCCTGCTTAGAATCAAAGATCTGATATAATCACATCAACCTTTACAAAATACAACATCTGCATCCAATGACCTGCTTATTGTGATGCTGCACATGGCATTCTCAGAAATACATTGCAATAAATAACCAGAGATTTTACTCATTAATTAGCAATTAGTCCCTTTTATTTATCAAATACCATAGCTCCATATAAGCAGTACAAGAAGCTTTATTGCTCCATATTTTTCTTAGTAGAAAACATAATGGGGGGGATACAGCTCAACATGGTACAGGCATAATTCACAAGCAGCAATGCAGCAATACTGAAAGGGGTACCACATGTTTGTCATTAGAAAGCTAAAAACAGTCTGCAGTGAGAGAGCTGTCAGCAAGTAGGTAAGCATTTCAGCTCATGCTTATGTGTTATTCTCTCCCTAAACTAAAAGAGGTGCTATATTAATCAGTGCATGTACTTGAGCTTTCTCAAACATTTTTGGAAAACATGATCAGAATAATAGATTTATCAAAACTTGACTTGGAACAGTTATGTTTTTATATGTTTTCAAATCTGTGTGACTTTAAAGTGGAATACATTTTTTTTAAATTCCCAAAACTAATGGAATTATTGAGTGCATTTGACCACCCTTTGTTATAGCTTTTCAGCATACTAAAATGAAATGCCCCCGGTGAATTCTGTGGAGATTATTCCCATCACTGGTCCTGAAGGGGATAAATAGAGCCCACTGTAATTGTAATATTGTAGCTAATGTAGCTGCCTTTTGTGCTGTTTTTATTGAGTAAACCAAACATCTAGGTCTGCTTGGACCCAATTGCTTGTTTTAGGGTTTCTGTTTCACACAGTCCCATTCAATAAAACAAGTAAAGAAAATAAGCAAGGCGTATACTGTAGGTCTGATTGATGGAATCAGTCCTTGAAGGAAGTAATCCCACCTCCAAGAAGGAGTGTTTTTTTGATAGAACGGGTAACTTTTAAAATGAAACGATTCAATTAATTCAGCGAGAAAGCTCTGGCAATACAAGTCAATTAATCTGTGGTTTAGTAAAGAGATAAAAACTAATTAAAAAAACAATGTTCTGTCTTAAAGTGTCCCAGGATTATGAGAATGTATTAGGATAGTCCCAAAGACAACCTCAAAACCAAGCAACTAACATCTAGAGGACTGGAATCACGTTTCACAAACTTACACAATCATTATTTTTTAGTTTATTGAATTTGAGGGATGTCCTACAATTACCACTAATATAAAAAACACAGTAAAAGGATCATATTTTGTACACTTACTAGTTATTAAATTAGGTATATTTTGTCTTTTGTAATGAAGACAGCATATCATTATTTAATATGCTACATGTAATTGTAAGTATAAATTCATGCTCTTATTCTGTATTTAAGTAGAGCTTGCATTTTTAAACTGAAAAAATATAAATACATTTTACAGGATAATATTAAAAATCTGTATGTGTTTTCAGCCCTTGTCTCTGTAACCCTTCATTTTATTACTTCTATTTCATATGAGTCAAGATCTTCATGAATACACTACTTAATCAAGCTTGTCCTGAATATATTTGCAGTGTATTACAAAGGTAGGAGAGATATCAATTAATATAGGCAAAGAGGACCCATAATTTCTAATTAACAAGCAAGTGGTTTGTAATAAACAGCGGCATTGAGTGTAATAGCTAGCAGAAAAATAACTAGTGTTGATTTGTCCCTCGGCAAATTAATAGAGTGCTTATCAATGACAGGGTTACATAAAATAGCTAAATGAATAATCATCGGTGAGTTAGAGTGAAGCAGATCTCTAACAAGCTCAATTTGAACCTTGTGACATCCATAGACTGTAAAAGATTGAAGAGTGATGAACATGGAAAAAGCCAATGAACCATTGTTAAGAGCATGCTCAGTATTTGTGTCATAGGCATGAAGTTAGCTGTATTAGAAACTGAGGTGCACGGCTAAATGGCACTGGGCTTTCACTTCATCATTTATAGAGATTTTATATATTAAATCATGTACAATGATGCACAGCAAAAGAGAGTTATGTATTGCCAGGATCAACAATTCAGTTAAAGAACCAAGCAACTGCAACTGCTTCGAATGACATGAAGCAGTCAGAGGGGGCAAGTTTTCCTAAAGAACCATAGCTTCAGCAATTATGTTCCTTATGGTACACAAAAATACATTTGTTTATTCTGTGTCATTTGTTAGAGTAGTTCTTATACAGTCTCCTTGATTTACTGTGATCCATTACCAGCAGCTCTCTCATGCTTTTCAGGAAGCTTGTTTATTTCAGTATTATTAAAGTTTTAGTGGTGCCCCAGCCTGCTTTCATCTCAACTGTGCTCTGGCAACATGTACGCGAGCACAGAACTGTACTAGGAACACGTGCCTGCGCTCCTTTGTATATTGTGCGTTCACCGGAAACGTGCCAAATTTGAAAAACAATTTATAGATAACACGCTTCGCAGCATTTCGCTCACCCCTTTTCATCCTCCTCAAAAATATGTAAATGATTGTGCATTATACTTCGAAAACTATGGTATTATGTCATAGATAAAAATGACACCTAAATAAAATCTATACATGCAAAAAAACAAATACCTTTTTCAATCTTTTTTTGCCTCCAAACAGAATCAAGCCATTTTAATGAAATAATGCATGACGCAATACAAATGTGAAATTGATTACTATTTCTTTGGCTACTGAATATTGTTATTTTCAATTTTTATGTAAGCAATGCATCACCGATTGCATTCCAAGCATTGTGACACCTAAGCTACACAATTTATAATAACAAAGGGACATGACACAGGGCAGTTGAGAGTGTTGTCACAAGGACAATTTGAAATCCGTGTTCCATTTTAATATTCTGATATGCAGGGTTATGCTAATTCCAGTAATGAATAATGTCTCTCCTATCCACAGTCCTGTCATTTTATCTCTGTGGTACTATATGTACATGTCCAACTGTGCTCAGCATGGCTAACAAGTAGTGCTCTGAGACCCGTTACAGTCTTGCCTTTTTTATTGAAACTGTGTCTGTGGTCTTTTATGGAGCCTTGCATTAGCAACCCAGTGTTTTATTACAAATTAAAATAAAGAAAATGATTTCACGCTAAGCAGCCAATTACACAGGCTACAATTGGTTCCAAAATTAAACTATAAACTGGAAATCTCAATTTAAAAAAATGTATATATACATAAATAAATAAATAAATAAATACATACATACATAAATAATCTGTTTGAAAAACAAACCTTAGATTATTTTAAACAACTATTTCCTAGGTTTTTCCTCTTTCTTACAGTCTTAATATTTGAATGATACATAATAATTGTGTTATATACACAAGCTGGTAGATTGATGTACAGTAGATACCAATGTACTTGCACAGCATTGACATGGTAAGAAACACCAAAAGACTTACATATTAAGAACTCTCACAATGCAAAACCTGTTTAGACAAGTCCAAGGTTGATATAAATGTAATTTCACTTATACTGTATACTTCTATTAACTTTTTTATTTTATATTAATAATACTTATTTTAGGGTTCCGCCAGTCAAAAGGAAATGTCCTTCATTTCATGTAAATAAAATCCTTTAGAATCGTGCAGTCACCAATCTAATCATAATTGATGAGGATTACTTTGATCCTATACTATAATAAAATAAACATTTCAAAAGAAACTAGTGTGTAAACAGGTGCAAACAAGTTTATGCACATACAAAACTGTAAAAACAATAGTTTTTAATCTAAAATGAAAGTAACATGATTTCTCTTGCGAGTTTGTCACTCGCAGCACAGAATCCAGGTTGAGGTACTGCAGCCTGCAGCTTTGCAGTTTTCTGATCGAAATGTTTCTGCTGAAGCGCTGTGGCTAGCTTCAAGATGAAATATCTCCTACTGATATTTTCCCCGGTGCATTCCTTGTACAAAACGAAGGAATTGATGGCTGCCAGGTCCAGTTTAGATAACAACAGGCTTGTATATATAAAGGAATAGAATATTGTAGGTTATATTCAAAATAAAAACATGTATGCAAAAGGCAGTTCTAGTGTTTATGAAATTTAACTTTTAGATGTTCCACAAACACACACACACACAGACACACAAATATAAATTCTAAGTAGTAAAACTTTTACGTAGTAGAAATTATATTTTATATAATTTTGTGTGTGTTGGAAAGGTAACCAGACAAACAAGTAGCTAATGCACGGTGTAATTCAGAATGTGCGCGACAACATGTGAATTCATTTCTCTTGTTAAATGTTTTTATCTTCATGGCAACACATGAAGCTCTCCTCACAATATTCAGAGTCGTTCTTTTCCTACTTAGTAAGCAGACACGGATATTTAAATATCCCCTCCCCTAAATGACTCTGAATTGTATAATCTGCATTGGTACGGCCGATTTTTTTCCCTAAATCAGAACTGCATAGCAACGCATTTCCTGAAAAGTACGGCAAACACATTGTGAGGAAAACTGTCATGACTTGTGCATGTAAACGCTGCCTATATATTTACTTATGTTTTTATTATATTTAGAATGGTGGCTCAAACTCCAGGTAACTGTGTTTAATAATTAAGTGACTGTCTTTAGTCTTCAGCTTTACCCATGATTTTCCTCAGATTTCTTGCCACGTGAAACCGCAAGTAGGGGATTTCAATTTTGACTGACTATCCTCAAATGTCAACTGTCAAAATATTAGGTTGCAGGTCTGCAGCGTCCTTCTCAAACTAATGTTGGACTCAGAATTTTGAAGTCACAACAGACTACACTTGATGTGGTAGATGCCTGTGATTAATATATTACATTTTCAGTTTACAATATGCATAAAACATTGAAATAAACCTTTTTACAGACTGATTAAAAGCTCTCACAGTGTCATATGAGAAACCTTTGACAAGACAAGTAATAAAACACTGAGCAGAATGATATTCCTTGCTGAATTAAGATTGTACTAGAAAAGCATGTTTTATTTAACTGGCAATATAGATTTCTTTGAGGTGAATTTTTCACAGACTTTTGCGTTAATGTGCTGTATAAATGTGACCACTCATCATTGTATTATCTTCTAAAACATCAACATGACAAAACAGTAGTTTCTAAGCCTTAGAGGTTGGTTATTTGGATCCAATCATAAACCTTTTCTGAAAATAGGTAGGCAGACAACTTTTAAAACAATTCAAAGTGGTAAGGGGAAAAAGAAGTGTTTGCATAGATGAGGCTGATTCTGTCAAATAGGTGACAGTTAAAGCTCATTGCACTTATTTATTTTGCATCTTTGTAGAGTAACTGGTCTTTTTACCTATTACATAGTGACTGTCCATCATGGTTGTTATGGATGCAGCCTGAGAGCCCGTAGGGGATCCTAGTTATTTACACTCTTTTTCAAGCTTCAAAGCTGTTATAATCCTTTGCTGTCAACTTTGTGCTGACAACAAATTACTTTGTGTTTTTTATGCTCATTTTGGATCTAAAATACTGGCATCCATACCCTGCACTGCAATTCTGTGGGTGAACGAGGTGACCAGCAATATAACAGGTAGCTTAGGAAATGTGCTACATATGGAGATTTCAAGATTTGTTGAACGTGGACAGAAAACAAAGTCCCCAGGCTTTGATTTGTATCCCAGCAGGAACACTAAAGAAAAAGAACGGGTTTCTCTGTACACGTTTTCTACAAACATTTGGGGCAGTAAGGATGGAATGTTACTGATAGTAGCATATATAATGTATCAACATATGCTTTTCTTTCCTGTTTTAAATTGCCTTAATTATGTGTATAGCCCAGTATACACAAGGACAAGTGTTTTAAATAAAACTGGTGTAGACCTGGCTTCTATTTGGAGAAACGTGTTTACAGAAACATTATGCCTTAGGCCAATCAGGAGAAATTTTCTGTGCATGTGACTCACTGATAATGTGACTATGCAAGACAGCAGCTCTCATTGAAGATGGCATGGTTTTGACAGAGACTAAAATGCACAATTGTATTGATATGTACATAAACAGACCATTTATATATAACATGCTATGTGTAAAATTTTATTCATAACAAAAACAGACATCGAAAAAGCATTGTATATATAACTTGCTGTTAAAGCTCTGCAAATAGGGCCGTTTGTCTTTTGTGTTTGAGAATGGAAATACATGATGAAATGGTTCTTAGTGAACATTTATATTTTAACCTTGGAGTATACTTATAATTGCATAACTAGATTGTAATTACAAATATAATCATATAGTAATTTGTTCCTTCTGTTGAATGAACATGAATTGTCACTAAAATGGTCTACCACTGTCGGTCCTGTTTATTTAGACTGCATTGATAATGTTGTTCAATGGTGCAGAGAAAAACAAGTCAAACTAAATCAACCTTCCCTCCCTGTCTTACAACATATTATGGGAAATATGAACAGCTTTTGTGCTTTTCATTTGTTAAATTGTGGAATACTTTCAATTGAAAAAAACAGCTTTCTTCTTAACTATTTATTTTAATAGACCCTTTGTTTATTAACTATAAGTAGCTAACTAACATGTTAGCAAACCCCCCCCACACCACACACACACACACACAGAGTACCCTTAATGATTCTTTATCTATTTCATTATTTAGACAGAAAATTTGTATTCTGAGGTTATGGATCCAGGGCAGTCTGTGGTTTGGACTTAGCTATATTTTATGAAAGGATAATGCAAGCCCATCACATGATCCTAATCTGTCAAAGAAAGTCTATTAAGTTAAAACCCTCAAGCGGTCTCAGTCACATCTCTGATACCAAAGTTGCAGTCGTTTTCTATGGTGACCATTCATTTTGGTCAGATGATGGAATTGTTGTGTTTTTTGTGGCTTGGAGGGTAAAATCCATGCATGTCAAAGATCTTTTAGCCTCTCAGAAATATCATGAAGAATGTCAGCCTTCAAGTTGAAGTATTTCTACATGTGTTTGAATTGGTTCTGACAGTCCTAAATCTATCAAAGCTAGAGCACATAGTGTTATATAAATCCTATCTTTCATAATAATAGAAGTGGTAGGTAACTGATACCTAATTTTTGTTAAATGGCACACTCTTGTTGACAACTAATATGCTGTGTTGTGACAAGAGTTGTGCATTTTAAATGTTTGTAAAGGATTTATTTTTTAGAACAGGCTGTGTCAGACTGGCTATCGTTTTGCATTCCTCCATTGTTAACCAGTGATAGGCTGGTGCAGCCGCTGCAACATGTTTTATTAAAATGAAGTAGTCAAAGGATCACATTCTATGTCTGCGAGGTCTTGATGCTAAAAAGCATCAAGAAACAAGACTGGATTAACTATGGAAACGTCTTAAGCCTTTATTATCTTCTTTACATGTCACGAAGACAGTAAACATTTGATTCAACAACATTAAGCTTGTGTTTGTAATGAATTGATAGTCCTAAGCCGAAAATACATATAGCAGCATAGTTACTTAAGCAGATAAATCATTCTTGTTAAATTGTTCCAATTAATATAAATATGTTAACTCCTGTAGTGTTGAGGAAAACTGCATATTCAGTAAAATATCACTATTAAGGCCAGTGAAAGGACTAACACGATGTATCCTTAAGGTGGATAAGTAGTACATTTGTCAAATCAATTTACTTATTTTTTTATTTTATTTTTCTAAAACTGTTTTCATTTACTGGTTAATTTACACTACAAATAATATTTGTAATCAAAATAAAATGTGCAAGTTACATTCAAGTTATATATTATATATTAAGGAAAATACAATGGTTGGTCTTATTAATTAACCAGTAGCTTGATGCATATGGGACTGCTGGTGGTGGCCTTAATATTGAAGGTGACTTTATATTGCCATCAAAAGGAGCAAATTCAGATGGTAAAAAAGCAGTCTTAATTATAAGCTGGCCTTTTTACTGAGGTGGAAAGGCTTTACTGTTAATACAGTGTATATACTTTACCAGTAAGAGTCACAGATTTTGTACATTATTTACTATGCAACTCTATTTTTAGAGCTTATTTACATTAGTAAATCATTGTGTTGATCCCACCTGAAAAATGTTCCAAAAATATAACTTTTTCAAAAGACAACAGTTTTAAATAGTAATATGCTACTAATTAGTGAGCCAGGTGGTGCCACCCCTAACCTTAACCTTGATCCTGTGTTGTCACTAACTTGGCATGGATACAATATGGGTAATATTCTCTATGCCCAATTCATGATTACATAACCCAAATCATTTTCCATTGTTAGTCACCCAAATCAGAAATTCCAAATGTGTAAAAGCCAGGGCAATGTAGATTATCAATAATGCACTCTCAGAAACATAGTTTATCTAAACAGTACGTAATGTGATGTCAAAGATGTCATTGTTATTTTCTTTTATGTCCTGCTGGGTGTTACTAAAGATTGGTGGGGACTGTTCCAACCTCATGTTTTACTGCTTTAGAATATAAATTATGTTCTGTATTTTCAGATACAAACACAGTAAAAAAACAGTATTACTAGTTCCCTTAACTAAGAGGGCACCTGCTCTGAGCTAGATTGTTTATTTCTGATACAAGCGAGTGGCTGAGACACCTTGAAGTGTAATTAGTTTAAAATGTAATTTTGATTTTCTTTTTTTACATTTCCGTTACTATTTGATGGTGCTTGCAGACATTCAGAGTGGGTCTAGGTTCTATTCCTGGGCTTGCTTTGAGCTTGTTTGGAAAGTCAGTGGATTTATGGTGCAAGGCTTCCTCATACATTTTAACAATAATGTGAACATGTGACCTTTCAACTCTGCCAGCCCCATATATATATATATATATATATATATATATATATATATATATATATATATAATATACACATACACACAAAGAGATTAGGTGGGGCTGGCAAAATTTAATGAGGAAGGCTGTTAATTACTGTCACTTGGTGGGTCATTGGTGAAAGAAAGGGGCTTGTTACCAGGAGGTTCCTGGCTCAGTCCCAGCTCAGCCACTGACTCACTGTGTGTGACCCTGAGCAAGTCACTTAACCTCCTTTCGCTCAGTCCTTTGGATGAGATATAAAATCGAGGTCCTATTGTAAGTGACTCTGCAGCAGCAGTTGTGATGCATAGTTCACCCCCTAGTTATAGTAATAATACTAATAATACTACTACTAATAATAATAATAATAATAATAATAATACTACGACTACGACTAATAATAATAATAATAATAATAAAAATGACTTATGACATTTCAGCAACATTCCAGAACTACACAGAATTATTTAAAACACCTTCAAACAGTAAAATAAATAAATAAATAAACAACAATTACAATAACTGTCTTTAGGTTCTCACAGAATTATGGTTATGGGCTGTATCTCTCAAAGCTTTCTGGAAAGGAAAACACCAATTAAATAAATCTGGTAAGAAACAACTTCTGGCTACTTTCACTACCCTACATTCAAAGTCTGGGTTGTGACAAGCTCATGACAATTTGTAATTGAAAGCTTTGCAAATCAGGCCCCCGGTCTGCAGTCTGCATAAAGTTTGCTTGGGAACAAAAATAATATTTTACTCTGCCTATTTATTCCATCACCGCTCATGCAAAAACTTATAGTTGGCACTGTCAATAAGACATTAGAAGAAGATTAACACATTAGGAAACACTGTATACACAAGTACAATTGTTAGTTTCATTTCATTTAAATAAACAAATCAAAAGTCCTTTAATGTACATAGGGAAATGGACAAGTAAATAAACATACAGAATTTGCTGTTTCCAAATCATGATTTTACATCATTGCCACAGACTGTTTCCATTTCTGTGTGAAGTCCCTATGAAAGCAATTTGCCCCACAAGTGCAAGTATTGACCAGATGGTACCATCAGAAATGACAATAGGCACTCATAATAACTGTTTGATCCATACAGAACTATTACTGGTGGTACACTGAGATACACAGAGAGCAATATAGCATGTCGCTACAACAAAACACTTTGAGCTCATGACTTGAAGGGAACACTTCAGGTGGTAACTATTCAATGTATTAAATCCCAGTCCAATTTTAAAGCTGCAGTACCCCCCTCCCCACAAAGCAAAGTTCTTCTGTTTGTTTTTTTGCCTAGGGCTTTGTTTCCTCTTTTAAAAAAGTTTTTGGTCTCAAATCATTCAGTTGGGTTTCGTATTCTCTGATTGTCTCCAGCAGCCATGAGAAAACCTCAGCCAAGTCAACATGTGTTCCAGCTATTGCTACAGGAAATCAGCAAACACTGTTTTAAAATGAAACTACAGTGACGTAACAGGTTGCGCAAGAAAATCTCTGATGCATTTTATTTATTAAAAAGACAGAATTACCCATGCGACCACAATGATTGTAATAATCAGACAGGATTTATGATTTCATTAAATCATATGCAATTATGCATGTTTCATATTTTTCCTTTCTCTCTTAAACATTTTACATTTAACTTCATGTTGTGTTCCCTTTAAAGAAGGATTCATTCAACGTGGTTTAATAAGTGAAGAATCTAGCACAATTTTAATTCACTTTACATTCACACTCTGTTTCTTTTCAGGTGTGAAGAGAACAGCAGCAGATATGGTTGCTTTCTGCTTCGTAACCTACATTACTGTCTAGTGTGGAGACAACATTAGCCTTTGAGGGACTGAGCTTCCCGCTAAGGTGAGTGGCGAATGTGATTTGAGTGGAACAAATTTTGAATTTAATGAGGGCCTATGGAAATTGTACTTTTGATCAACATGCCATTGTATCTTATTTTTGAAAAGCATCCATGATCAAAATATTTCTTTCCATGCATCATTCTGTTTTGGGGGACCTGTATGACAGCCATGTTCTCTCCTATTCATTTTGCTGTCAGTTACTAGAGAGGAAACAGGAGGCTATGGGTAGCATATGCTGACTAAAAAGATTCACAAGAAGTGCAAGGAGAAATGTGCATTTTACATTACTTTATATATGCTATCAAGTGACTTGTGTCAGACCAATATATATATATATTAATTAACACACAAACTATTTTCTCACTGCTGTAATAAAAGTGATTCAGATTACTGTACTTTATTCTATAGCTGATTACTATTACTAGGGTACATTTTATTTTATTTATGTTATGTTTGTTTTTAACCCTTTAAGGGCCATGTGACTGTTGACTTTCTATTATTTATCTATTTGTTTGTTTGTTTGCTTGTTTGTTGGTGAGTTTTTTTTCTGTCTTTACAAACCGTTTGACAAGCTAGATCAAACCTTTTGTTTGACACATTTTCCCTTCACAGGCATATTGCAGTTTTCCAACCACTGATACTTAAATTATTAATGTTACTGTATCTACATTTACTACATAGCATGCTTTAGCTCACAGCCACACACTCATGAACACCAATAGTGATCACCTCTCTCAGCATAGTTTTTTTTTTTTTTTTTAAATATTCAGAGAATTAATTACCTGGTTAATTTTAATGCAATTAAAAAGCTTGGTTCATCTAAACTTTTTTTTTTTTTTTAACAGGTAGAAGTACTCCAGTATTTCAAAATGAGATACATAGCCACAGCAGTGACAATAATTAGCACATGCTAGTCATTAACAAACAGAGATTAGGAATGAGCTCAAATGGCAGGCTGCCATCAGTGTGATGGTTATAGGGTAGTTTAATTTCTAACGAATGTGAACATTGGATCAGTAACAATATTCTGCAAAATGCGGCCTGCATTCTCTTATGGCTTTCATTACGAATTTTAAAATCTGTGTAGATTTATGAAAATTACTTTTAAATGCAGCCAATCTCTTTGACTGCAAGGCTTGATTTGCTGTTGAAGAGGCCCTGCTGTGAGGTTTTAATGAAAGATCACAGTAGCCCTCCAAAAGCTATGGACCCTGAAAAGCCTAAAATAATCTGTTTTACTTTTAATGGCAGCCATTTTATATTCATTAAGATCAAAATGCGGTTTTGCTGGCAAATTGCAAAGCTATTCCACTCACAGCTTGAGAACCCAGAGGCCCCACCGCTTTTTATCTTGCTCATACGCAAACATGCAACTGATATCTTTAATATGCTTTGATGCTTAGGTACCTTACAGGTACTGCAGACTTAGGCTGTGTGATGTTTCTGATGTGTTTACTAATATACCAATATTGTGTTATTTTGTAATCTAAATTACCTTCTGCAACACATGTATAAAGGTGCATGTATGTACATAATCATGTTATATATGTGTAGTATATAATCAATTCCAAAAGTTTAAGAAACGTGACATGACTTAGGTAGCATTAGTGTTTTATTTATCATGTAACCTATTTGTAAAGGAATGATATTGGCAATAGAATGGAATATAATGAGCTATGTGTTGTCATATTTTATCTCTGCATTACTTCCTCAAGGAACATTCAATAACTTTTACTCTTAAAGATAAGCTACCAACACCTACCAGATCAATAATACTGACTCATATTCTATTATCTGGTTTACACTTAGGGGGTCTTCTGTTCGCTGTTGAGTGTAACAGTGTCTTTGTGACTCAAACAATTACACTTATGACTACAGTATGCTTCTCTTTTATTATTAAAAAGTAGAATTCCCCAAGTTTGTACTTTTTTACATTTTAAAGAATGTATTTAGTGCCTTATATAGCTATATAGCTGGCCCTTTGAACAATATACAGTATGTAAGCAATAACACCCTGGAGTGTGTAACTGTGCTTATAAAATTACTTATAAAATTACCTTGTTAATGACTTTATGTTCATTTTATAAAAAGAAAACAAACAAATAAACACAAATACTAGATTTTAAACTTTAAGTTAATTTTTATTAAATGTAGCCTTCCACCAGTGCAAAGTAGTCTCTGTGCTTTGTCTTTATTACTGCTCAATTAATTGTTCATTTAGTTATGTAGTTATGCAGATATATTCTTATTTTTATACAGCAGCTTGCATGTATTTATTTATTTGTAAAGTAAAACTCCTTCAACATGTTTCTGACACATGTGTATATATGTGATATTTGAAATAACTGTTGCCCTACAACAAGGGTCTCCAATCCTGGTCCTGTAGAGCCCCATTCCTGCAGGTTTTATAGGTGTATTTACATCATCAATGGCTAAAAATCTAGAACATCTGTTAATCTTGACTAATTAAACAAATAAGTAATTAAATTAAGTAATTGAGAGCTCAGTTCAAACAAAAACCAGAAGACCCTGTAGCTCTCCAGGACCAGGGTTGCAGACCTCTGCCCTACAATGATGACCCTCTGCACCTCGGTTTTAAACACCAAGTCTATATTCACCACCAGTCCTCAAACTCTCATCACATTAGCTGGACTCAGGGGCAGGCAGGCAGGCAGGCTTGCTAGCTGGGTACAACCCACACCCTGTCGTGCCTTATTGCTTACAAAAAACACAACTGTTTACTGCATTTTAATAAACACTGATGTCTGCAATTACTATACTGTTATTTACTTCAATACATCTTTGTGACAGAGAGCGAATGAATCCTAGTCAACATGTCTGTGAGGGCACTGTATAATCGGAGCAGTGCCCCATAATGGATGGTTTGGCAGTTCATTCCAGGGTCAGTCGGAAGCCAGCCATCCAGGAAGAGGGCAGGGCCATGATACCAGAAGTCATTGCCTTAATGCGGTAGGCGATGTGTCAGTCACGGATTGGAGGAGACGTGACTGGCTGCGCCACAGAAAGAGAACGTGACCGAGGGTATTTAGGGGAAGTGGCCCCAGCAATCTGTTCCTTGATGTGGTTACTGCTAGGACTGAGAAATGAAACAACCAAATTGTAATCGTGAGTGAAGTGTTTTGTTTGTTTCGTAACTGTCTGTATTTGTCTTTGCCAGAAGGCTAATACGAACCCGGGAGCTGCCACTTCAAGCCAGCGCTAAACCCAGACTGCACTGCACCTTAATTTAAACAAACACCACTGTTAAATCACTGCACCTGCACCTACAGCATGCACTGCCTGGAGACGTGTCTGTATCTGTGTTGTGTGTCTGTGTTTTTGTATTATTATTTCAGGACTGCAACCCCTTGGTTTATACGCTGGCAATACCCATAGTAGAGCCAGCATTATTATTTCAGTGGTCAAGCTGACCAAGAAGGAAAACAAAAAGAATTGTTTGAACTGTGTGTTTATGGTTGTCTGGAGCACCTGCATCACCACTACACCTACGCATTGCAACCCACACGTTCACAGTTTTAAACTGACTTTAAAATCTGAACCTAGTTGTTTTTGTTTTTTCATACGCAATCTCTTAGTTGTTAAGGTCCAACAGAACTACGCTCTACCTTGGTGTACTAAAGACCGTTGCGCCTAAAGGCACTATTGCCGTGCCTGGAAAAAAAAAAGTCTAATGTATAATTATGAAAAAGCTGAATATTTAAGTGGCCTGTAATGGTGGCGAAATTCAGTTTTAAAAGCTGTTAACCCAAATGTGCTTTGACATTTATGCAACAGACAACAGACATGGCAAAAAATAAATCCTGATATTACTTACGTTTATACATATGAACGTGACTAATATTATTTTCATATTAGATATGCAGTACCTGTGATACGTAATGTCAACAGCCGCCATATTTTTCACTAATTACAACAAGCTCTGTAAAGCAGACAATAATAAATTACAACCAAAACAAAGATATGGACAATTAGGTAAAAAAAAGTGGTTCACACCAATGACAGAAGAATTTAAAAGTGTTTTAAAAGAGCAAGAAAATGAAAATACAAGAAGAAAAACAATCACATAAATCTCACAAAAGTATTAACTTGTCAGCACATCAGGTAAGAAAAATGTATGCTCGAATTTAAGACGCAGTCCAATTTTCCCACCCTCAATTTGAGGAAAAAATAAAACATCAAATAAATATGCATTTATACAAAGAACAACCTTGATTACGCATATGGAGGCAGTTTGCGACTGTCTGCTATCACACAAAGCATTACAGTTATGTGCTACTTCTCATTTCGTCAGGATTACTCACACCTGTTTTTCTCACAGTTTATGAACTGTGGTAGTGCTTGACATGTTGAAAAATATGAGGATCTGATCAGCATTTCCGATCTGTCCAAGCTGGTACTGTGTTTGTTATAAACGCTGAAACTGTACAAGTTTCTTTTCAAATTCCTCAGGAAGTTAATGAGGCTTCTTTGAAAATGGCTGCCTGTATCTTATGGATGATTCGAGTTCGGTCAGTAACGTTTTGGATCGTCTTTTCTTGACAGTCAGTTACGTTGCTGTTTGTGTATTCGGGTAGTCATGTCTTTTGTTGCTGATTTTAATACATGCATCACTACTGTACTCGAATTTAAGACACAGGCTATTTTTTAGAAGCAAAAAATGGTTTAAAAAGTGCATCTTAAATTTGAATAATTATGGTATATACAAAATAGATTATTATTATTATTATTATTATTATTATTATTATTATTATTATTATTATTATTAGGTTTTATTTAATTTCATTCTAAATATAACAAAGGCCAATGTGAGTTAAAATCAATTGTGTTCTTTATCAACAATAATACATTTGATTGCATTCCCATCGAAGTAGGGGGGTAGAAATATAAAAAGATAAATACATAAGAAAATACCATACTGTGTCCGAGTATGTATTTTTGATAGGGGGAAACGCTGCACAGCTCAAGTGGAGGCTGTGTGGTCCAGTGGTTAAAGAAACAGGCTTGTAACCAGGAGGTCCCCGGTTCAAATCCCACCTCAGCCACTGACTCCTTGTGTGACCCTGAGCAAGTCACTTAACCTCCTTGTGCTCCGTCTTTCGGGTGAGACGTAGTTGTGACTCTGCAGCTGGTGCATAGTTCACACACCCTAGTCTCTGTAAGTCGCCTTGGATAAAGGCGTCTGCTAAATAATAATAATAATAATAATAATAATAAGTGGAATGCATCTGGTCGACCAAAAATTGCTGAAATAATTCTGGAAGTCTGCCATTGTCAATTGATTACTCCATACCCTACTCGATGGAATTCATTGTATGACAGTTTGAACCTACTAATTGATCTCAGTGAGAAAGTTCCCCAGTTGATGGAAAAATTCCAACTTCCTAGCTTTAAGGAAGTGGAGTTAGACAAGTGGAGTTACTGTCAAGTGCTGTATCCCATTGCTACAGCTATAGATCGCCTTTAGGGTCAAAAAACCTGTTACTATGGTGAGCTCCTCCCCACCTTGTTGTGGAGTCAAAATGATAAGCGTTGCAGGCCACAAACCTACGCCACTGCTCCATCTACAGCAGGCCATCATAACTGGATTCCAGAAACAATTTTGGCCACAATCACCCACCCATGTTTTAAGATGTGCTGGCTGCCATACCATTCTGCTGGAGAAATAAAGATATTCCATCAGCTTATGCTGCTGAAGAGCTACTTGTGAAAGACCAGATGAAGAGGACGAATTCTTTGTTTTTAGTGATAGCAAAGACGTTTTCCAGATAATGACTCCCTCACCCACAAGCAACATTTCATAAATAAATTCTTTAATACCATTCTTCCTTCATGTGCTCCTTTTGAGCATCTGTTCTCTTTTGCTGGGATGATTTTCAGCCCCCAAAGACGTTGACTGTTGGATGGCCTCTTCCAGAAACTTGTTTTGTTTAAGGAGAACTGATGGATAACAGCCACTGTAGTCTCCTTTTTTATTAATTAATTAATTTTTTTTTTTATTTAGTGTGCCCAATCATGTTTTGTTTTCCTCCTGATTTTAGTGGTGCCTAATTCTATGAACATCAGTCTCTCAGTCGAGCTTCCTCTGTCAGCCTGAGGATCCCAGCTGCTCTTTTTCCACTGGAAGACTGTAGCTGTTAGACAGTGGTTCATGGACATTAATGTTGAAAATGTGCAGTGGCTGGCACAAAGTGACAACTTAAACTCCATTTTGAAATGCCACCTTAGGCATCAGACCACCAACGCTCTGAAGGAGAATTGGCATAATATTCCACCAGATATCTATCAAAATGTAGTGGCCAGTGTTAGTAGTAGGCCCAGGTGACCTACACTCTATTACAGTGGTTCCAAACTTTTCAATGTAGGGATCACCTTGGTGTTTGGATTTTTCTCACAGACAACTTGTCACATATTTTTTCTCAATAGCAATTTCCTAAAATACTTTTTATGTGTATATGTACAAGTACATGCAAAAAGTAAAGTATTTATATAACATACCTAACTTAATGAGATTCCTGGGCTTGAATATTTGCTACCAAGTCAGCAAGGAATGTTGTCATTTTGCGCATTGAAAGTTGCTGATGGCGAAGTTCCTGTTTCTTTGTTAATTTTTTTTTCACATTCTGAATGCTTTGTAGATAAATGGCATCTCAATTATCAGGTTTAAGAGTTTTGTTTGACAAAACCTCCTGACAAATAATGCACTGGGGCTTGAGTCGTCCTCAGATCCAGTAAATGTAAATACGTGCTGGTCCCCGCAACCATTACCTCATGAAGCAAATTAATCTATCAATTTCTAACACAACTTATTGCACTCACTGAGTTGCAAATCTCGCTCGAATGTACATATAAATAAGACTGGAATCTTTTTTTTAAAATAATGCTGGCTAAAGACAAATGTGCTCCATAATGTGTAAGTTATTTAGTTAGTATTTGTTTCACATTAAAATGCAGTTTCAATTAATGGCGGCTTTGAAGGCGGTGCTTGGTATTGCATCAAAGGGAGCTGTACCATATATTAATTTATAAACTCACCCATAATAAAAGAAAACAGATAAAGGGGAACAATGAGGACTACATACATATCTTATAATTATATATCACGTGGTTAAAGCTGTTTGTTGTGCTGCTTAGTAATAGTGGTAGCACAACGTGTGATTGTGTAGAAATGAGTTTTCGCAGAACTGGGTAATCGGATTTTGGGAGTTGTTTGAGGACCACCTGGAGTTTACTCATGGACCACAGGTTGGGAACCACTGCACTATTAGATATTGGGTCCTCTGGTGGAAACAAGGACCCACTGCATGTTTGCTTAATGTTCCTTTATTGACTAAGTAGATTTTTCTGGATGACCTATGAAAATCTTGGTTTGTTTTTTTTTTAAGGTATTTTGTCATTTCAAATTGTAGTTTCCAACTACAATTGTATTTTGTATTGAAAATACAGTGTTTTCAAAGTAGTTTGTCCAAGACTGGCAGTAAGGATAACTGAAAGAGAGATTTACAGTTTTGAGAAAGAATGGGCCTGTTTTATATAAAATATGTATAGCAAATTACAAAAAATACCAGGTACATTACTGAAGGTGTTCCAGAGAACTTCAACCAGTGAATAGTACACTAGATACACAGATACAGTACCAGTGATCAAAACTGGCAGTATATTATATCTCATAATTAATTAGGTTAATTGGGAGAATATTCTATACCGCTGACTCATGCTTAGGTATTGTATCAGTGATTGAGTGACTGGATAATGTTGTATGTCTTGGATAAAGGCGTCTGCCAAATAAATAAATAAAATGTGATACTTCTGCAGAGCATGTCATAATCCAGACACTGTAGTGACCTGGCATTGTGTCTATGATGTTTGTGATACTTCACCGCTTGGCCAGTAGAAGGCACACTTGTTGCATACCCAAAAGCATATACCCCTACCCACTTTTGCCTTTGGGTGGTGAGCCCAACCCACAACACATACTGTGACTTGAAGTAGTACCAGCCTCCTCTCTCTTTATGAAACTTAAAACCAGCCTTGCTGTCTCAAAGAAAGCACATTAAGACTTGCTGTTTCAAGAGGACAAGCACTAAGTCCCTAGTCCTGCCTACCTTTTCCTATACCCATGCCCTCCAGGTGTAATATAATATTATATAGTGTGTTTACAAGCCTTAATGTCTAACTTTGTGCTGCAGCATAGCTTCCTTACAGCACTGGATAACTTTAGGCTGTGTTTGTCTGGCAAAGATGAGGGAATTTGATAACCTTCTTTCTTTGGGTCTTAGGGTGAGCTGAATATGTCAGGCCTGCCAAGACACAATTTAATGGGCTTCTGAAAACACTCAAAAGGCAGACATAAATGTGTGGATGGGCAGCCAGCCAGGTTGACCTGGGGGATGGGGCCAGTCGGATTTTAAACAGGGCAACGTTGTGAAGGAATGCTTGAGGACAAAGCTGACTGAGGGAGTGAAGAGCGGGAGAGAGAGAGAGAGAGAGAAAAAAGCTGAGTGTTTGACTCTTACCAGATTTACCGGGCTCTAACCTGGTTTAGTAACTTCAGAGAGCAGACATTTCCACCTGTCTAAATTTAGGTGAGTAATGGATAATGGAATTCAGAATCAGCTTTCATTAAAAGCTCGGCATATTTTTTGATTAAATGTGAAAAAACATTAATAGTCTAAATGCACCCTGTAATTTTATGAATGCAATTTGAAAAGTAAAATTAAATGGGTGTTTCTTAAAATGTCTTCATTGTTGTACCATCTTATTCCTCTAGGTTTATTTATTTATCTTTCCCTAACCCATTTGATCTTACAACTGTAGTCATCAATATATTTATTAGGTTTTTCTTCTAATTCCTGTACGTGAAACCATTTACTGTTTTTTTTACAATAAAACTAAAGGCATTTTGAAATCAAATTTATCACATAAACATGTGTATTATGACAAACAAAATCCTATTAGAGAGACAGATATATCCTGCTTGCATTTTATCTTTTATTGAACATTCTGGTGTTGAGGGATGGAGACGATGACAATCACTATCACTACACAGGATGCTGCTTCTTTATTTCTTGTTTAGCTAATACTACCCAATTTTGTTTTAACAGGTTCTTTCAGGCAGAAAAATACAGCAGTAACACGTGTAAAGGCAATTTCAATATGTTTTGACAATAGTGTAATCTAGAGAAAGCGTTAGCCCCCTTGTGGAGGTCATCATTCTTAATACAGTGTGTGTCATCAGTTCCTAGGACAACAGGAAAAATAAAGTAGTCAATACATATGAAATAGAAATCATGCATAAACATGCTGTCTTGCTATAAAGTAGGTGATGCTGGTGAAAATTGGATAGCGGGGCCTGGATGCAATTTTCCAGAAATTTTTATTATTCATAAGCTTGTGTCATGTAATAAGCCACACCTCAAATTACTATCCATTGAAAGCACTCATTGAGTGATGAATCCTGACAGTCCAGACGGATAATATATTATGATTAAGATCAGATGCCAGCACTGCTGGACCCAGAGCCACTGCTCATTTTCAGAGGTCCATCAATTTAGTTTTTATTTTAACTCAAAACCCTTAAAAAATAAAACAACAACACCAAGCTTTATGGGTTTATATATTTTTTTTTAATTAACTGATCACATCATAACCTTTTCTGATGAAAAAGAAAAAGCTGAACAACAGATTGCTGTTGTTACTTAATACTGTCTTGCAAACAAAAATATAAAAGAGTTACTAAAACAGAGATTTGTTTTAGGATACATGATTATTAAAAGGATGTATATTTTATGCAGTGGCTTTTTTTTTTTTTTGTTGAGCATGGCTTTTTAAGAGAAGTGAGAATTTGTATGATGTATTGAATGTTTATTTTAATACAAAATTCCAAGCAATTAATCTCACCACTAAGGTAAATATGTACATGTATTGTTTTTTTTTTTTAAATACATCACACATATGCATATAGAACTCCTTAACATCTAAGGGTGATTTGTTTTCTATCAGATATCTAGTAGAGATTCGATTAACCCTTAAAGCAGTCTGTGTGCAGGTGCAGAAAATGGGACACTAGCCCTTTAATTCATCAAATGCAGTAAAAAAAAAACAGGCGTAGCCAGTATCTACAAGCTACATTCCAAAGGGAGATGTTTTCAATTCACTCATTATAGAAAGGTCACCTAGGTTCAAGTTCAATGCCATGGAAAAGAAGTACTCGCTACAAGGAGTACCACCCACATACAAAAAAGTGAAGGGAGAATTAGATTAACTATGTAACCTAATTTTTTGGGCAAATACAAGAAAATTAGCCCTGTGTGCTATTTACATTTAAAACCAGCCATTAACTATTCAGCCCGGGAAGGTGACGGAAACCACAACAAAGTAAACATGCTCTCCAAACCGCTTGGCTGTAATGATGTTATTAGTATGCATGTTGCCGAGTCCAGATGTAGCCTTTAACAGTCCAAGCCCTTCTACTGCTTTTTGTAATAATGGCTTTAGACTCTATTCAAAGCAGGACACTCAAAGACCAATGTTACCAAAAGATGGGATTGGGAGATAATTCACATCAGCAAATGAAACATGACCGCTGTGTCCATCTTCACCGCTTGCCATTGTCTGCAATGATAATAGATGATATCTGCTGGAGGACAACAACGCATTAACACAATAGGCCATGCATATTAATACAACCGTCACGCTACTACAGCTGGCCAGTAGAAAATGGTGTGTGCGATTGAACTCCCATTACCGACTAATACATTTAAGAGTGTATGTGTGATTTAAAGAATAAACAGAGGCACACAAAGCATATATGAAAAGATAATTGATAAGGGGTAGGATGTGTGGTCCAGTGGTTAAAGAAAATGGCTTGTAACTAGGAGGTCCCCGGTTCAAATCCCACCTCAGCCACTGACTCATTGCGTGACCCTGAGCAAGTCACTTAACCTCCTTGTGCTCCGTCTTTCGGGTGAGACGTAATTGTAAGTGACTCTGCAGATAATATTAATAATAGTAATTCTATAATAAAATCAATCTTGCTTACACTGATAGGGCTGTTGTGCAAGTCTTGTTCTCTAAAGATCAAAACAAGCCATAATCTGAGCATACTCCTAATCTTTACAATTAGGGTTAAAAAGAAAGTTCCCTGGGAAGGGCCCAACAGGCTAGAGTCATTTCTACAATGTATTCTGTGACATTTTACGCAAAGGATTTAAAGCAGATAAGAGAAATGCTCAGAAATGCTTTGCACTATTTAAAGTAAGACCAGCTATTTAGGTGTGCAAGGTGAGTGGCTGAGTTGTGGTGCGTGGCTGAGTGTTGGGGTTGGGGGAGCCTGAGTGGGTGAATGTTTGGGTGTGGAAGTGGGGCTGCGATCCCGCGGTTAGGTGTGTGGCGGGGGTCCGGAGGCTATAAAGGTCCGAGCAGGGCTGCAGTCCAGGAGTCTGAGAGAGAGACTGTTTGTTATTTTACTCCCAATTTGCCTTCCCGTGCTTTTATTTATCTTATTTTTGTTGTAAAATAAATTTGGCTTGAGCCTTTGCAAATTACAGCAGCTTCAGCCTCTAACCTTTGAACCCCAAAAACGCTACAGTATCAAATATGTAAAGTCATGGTTTGGCTATATATATATATATATATATATATATATATATATATATATATATATATATATATATAGCTAGAATAGATAGAGATATATGTGTAACCATTTCTATGTTAATCTCATGTTTGAATCACATTTTTAAACACTGGTTTATTTAGGTATCAGCAAGAGAAACTTAGTAACACTGCAGTTCTAGAAGTTGGCATATACACCAAATATAGAACATGCAGATCTTTTTTTACACTAAATACAAGTTTACCTTTTGCACTTTGACCTTGTCAAAAGACTGTTCGGCAGGGTAAGGAAATACTTCTGTTTTGTGGTCTGTACTGCATATAAACACTCTTGTCTTGTTACAAAACCTTGTGTAAGCTTGAATAACCACAAAGCACATGCGATATGATGTTCAATGACATTGAAGCTATTCAAATAAATAGTGGGCTATTATTATACTTTCGTAAATATGAAAAATGAAGAGT
The DNA here is from genome assembly GCA_030684275.1 of Acipenser oxyrinchus oxyrinchus. Classification (NCBI taxonomy): domain Eukaryota; kingdom Metazoa; phylum Chordata; class Actinopteri; order Acipenseriformes; family Acipenseridae; genus Acipenser; species Acipenser oxyrinchus. The sequence continues at coordinate 17,453,899 of CM060251.1, forward strand.
TTTGTATTCATTAATTTGGCATGAACGGCCTCACCGCTAGTCTTTGTAGGGTGTCTTCTATGTACATCCAAGGCATTACATAGCCTGGATTATATGAAGCATTGACCAGTAGTACAAATACCATGAGTACTTAATATAAAGGCTTCCAGCTTCTGGGTAAATAAGATCCCTGAGTGCACTTTACTTTCTCATCTGCTGGGTAAATAAGATCCCAGGTGCTTCTGTAAGCTTTGTCAGCATTGCTTTTCCACGTCTGTATTCTCAAAGTATAATAATAACGTGTACTGGACGATAGTCAGCGGCTCTCTTGAAAGGATTAAATCCTGCTGGAAGATTATTGAATGAAGATTTAATTTCTAAATAGTAGTGTTTCTGAACAGGTTTTCTGTATGTGTGTGTGTGTGTGTCTGTGGGGGGTGGGGGGTGGGGGGGGGGGAGTGAGGAACCCCCCAGTTCTTCCTTATTTGTAGCTTTGCCACGTTGTGTCTGTCTGTGAGTACAACTTATTTGAGGTGGGTTTTAAACTTACTGTGGGTACCCAGTGAAATTAGTTTGGTGGATACATAAGACAGTTGGCACTGGGCTTGTTTGCTGAAAGTCTAAAAAATCTGAGGCACAAGATTGGATAGGTCTAAGAAGGAGGTCCTCCTAGAGAAAGCATGTTTAGGGAGTTGTGTGGGGAAGCTGAGGTGACTGTGCGATCCACGCTCAGTGACTGTGTCGCTAAACAAATCCGCCCCTTTACAGAACCCCTCCCCCCGGTGGGATAGTTTCACGCCCCCATCTCTGATCATATGTTTAATTGCATTTTAAGCTATTATGTTGATCTGAAAAAAAAAAAAACATTTTATGCAAGGAATATACATTAACTGTTCGATTTGGCACATCCTTGATGTGGCTAAAACAGAAATAATAGGATAAACAGATTCTACCTGAATGAGTTTAGAACATTCTCGTTCCTTGTATGGAACTAATCCCCATCTTTAAACAATCATTGGTTGCCTTGACATAATCGTTCATTGTCAGAACTCAACTTGATTTAAGAATTTCCAGTCAAACGTCACCCGCACTCCCCTGTAAACTACAAGAGTGGTAGCCTACTGTCTGAATGTTTTCTTTCTATGATTCCTGTCTGAGGTGTAAATGTAACATTTTGACCTGGTTTAAAAGCACATATTAGATACAACAGACCTACAAATTTGAACAGCATAAATGTCTCAATAAAATAACTTGTTGGTGTCAGTTTTATAATGCCTGCTTTGTGTGAGTTATTATTTTACAGCTACTACTCTTTTCCTCTTTTAAAAATGTGCAATTTATATTGGATTATAAATGGTATGTTTTGGTAATTGTGTACTATTTTATAATTGGAGTTTAAATTAGGCTGTGCTGCATAGGGCTCTGCTGTAATTTAACTTAAGTCGAGATGTGGATGCCGTACCCAGTTTAAATAAATGAACAATTCAAATCTTCAATGTCTCTTCTTCAAGTTTAAGGATAACAGGGTACAGTTCATTTAAGTAAACATGTACAGATCAATTTATTATTTATTTAAGCAAACATGTACAGATCAAAGTATTGCCACCTGTGTTTCATGTGATAGAGGACATTTTATAAAGGGGGTGAATTTATTTCATGGCTGGGGGAGTTTGTTTCTTGGGGGGAGACTGTTTCAGACTAGATTTGTCAGGGTAGATTTGCTGAGGCTGACTTATTTTGTGACCCCAACCCCTGCCCCCCGAATTTCATAGATTGCTGGCTTGGGGTTTTTCTCATTTCACTAACCTCATCATAGTCATCTAGAGAAGTGGTGGGCACCAGTACCTGAAACCACACACATTGTAATAGGCTTCAAACCGGTCCAATCTCTTTTTCTAACCCAATTGTGCCATAATTGTTATCTTTTGGCCTGTGGATTTCTGCTGCATTGCTGATTAACAATCACTTACTTCGTTTCCATAGGCTGCAAAAGAAAACCCAATAATCTCAAGGTGTTCGGTATATGTCTATGTGCCCCATCATGTATTTAATTTTGAAATTGAAATGCTTAATAAGAAGATCACCTCAACGCTGCAACCCACATACTCAGGAGGAACTTACAAACTGAAACTGCAGATTTTACCAAGTTACTGAGGGGATAGTTTAGCATGGTTTGTCTCCAGCTGGCCTTTTCTAGTACTTCACCAGTATGGGTCACTGTTACTCAGTGAGGCAAACCAACCCCAGACTGTTTTCCACCCTTGCCTGCAGAATTCAGCACTCCCTATGGGTGCAAGATTGTCAGTTGTACAACCGTGGTTTGAAATCCAGGCATTACCCCAAATGTCACCAATAAAATCTTGGGGAACTTTTGCCATGGTCCATTATTAACAGGAATGACTGCTGCATTAAATTCTAGTGCTTAAAGAGTATAGTTTTGCAGCGACATGGCCATACACACCAGAAGCAACACAGAGGCGATGTGACAGATTGGAAAACTGCCAGATCAATACAACTATAAAAATTGCTATTGAAAAAACTATGATCAAGACTGGTACATATTCGTCAACATGATGTAATAATTATGAGAGCCTTCTCTGACGGTATTTCAACATATATGGCAATAAATCCTATATACCAGGCTTATCCAGTGCCTTTGAAATGGACTAATTTGGATATATTACCTTTCAAATCTGTATCTTTATAATTGCGATGATATTTGTCATAAAAATCATGGTATTTTTCCACGGCAAGTATTATTGTTTCCTCCGTCATTTTGGATACTGCTTCACCCTGCTGGATCACGTGCATTGAAAAAAAATATGATTCAATTCTATTTATTTCATGTCTCTCAAGTGTCGCCCCCACGTCACCTGTTGTGTCACATATGGTGTGAAAGATACTTATCGAAAGTATAGGTTATATTCATTTTGTTGCATCGCTGCACAGTTTCACTTGTCGCATCGCGTCTGGTGCGTAGCAGCCTTAAGTAATGAGGTTCCAAAATATATAGCGTTATTCGTCCCCACGTGTTGCTACAACTGTTTAAATAATGCACCTATAATTTTTCAATTAATTGTTAGCATCCTGACAACTTTTTACACTTATAACTTTAAAGTCTGTTTCAAAGCTTATTTCCAAATGTCTGCTGCTACTTATTCTTTAAATATCAGTGAGTGACAAAACACATAATCATGAAGTCTGATGGAACATTTCATCAGGTCATAACCTTAATACCCTTACAAGTGCTATATAATTGTTACCATCTAAATACATCAGTTGAACTAAAGAAAGACCACCCAAAGACAGAGTGCCTGGATAGACAATTGTGATGGGGTGTTAGCAGAAAGTTAAGATTGTCCACAATATAAACCCATAGATTTGTAGCTACTGGCTTTCTGGTTTGTATTCACCAACTTAATAATACAACTGCTTTTAATTTCAAAAATCAGCAAACTGTTTCTGGAACAAATAGAACACTTCTTTAACAGCACTGACACAAAAGTCAACTTAATGGTGTTGTCTCTTTTTTTTTTTTACATCGAACTGTTGTTTGATTTTGAATAGTTAAAACTGGCATTCATATTTGGAGATCAAATAAGACTCCTTCAGGCTCCAAGGATGAAATTGCATCTTAAAGGAATTTTAAAAAAAAAAAAAAGCTACTGTTGTACTGTCTGCATACTGTAATTTGAACAGTATATAATGTCTGGAAGCAACAACGGACAATAACTCTATGTTAAAAAAATCCATATGTCTATATTTACCAAGGCTCTAAAACCATGATTTTAAAAGATAAAAGGTGCAAATATTTATATTTAAAAAATGACATCATTAAGAAGACTTTCTAACAAGCTGCTGTATAACCTAGCCAAACCACAGTGCATGAAAGCAATGTTAAATAGACCCAGACACATTGTGCAAAGATTGCAGGGTCTTAAAATGGTGCCAACAGACTTTTGCTTTGCTTTGACTTTACAGCAGTTCTATTTTACAACAATCATTTTCAGGTATGTTTTAATTATGTGTTTTCTGTACAGTATTTCTAGAATAATAGTCGAAAGCACACATCCTGAAGCGTTTTATCTTTGCATTAAAGGTGCTTAAATGGCGCAATAATTGGAGGATTTAAAACAAACAATTTAGTTCAGTGACATACCATCCACAGACCCATTTATTTACAAAGACAAAATCCAAATATAGGTCAGTAAATCTGTTATGTCAACAAAAAAAGGAAAATCAATGAAGGAGTGTGTTATCAAACATTTATTTTTTGAAATGCTGTTTAAAAATTACTTAATATGGGAACAGTCAGGTACTGATTACTTTGGGACCTCAGAGGGTGAGTCCCAGGTCACTCTCCAGTCTCCATCCATAGTGTTGTTTCAAAGCACAGTCTGTGCAGCCTAAAAAGTTGCAAGTGAAAGTTAATGCACAAGCAACCAGGCTTGATTAAATTGCTGACTAGAATGTTGAAATGTGCACAAGGACATGGGATTTAAAGATTAAAGTGTATATTTTGCCACTTGACCTCTTAAGTTATTTCACAAAATAAACAGTGTAGAATGCGCCTTATATCTTATGTCATCGGCCTCATTGTTTTTGCTGTGCTTTGAGTTTTTGTATGATGGTTCATGTAAAGGTGCTGTGTAAGGTTGGTGGCATGCTTCCCCCTCGACTGGCGGACTGGACGGTAGGTGGAAACCATAAGTCGACCATCTTCGGGGAGGCACGTATCTGCACGTATGCGGAACGACTCTATTGTGATCATCTGCGGAGGAGGCAGCTATTGGATAAACCAGGGCGCCAGCTGATTGCGGGGAGGAGTTCTGGTAGTACAAAGGGGACACAGCTACGTGAGTATGGCCCCTCATGTTGGAAGTGATTTTGTGACCAGAGCGCTGTGTTTGTTTTGTTTTGTGTTTTCTGGAACAGAAGAGGATTAAGGAGTCGGGAGCTGCTGCCACTGAACCAGCACAAATCCCAGAGCACTACCTTCACTGCACAGCACATCACTGACACTCACCACTTTCCCCTGGGAGAAACAGAGCACGATTTTGTGCACAGAGGATTGTGGTTTAGGAGTGTACTTTTTGTTTGGGACTGAAACCCTGCCACCTTTTGCTTCCCCTATACCCTGGCTGGCATAGGAGCAATTTATTATTATTTGTAAACTTTATTAAAGACATACGTTTGTTGGAAGTACTGGCTGGGCATTCCATTTTATACTCTACACCACTCACATCCTCGTCACAGTGATAAAAACTGTTCTGAACTATCTATTCATCTATTAATTATTTTTAATATTCACGCTCTTTTATGTGAAACAACTCAAAGACATTATAATACAGTGGTACCCTGTTATAATGTGGATGTCGGGGTCCATAATTGGAGGCTGCGTTATTTGTGTTTCACCTTATAACGAATATTGGCTTTTTTGTTCCCAAAATGATTTACAATGGCCAAATTAATATCGTAGTATACCGTGGAAAATGAAGAAAGGAGACACACACAATTTGCAGGTACTTAAATCCACGGTTTGTTTGGACGATTATTCCTGACCTCTGTCAGCCCGGGCCACACCAAAAACAACAAACAGTCTTGCACATTAACACAGCAGCTTGTCTGACTCAGCTGTCAGCTCTATCCCCGCCTACCCGGACGTCAATCAATCCCGGCTGAGGCAAGCTTACCGCTTCCCTGCTTACACACACAGGGTCCGTAGACCAGTCGTGTAACAGTATAAATCGCAGGTCGTTACAATATATACAGTGTAATAGAAACTGCTATTTAAACAGTATAATAGAAACTCTTATTTAAATTGTATATTTTTTATAATAATTGTTGTAAACTGTAAATAAATAACATTTCATTTTTTTCAATTTCAATTTTCTAAACCGGTTGATGGATTTCATTTGAACAGTAAATGCACAGATTAAAACATTTCTTTTTTGTGACCATGATAATGGAGCTTTCAGATGAAAAGTACACATAATCTTCACACAGGGATTCAGATGAAATATAAGAGATGTTGACAGAACACAATGGATTTCTTTAAAATATACCCTCAATAAATCGTACTTAAAATAAAAGTGGAATTAGGGTTCAGTTCCTTAATGATTCTGGCATTCAGCTCAGGAATACAAAGTCATGTGAACAATAATTTGCTTTGGGTAACCTCAATTCACTTTATTTACCAATGACCCAGCATGGTGCTAGAAGACATTGTGCAGATGAGGTATTAATGCAAACTATGGAAGTCATGGGGAAAAAGGCAAGGTATTGATCCTTGCCGAAATTCCCCAAAGCCTTATTGAAATTGAGATCACATGCTCAATGGATTAGACCTTCGACAGGTGACTGCCTTGTTTCTGTCATGTAACTAACATCCTTAAACTTCCAGCAGACTTTTGTTCACAAAAGCGTGTTTTATATAGATACACTCTCACATAGTCCCGATTAGTGAGCTGCATGTGAACACTACCATAACCGTGGCCTCCACGGCTCTTTACAAAAGCTAGCAGGTTCAGTCTAATAGTTACACAACCATATTTGCCTTTATAGATATGTGCAGCCCTAGAAATCACATAAGTACTTTTTTTGTGTGTGTGCGACTTTTTTGAAGAATATAATTCTTCAATAAATATTGCAATGACCAAAAAAAAAAAAGATTTGTTTTTGAAAAGGCAACGGCGTGTGCTTCTCACATTTCTAAAGCTGAAATGTCAAAATTATTCTGTCAGAAAAAAGATATTACACTACCTTTAAATTTGTCATGATGGCAAGAGATGGAGGGTTTGATGATCATAGCACCATTTGGAAAATGTAAGCTCACTGAACAGATACAGTACACATTTCTGACAATTGTGGTGACTAACGATAAATCTGTGACATGGAATTGTTTTATTACAGTTTCATAAAGGCTTGTACTAAGAATGCATAATGGATGAGACAGAAGGTTACGACAAGATCACAAAAACATGTGAGTAGCCTGTGGTGCAAAATAGCCAATAGTATTTAAAAAATATATGTAATTACGGAAAATATAGGCTTTCATCTTTGTTACATATAGTTAATTGTTTAACTACATTGTTCCTACTTGTTCAGAATGAAAAACTGAAGTCATCTCTTACACTGCAAAACTGATCCACAAATGCTGATAATTTCCTCTGTGTGGGGTATCATTACTTAAACTGCAATAAGAAGCCAGCCTGACATGCTAGTTGTTTTGTAGGCCCCGGTTTTAATTGTGAGCATACTGACTCCTCTCAGTCCTTGGTGATCTGTAGACTATTAGAAATCATCACTGTAGCTTGCTTACTTGTAATGGCTGTGTTGATGAAGAGTGATAAAAAACATTATGGAAGCCAACCGTATCAGCACTTACTGTTGGCCGATTAGTGAGCTGCATGTGAACACTACCATAACCGTAGCCTCCACGGCTCTTTACAAAAGTTAGCAGGTTCGGTCTAATAGTACTATACCTGCAAAGTCCAACACACAGCTGTCATTCAGCCAAATACAGCTCAACCTGCCTGCAAGAAAAGGGAAGTTTATACATAAAACAAACATCCCGCCGAGTTCACCTGCTGTGCTTTATCAGTAAGTAACAGCGCCTGGGTCTTTTTGTAAAAGTAATTCACACTTTTTCACAGCACTGCTCCTTTAATTACCACTGGACTCTGCTGCTGCTTAGGCAGGCCTGGCAGGATGGAGAGGGGCCATAATCACAACCATGGCACACAGGAAGCAAGCAGCACTTTCTTTTACTTCATTATTAACATGCCTGCATTGATTGCAGGTTACCAAAGCCTCTGAGGCCTAGCAGCTCTGCTAGGCGAGCTTGGAGCAGGTCATCATCAGAGACCAGCTTTTCCAGGAAAAGCCACAGGACCCGCTGTTTTCAGATTACTTGAGATATTTAAATATAATTGAACAAAACAAATCAACAGTTTTCAATTCCCCTGTTACAGAAGGTGACTATTAATTCATCCAACACTCTTACACCACATGGGGTATGCAAGTGGTTTTTTTTGTTGTTTTGTTGTATGGTGGAGAAGAGAGGGATTGATAAGTGGGGATGGAAAAGTGACACATTCATTTGGCAACATTTATTTTAGTCCCTCACTTGAAACGAGGAGACGATGTTTCTATTAATCTAAGGTAGTCTTCTGTAATACACATATGGAGAAGTTATTATACATATTAGTGTGTACATAGTGGAATCCCTCTGGAATTAGAACTAAAAAATATGTTCTATAGGAGCTGGTCCATACAGAGGGGATATTCAGATTGTGTTTAAAATTAAAAGGTGGTCTTGAGGTGAAGTTGTAGTTTACTGTATATATCTTTTTTATGTTTCAGGTTTCTTATCCTAAGGGAGATGTTTGAAGACTGGTCTCATGGGAGGACTAGAAGCACAAACTGGAAGAATTATTGATGTTCCCTGAAGGTAAGTTGGTAGACACGTTTAAGCACACAAGCAACCAGCTGAGTTGAAAGTACTGACAGTACATAGCTGTTTACATGGTGTATCCTCACCAGCTTCTATTCTCATCCTGTTTGCATAAAGTAGTTGGTTGTGTTGTCTGCATTTTTATGAATGCTGTATGAATATTTAAATTTTTTCTATTTATAATACCACCAGTATGACCCCCTGAAATATTTCACATATTAAAACATTGAATGGTGGCCTGATGGTATATATGTTTTAACACCTGATTGCTATATTTCATCTGATACTTATCTTTCACAAAAAGGAATTTATAAAGGTGAAAGTCAAAGATTCTTGTTCCACGTCAATGAAGTTCTCCATGGTGGAAGATCCAGTAAAAGGGTATTATAATTCCTCACTGAATAAATCCACTTGAATTACTCAACAGATTAATATATTTACACATTCAGGAAAGATTCAGTCCTCAAATATGGCAACCCTACTGTCATAAAAATGTATATTCATAATTTTTGAATTAGAGAATTTAACAACAGCTAAATAATATCATTGTTGTAAAATGTAGGTATTATATGCTACATTTCCTACAAACTAGCCCAACACTTCCCCACCCCCTCAACGTTCTTCTGCCTTGAAAGGAGGAGCAGGGTATGCAGTAGTCTTCCTCTCAATTCAGCTCAGTGATTGACTAGCTAAGGTGTTCTTTTGGCAAGCTGAATGACTTACTGTTGTCCTCATGGCAGCATAAAGAGTCCTTGTCACCTTTTTTAAAAATCAGTCAAGACTGGGTGTCATATCATAGAACTCTTTAAGAACGTGGCATCTATCTTAACACACACAGCTACCGTATAACCTCTTAAATGATAAGTTATGCTACGGGCCATTTTGTAGTAAAACGTCACCTTGTTCAGTCCTTTTTGGTGTCAGTGTTGTCTTACAGCAAACACATATTGCAGGGTGGTAGTGAGTGTTGTTACAAGGACATTGAAACAGATGTTTTCATGTCCTGTTGATTTGCCTGCATCCTTCAAACAAAAGTGATATGTTTTTCTTTCATAAGTTCTTGCCGTTGTTTCCATTAAATACAACTATGGTGCAGCAGGTCAAACCATCTAAAAAGTGACCTCTGCTTTGGATAGCATGTATTTCTATAGGGGTTTAATGTGCAGACTTAAAAGACCAGAGTTTGGGTGTAAAAGTAACACAAATTATAGAAAATAATTATATCTAAGTTGTAGAGTTTTATAAATTAGGAATAGGCCTTGGATTCAAGGGCTTGGCATGGCTCCTCATCAACTCTTAGCCAATGTTGGGGGGAGTAGTACAACTAAGATACTGGTAGAAACATGATCATTTTTTAGTTTATTTATTTAGCTTTTTAAAAGAATAGACAGTAATAATTGAGTCTGCATGCATGCAACTCTTCAGTGTTCTAGTGTCTTTATATAGTTATTTTGTGCACTATTATGCCTGATGCTTCTAAATCTTTCATTAAGTCCTTGGCTGTTAGTTGGATTTTTTTTAGCTGCTCGGACGATTCTCCTACCTGCTGTGCCTGTAATTTTCTTTTGGCGTCCACCTCTTTCAAGCATTTCAGTTGCATTTGTTCTGTGATACTTCTTGATTTTTGCTCAGGATTGTGGATTTTGGTATTCCATATTTCTTTGATACTCTTCTGTAGCCATTTCCTTTGTCGTAGTTTGTTACGAGTGCTTTTCTCAAACGTGAATCCAACTACTTTGTCTTGACCATCATCTGCTGTGCTGTATAATAATAATAATAATAATAATAATAATAATAATAATAATAATAATAATAATAATAACAGCAAAGGAATATAACAGAACAGTAAATTGAGCATTTTGGAGTTCCCCTTTTCTTGTAGTAATTATGGGAGCTGTCAGTATTCACCCCCACCTCCCTCATTTTGAACACTCCCTGGAGTGCTGGCAAACTTCTTTCATGCCGTAAACTAATTCTCTTTCAACGTTTTAAGCAGGTTGAATAAATTGAACTGGGCTCTTCAGTGTTTCTCTTGTCAAATCACTGGGGACACAGTCCTGCCCAATCTTTCATTATCCATTCTTTAACAGCTCTGTTTTTTCTAATAGCTCCTACCACAATCTTTGACTGGTGCAAGTGCAGGCGACCAAAACACACACGCACACACACACACACACACACGCACACAGGGTATTGAGTCAAGCAGTCAAAAATGTACAAAGTTCCTTGTAATAATCCATTCGTTCTGTTCTCTCCTGATTCCTGGTGTAAGCCTGTACAATTATTCAAATCCCAGCTTTTAGTTGCAGCATACACCTCGCCATGGGGCTGTGCCTCTGTAATCTTGCTTTTGGCCTTGCATTTCAAATGGAATTAATTCCCATAAGGAATGCAGGTGAAGAGAACCACAAGTGTCTAATCCTGATGTTTAAGTTTCTGAAACTTACACCTGTCATGTTGTCTTAAACTAGGAGTTGCGACTGATAGCTTGTTGTAAAGCTGAAAACCCTTTCACATTTTGCTTTTATTTTATTATTATACCTTAAGCTACCCTCCCAAAGTGAGAATGACCTTGCATGTTTTTAGTTGATTTTAGAATGCATGGAATGCAGTTATTTTGTTAAGAACTCATCTTATGGGTATAAAGTAATTTTAGAATGTACGGAATGCAGTTATTTTGTTAAGAACTCATCTTACGGGTGTAACGTAACGCGATTCAGTTAACTTAGCTGCAATTCAACATAAACCTTAGGAAATAAAAACAGCAAAGCATGAAACATCACATACTTTGCATTGTAGGCACAAACAATGTCATTTAAATCCCATGCATTAACGTAATCCTTATCCGAAACAGAAATATATTAAAAAGTATTGAATTTTGAAAACAAAAAGTAAAAAGTCACACTTTTCTTTGGATGCAATTTATTTAATGTACAAATTATTCATAGTTAATGCACTGTTTCGCTGAGGCTGCCCAGTGGCTAAACACAATACATGGGGAAATCACAACTGCTTCCTTCCCATCAACCACATGGCGGAATAAACTGTATCAAAGCCAGCAGTGGAAGGCAGATGTAGGGGAGTCTGAGGATACTCCAGCTCTGAGGCAAAGTGTGAAGCTCCAAAACAGAATAGGGGACGAAAATACATCTGTCTTGCCATACCTCAGCGGTCTGATGTGATATAGTGCTTTTTTTGGGGGGGGGGGGGCTTCTGGTCCACTTTATGCAAAGAGAAACCATTTTAAAGAGCTAGTATCATGCATTTGTTTTGCATTGTGAACAATTTTACTTTACCTGAAAAAGTTGCCATTCTGTGTTTTGGCATTCTCTTTGACAACCTCTTAGTGATCAGATTTTCAAAGATCAAAACCGGGACACATTGTTACAATAATTGATGCAACTAATTTAACCATTTAAATATAGGCTATTTTAATGGTTATTTAAATCGCCATCCTCTCACTCTTAGTATTATTTTTTTTAAGCAGCTAGCTAATTTCAGTACACTCCCTGGATGTATCATTTGTGTCTAATTAGTTTAAGTAGCTTATTGTGTTAGTTACACATATTGTGTGCTTGTATTTTGAGTTAAATAATAATAATAATAATAATAATAATAATAATAATAATAATAATAATAATAATAATAATAATAATTAAAAATACATTTATGTTTTGGCATTTTTCTTTCTTTCTTTCTTTCTTTATTTAGTCACTGCGTCAGGCTTTACTTATTGACGTTACTGAAGTGGTTTATTTTAATGTGGTGGATTCGCTGCTGTACCTGGTGTCTGGTCTTAAATCCAGCCACAACTGAACAGCTTTGAAATTACCGTATTACAGACCTCCAAATCAATAAGAATGGTTTCAGGGTCACATTAATAAAATGTCCTGGTGTTTAACAGCATTCAGCTGTCCATCTGGAATAATACTGAATGTTTGTGCAACAGGATAACCCCAGACAGTAAGTAGAGTATGTATACTTAAATCATATCATTACATTTTTTTTCCTTGATAGTTGTCAAAGCAATTACACTTTTAGTGGTTTTCTGTTTCTTTTATTGTTTTTCACTTTGAGGCCTCAATCTAACAATAGTAATTCAATGCACTATTTAATAGCAATGTAATTACCAATCACCTACCTTATATTTCTAAATATACAACTGGCAATTATTTATATTTTAATTACTTTCTCATATTTCCTTTTTTACAATATGTCTGCAATTTATGGAACTCAGTGTGTGCATTTTGTGTAATACAACAGACAATCTAACTATTGGAAATGTATGAGATTTTTTGGTGAAAAAATGTTATTTAATGTATTACAGCTTTATCTTAAAAAAGGAGAAAACCCACACTACACAGAGCCATGTTTCCAATGTACACTGTAATTGATTTAATCAATGTAAATCTAAGCAGTCTTGCTTTTATGGTACTGCCTTACATTGTTATTATTTGAAGTAAAAGCTTGTAGCTATTTGTGGTGAATGTTAATAGGCGGCTAACCATGGGGTTTACCACTTGAAAGTTAATGATCGTCATAAGCTGGCCATTGCTCACTGCTTGTATTTTATTCTTTAACCATGACACTGGCCAGTGTACTTCAAAGCAGAAATCAGTGGTTCATAAATCACTTTAATATGCCAACAGTTAACTAATGTGAAGTTCTGCTCTGAAGAAAATTCAGACTACAATGTGAATTGGTTGGCTGTGTCTAGTTTATGTGTCTGTTTATACAGTATATCTACCAAATAAAAATCCAGACAACAGCATCTAATGAGTTTCACCTCGTGATCAATTAATTATAAAACTGGGCGTTTTAATCCTTTAGGTTATGTGGTACTAAAATTATTAACATTTTCAGAGAAATTTGGTGTGTATGTGTTTACTCTATTATAAATCTCATTGCTCATTTTCCCACATGTAGATGATCATCAGAAAAATATCCAGTAGCTAAAACAAATAGGTAATGTTTTTTTACATGACTGTAGCTGTGTGAAAGGGTAATATTGTGGCCAAGGCTGGCAAATGGCAGGAAGTAGACCCAGAGTTGGAATGATGCAGTTTAAGTGTGGATGCACACTTTTATTAACAAACAGGAATAAAAACAAACAAACAAAAGATTTAAAAATACACAAATCAAGACCACACCCAAGCTGTGCTATCACGGTGCCTGAGAGCATAACCTGCTGCTCTCAGCCTTTCCCCTAAACTAACCTTTTAAACAAAAGACCTTGTTCCTCTTTTATACCATTTGGCTGGGCTGGATTGACCATCAGTTAATCAATCAAGACCCAGCCACATTCCGCACATGGATTTAGCAGGATTGGAATTAACCCCATGCCTACCAAAGTTATATTAAACTTTTTCAAACGGTATTTGTACATCAAACAAACAAAACATTCATATATGCAGGGCCTCAGCCCTGCCACAAGCTGTTATTTACTTCATGCTAATATTGGACTTGGCTTTCACCTGGATAAAATAAAATAATGGTGAGAACAAATCAAGACGTAGCTTGACTGTAATATATGAGCCTTCAATGCTTTTCGTCCAGATAATGTGGTTGGCCTGGTGTTGAATGTTGAAATATAATGCTGGCTCCAGGAATCAGCCTATATGGGGCCTCCCTGGCACATCAGTTGCAGGGGTCATCAGGTGGGCACCTCCCATCTTCAGTGTTTCGTCGACTAGCCCACGACACCTCAGGAAGGCTCGACAGTGATGCTGGTGTCCCAGCACCGCTCCCCTCCATCCCCCACCCAAACCAGCCCAGATTATTTACCTTAGCCATTCATTCCTTTTCATTGGTGTTAACTTTCTCCATCACTTACCTTAGCCTCCAATTGTCCCAGGTGAATCTTAGTTCTAATAATCTTTCCTGTTGGTTTCTCTCCTGGATGAAGGAATGGCATTCTCTGTGTGCCAGCTCTTGCTGATATTGGTGGCGAGCTATTGATCTTATTGTGCTGCTCTTCCAGTGCTAATGTCAAGCATCGCAGAACCTGATCATGATGTCAAGTGAAGCGACCCTGATTTAGAGCCACCTTACATCCTGTAAGAATATACTTCAGGGTAGCTGGCGATGAATACAAAGGACACGCAGGGTTCTCTTCTACCCACACATTCAGGTTCTGCGGTGATGGAAGAACATCATATGTGGAACTGATTAGGAAGCTGATCCTTCTCTGTTCCATTGTCCACAGGTCTCGCCAGCCAATTACCCTGTTCCACATTCTCCCATCTCATCCATTCTGCCTGCCTAGCCTGGGACACGCCTTGACACACCTCATTTTCTCCTCCTGCTTTTGCACTTCAGTGACTACCAACTTCCTCCTTTCAGCTGAAGCTGCTTTGTGCCATTGGAGGAGCCGAACTGAGACCAAGGCCTGCTCTTCCCTGTTGTACTTGTCCGATAATATCACTGATAAGAAGGGCAGCTTTTGCATCTACCACCACATGCTTTGCTGCCCACTTTATCCCAGTTCTCACTATGGGTGCTACCTCCCTTCCATCAGTGTCATTTCCAGCTGAAACTTAGTGCACTTTAATTCCTGTAAGACCTGAGACTGGCAGCTGCAGTTTCCCTTTACCGTAGAATGCTATCCTTCTAAGGCATCGTGGAACTCCCATCTATATCCTAATGTATGAACTAATTAAGGCGTCCACTCTCTATTAATTAATCATTTAGCAGACACTTTTATCCAAAGCGACTTACAGAGAGTAGGAGTTGAACTATGCATCGACAACTGCTGCTGCAGAGTCACTAACAGTAGATTCTTGGTTTTACGTCTCATCCGGATGGAGCACAAGGAAGTTAACACTTTAAGGACCATGGTTGTGTAAACACGATCATACTAAAGTGTCATTCTGGGCCTGTGATCGGGTAAACACAATAAAACACAAACTTAATTTCTTTGACTTACTGGACCACCATCTTTGCAGTACAGGTTGCAAACCGTGGATAGGGGAGGGATTGAATTTCACTGCCTGGTTGTTTTTTTCATGTGATGTCACTGAGATGGACATTTTATTTTTAAAGGGCAGAGACATTTTACAGCAGCACGCCGAAGCAAAAGATCACAGGAACTTGTTTACAGCTAAGGAAAAATAGGAAAACACTGTAAATTCAATGTATTTGACTTATTCTGTCTCTTGTTTTAATATATATGTTTTTACAAAATGTATAAATATCAAGAAATGAGTGGATATAAGCAGATAATGTTTCATGAACTAAATTCATCAGGTACTTTTTTATTCCTTATTACTGATAATAATTGAACGAAGAACTATTATTTTACTTATACATATTTATTTTGAGAAAATAATCGAGAGTAGTTTCCATGATTACTTAGAAAGACCCAGCAAATAAACATTTATTATGGCATTGAAATCACTCAGGTGAAATTTGCCCAAACATCAATATTTTTCAATACAACTTGAGGTTGTATTGCAACTTGAGATTCCAACTTCGAGAAACTACCGAGTACTGGTAAACTCTGGTGTTGAAAAACAAGAACTGCAAGTCCCTGAAGTAGGCTTTTAAGCCTGTTATAGTGTTTTCATAAAGAAGGAAAATCATTGAATGAATTAGCTCGCATCACGCGATTTTCAAGGTGTGGTATCCGAAGCATAATCAACAAGTATAGAGAAACATCATCTGTAATTGACAAACCCAGGACTGGAAGACCCAAAAAGCTGTCTAACAAGGATGAGCAATACTTGAAGATAATATCCTTAAGGAATAGAAAGAAGAGAAGCATTTAATTGACAACAGAAGGCACACTCTTGAAGTCAGAACTTAAAGGATGTGTTGCAGTAAGAATACCTCTGTCAAGAATGGGAAACAAGAGTAAAAGGCTAAAATATGCACAAGAACACAGAAATTGGACTCCGGAACAATGGTCAAAGGTGCTTTGGACTGTTGATGGATGGACAACGACACCTGTTCCTTCTGCCTGTGATGCAAGCTATTTCACTCAATTATTTTTTCCTTATTTATACAAGTCAAGGTTGTTATAATAGTAGAAAATACTAGTGGAGGCTTTGAGTAAATTGTTGATGCTCATAATGCATCATAGTAGAAAAATGCAACATATCTAAGACTTATTTATAATTTATTTTAAATTGAATCTCTATCCCAAAGATAACCAACTTGAGAATCCTAAACATTAAATAATGACCATTATAATCAGTATCATGAATGTCAAGTCAGATTTTGAGGTTGCAACTCCAAATTATTGTCTATATCAACAAATCAATTTACAATGAAGATTAATAAGCCATCTGCATTTAATGTTTTTAATGTCACTGCTGTTATCACACAAGTACAAATATTGTTTATCTCTGAAGGGGTGCTTCTTTTTCATTCAGTCAGTGTTTCAATGGAAAACAATATATATATATATATATATATATATATATATATATATATATATATATATATATATATATATATACAGTACTGTGCACAAGTTTTAGGCAGGTGTGAAAAATGCTGTAAAGTAAGAATGTTTTCAAAAATAGACATGTTAATAGTTTATATTTATCAATTAACAAAATGCAAAGTGAGTGAACAGAAGAAAAATCTACATCAAATCAATGTTTGGTGTGACCACCCTTTGCCTTCAAAACAGCATCAATTCTTCTAGGTACACTTGCACACAGTTTTTGAAGGAACTCGGCAGGTAGGTTGGCCCAAACATCTTGGAGAACTAACCACAGTTCTTCTGTGGATTTAGGCAGCCTCAGTTGCTTCTCTCTTTTCATGTAATCCCAGACAGACTCGATGATGTTGAAATCAGGGCTCTGTGGGGGCCATACCATCACTTCTAGGACTCCTTGTTCTTCTTTACGCTGAAGATAGTTCTTAATGACTTTCGCTGTATGTTTGGGGTCGTTGTCATGCTGCAGAATAAATTTGGGGCCAATCAGATGCCTCCCTGATGGTATTGCATGATGGATAAGTATCTGCCTGTACTTCTCAGCATTGAGGAGACCATTAATTCTGACCAAATCCCCAACTCCATTTGCAGAAATGCAGCCCCAAACTTGCAAGGAACCTCCACCATGCTTCACTGTTGCCTGCAGACACTCATTCGTGTACCGCTCTCCAGCCCTTCGGCGAACAAACTTGCTTCTGCTACAGCCAAATATTTCAAATTTTGACTCATCAGTCCAGAGCACCTGCTGCCATTTTTCTGCACCCCAGTTCCTGTGTTTTCGTGCATAGTTGAGTCGCTTGGCCTTGTTTCCACGTCGGAGGTATGGCTTTTGGCCGCAAGTCTTCCATGAAGGCCACTTCTGACCAGACTTCTCCGGACAGTAGATGGGTGTACCAGGGTCCCACTGTTTTCTGCCAGTTCTGAGCTGATGGCACTGCTGGACATCTTCCGATTGCGAAGGGAAGTAAGCATGATGTGTCTTTCATCTGCTGCAGTAAGTTTCCTTGGCCGACCACTGCGTCTCACGGTCCTCAACGTTGCCCGTTTCTTTGTGCTTCTTCAATAGAGCTTGGACAGCACATCTGGAAACCCCTGTCTGCCTTGAAATTTCTGCCTGGGAGAGACCTTGCTGATGCAGTATAACTACCTTGTGTCTTGTTGCTGTGCTCAGTCTTGCCATGGTGTATGACTTTTGACAGTAAACTGTCTTCAGCAACCTCACCTTGTTAGCTGAGTTTGGCTGTTCCTCACCCAGTTTTATTCCTCCTACACAGCTGTTTCTGTTTCCGTTAATGATTGTGTTTCAACCTACATATTGAATTGATGATCATTAGCACCTGTTTGGTATAATTGTTTAATCATACACCTGACTATATGCCTACAAAATCCCTGACTTTGTGCAAGTGTACCTAGAAGAATTGATGCTGTTTTGAAGGCAAAGGGTGGTCACACCAAATATGGATTTGATTTAGATTTTTCTTCTGTTCACTCACTTTGCATTTAGTTAATTGATAAATATAATCTATTAACATGTCTATTTTTGAAAGCATTCTTACTTTACAGCATTTTTCACACCTGCCTAAAACTTTTTGCACAGTACTGTATATATATATATATATATATATATATATATATATATATATATATATATATATATGTGTGTGTGTATGTTTTATAGTTCTTGTGACAGGAAAGCAGGACTCCAACCAGAAAAGCTGAAGGGGTGCTTCAAAATAAAATAAAAGCCTCACCCAAAGGCTACTGTGAATGAATAACTGTGGTAATCTTTATCTTTACATGATTTATATTATATATACTTAGTGTGGGATTTTGTCCATTTGGGGATTTGTGGGATTTTGTCCATGTAGATTATGTACTGTAGGATTGTGTCTGGATACCCCAGACATACAATTTAGATTAATATCGTATGAACAAGTTCAACCCAAAAGTTTATTTATCAGTCAGCGAACATGGGGAAGTCTTTAAATGTAAGGGCCGTCATTTATTAAAAATATAAGCCATAACTAAACATTCAGGTATGTCACAGACAGGTTAGCTATGTCCTTCATATTCCAGAACCCATTGTTTCATATGACAGTTTTTTCATCAGAAAAAACTAACAAACAAACAAAAAAAAATCTGCCTGTTCAGCTAGGTACCTCTTCTTCCAAACTGTCTCTGCAACTTACTGTTCATTTTTTTTTTTTTTTTTGATGAATTGTGTTCTGGAGGCAGAAGTTCCAGATTGAGGGTTAGGATTTAGTCTAGGGGTAGGGTTGGGTTTAGGGGTTAAGGGTTAAGGTTAGGTTTATGGGTAGGGCTGACTTCTCTTCAATTCAACTCTTAGCCCCCAACTGTAGCTGCAGGCAATAACTTCCACTTTAGTGCAACTACCCCTAACTGTCCAACAAAACCTGTCCAAACACTTTTCAGAGTCTCCTATTGGACAACAGGAGACAAGAATTTTTCTGACCCATAGGAACCCTTTTGTTCTTAGGTAACCTTTCAATAAACAAACCAAATACATTCTGAAACTTTCCAATTGCTCCTATAACTACGTATAATAAAGACATTTAAAATAAATAAATTAAATAATTACTATATGTTGTTGTCTTTTTTATTTTTGTTTTCACATGTGGACTTCAACTGATATAGAACATTTGTAACAGTAAATATATTTGATAAATATATATTTTTTTCTTCCCTCATAATTAACATTATTTACATACTTATTAAGCAAAAAGGGGGGGTATATCTGGGGGAAACATGTCCAGGGGGGAATATGCCCTATCTAGTTGACATTGTGCATTCTGCAATTTAACAGCGATAGTCAATATATATATATATATATATATATATATATATATATATATATATATATATATATATATAAATGTGATTGCACACTGGTTTAAACAAGAGGCCTAAATGTTTTTCTTCTTTTTGCTAATATTTTTCACAAATATGTCTCAGCAGGTAAGAAACAGCTACATTGCAATTGTAACTTCAGTTTATATATTCATTTAGGATATGTACTGAGAAATAAGTGGCCTAAGGATATTTACCCCTGAAATACAAAGCTACTTATTGATTCTCATTTATAGTGAATTTGCTCATTGGCATATGTGCCAAGTTTGCCAGCTGTTTTGACCCTCAAATCCATGTTGGGCCAGATTAAATAAACATGGCACTTGTAGAGGGGATGCCCCTTGTCGGATAGTCACAGAGAAAAAAGCCCAACATGATTTAACCCTTAAACACAAGGCTAATTATTCAACTTTGATAAATCAATTGGCATATGAACTTAAAAGAACAAGAAGCTGGGATGCAAATAAGAAAGCTGAGCAAATAAACTACGTGAATAAGAAGCCAACATCAGCTTCCTATCAGTTTAATTGTGTATGTACCTATACACGTTAACCCGCAGTGTCAGCATGGAAATGAAATGAGGAGCGGGACATGTAATTCTTCCTTTTATTTAATAAGATTTGGCAGATCTAGATTGTGTGAAGCTATCAGATAAAGGTATTGTTGCAATGGGCACAAACACAGATAATTGAATGGTTTCCAAAGAAGCGGAGGGTGATCTTTAGATCAGAGGACAGCAATCTTTTAAAGTACTGTATGTTTAAATTAAGACCACTGAAAAAGATGAGCCATTTACGTGCTTTTCAACAATTAATGGTCTATGAATTGTTTTATCTGAAAATATATACATTGAAGACAGCTAACGATTACTGTTTTCTCCCCCTAATGATCATTAACTTGTTATGGGTGGGATCTTGGCGATTGCGTCATTGTAGGGGTGGAGTTAGTGTACGCGCACAACTGTACCAGATTGGATGTACCAGACTGGATGTACCAGATGGGACATGTACTTCTTGCAGCTTTACCCTATTGTGCTGCATTAAGCACTATTGGCATTATTTTGAGATGTGCGCATGTATGTATATGTATCATAAATGAGATTTACTTTTAAAACATCAAAACACATCTCAAAATAATGCAAAATTCATCATGACACCATACTTAAAACTTTTAGAGGTGTCGTGGGTCAGCATTTACACGCAGCAGCTCAAGATTCAGTTACTTCTAGAGTTACTAGAAAATGAACAACCCTGAAGTCTGTCCGCAGTGAAGTACAGAAATACTACAGTTTTGAGGTGGCTGATGATGGAATAGAAAAACAGTGCAAGACCTTGTCTTTCTCCATGGATATTGTGAAGCAAAGCACCACAAAGTTAAAGTAAGTGATTGCTTTTTATATGTAAATATCTGTTAATATCTATATATGTATATATGTTTGATATTGTTATTAGATTTTTCTATGGTTTGGAAGACTTCGATATTATCAATATCGAAATACGTGCAGTATATCGATATACAATTTTCATATCGTTGCCCACCCCTACTAAAAATGTGTACATTTTTGTAAATGCTGCCATTTCACAGAGGAATTTTGAGTAAATGTAACATCTGATATCCCAAGACCAACTGCAGCATGCTGTAAAAGTTTTGAGAATACAAGCAAGGATGGCGCTGATTTTGTATGCTGATTGTATATGCTGATCTTGTATGCTGTTCAAACTTGTTCTGGAGGGATAGGTGACCATTCATCAATGATCACTGCCTCTCGTTCCTTCAGGGAAGTAGAAATCTGCTTCAAAGTCTGTTTCCCTTAATGGCCCGAGAGTCATCCTTGTGCCTGAGCTGCATCTAGTGAGCCAGTTAATGGATGGACACAATTTTCTGTCTAATGGGCTTAAGTAGCTGCCCTTCGAGGCAATGGAAAACTAAATTAAAAAGAAGTAAATAAAACATAGACATTAAAGTGGCTGCAAATATATTTGGACAGCATCAATAAATGAAAAGATTGTGTTTCCTTTCAGACCCACAATGACAATTTGCACTTTTTTTTAAAAAATCGTCATTGTTATATCATTTTTATATTAAAATCACAAACCCAGTGATATTTTTGGGGTTTTCCTTATAATAAATCAAATGTGACTGCCTCAGACTGTTAGACTACAAATAAATTAAACACAGACCAGTTTTATATAAAGACAGGCATAATGTTCTGACACCATATCAAGCTAATAGAAAAAAATGCTGAAAAGACATGGAAAGCTGCACATTACCAAACTGTTTTTTGTTTTTTTCAACACACAAAATTATGTCTATTCAGAAATATCGAATTCCTCTAATACAATATGCCTGTTTATATAAAGCCGTGTTTAAAATAGAATCCATCCAAGGAAGACATATCACATACAAACACTGTTAGCCAGTTTAACAATAGCAAAGCGTACCCCAGGTTATCCAAAGGACATCTGTGTTGGAAAGAATAATCTTTAACTTGAATTCTCCAAACATAAAAACAGTGGCCAAATCTAAAGCTTGAACCGTCAGATAACTCAATGCCCCTAGTGGTACACAACTGTAAAAAACTAAACAGTGTATGCATACTCGCCTCACACTGGGAATAACCTAGTCTGTCCCCATATCATGAGAAAATGTTTAAGGGTCCACATAACTTAGGTACTGTAGCTATTGGAGTGATGTTGTTTTATGTAAGAATGTTTAAAATATTATAAAGACCCACAAAAAAAAAAAAAAAAAAACTCAAATTAGCAAATTAGCAATTTGTTGCTTCCAGCTCAATAGTTTGGAGACAGTTTTTATATTATAAGATTTTTATGTTTAAATATTTAATCGTTTCATATTAAAGTGGTGACTTGTCTAAAACTTTATAGTGATTTCCAGTTTCAGGATTTTAAGAAATAAAAACAACATGTATCAACATTCCCTGTAGTTTACAGGCAGACACAAACACATTACCAGTCATGGTAGTGATATTCTAAACACACTTCCATGCCCATACTATTATCCATTTTTCACGTTCAATTGCTCTGTTATGGTAATAGTCAGAAGCACACCATGTAGTAATTACTTACAGCTGACTTAAGAAAGGAGTATTCAACACCCCCACCGTTCTACTGAAAGGTCTTTATGCACTATTAACTCATTCATGCTTATTAATACACTCCTGGTAATTCTGACTGGCCACTTCCTGGTTTTATTATAATGTCATGCCTATTTAGATAGTGGGGACTGAAATGGGCATTATTTTTAATTATGCCTGTCTGACAGATTGTAAAGACTGAAAATGTAGCCCTTTGGCATGTTTTGTGAGATGTTTTTTTTGTGACTTCCATATTAGAATTGGTGACCTAAATGTAATTTATTTATGTATTCTTAGAGTAGTCTTTAAAGCATACACACAGAAAAAATGTTATTGTGATTCACATGCACACACAAGTCGGACCCCCTGCTGGTCTTGTGAACTTCAAGCTACTGACCAAAAAAATGCCACAAATTCCCACACACAACTGAAGTAATTAACAGATGACTGTGGTGTGCTATGTGTCCCTTAGGAGCTGGGATGCTACATTCATCTGGAAATGAAAGTTACTCACTGACTAGCACATTTTAAGGGAACATTTTTTTTAACAGAAAAAAAAAATATTCAGATGCATCTACAGCATGTATTTTTCTCCTGCATAAAAGCCTATAGTTCACTTAGTGTAAATAATGTACAGATGTCAGTAAATAATGTAATAATGTCAGAAAAAGCCCTGGTTTAAACATGTTGAAGAATCAGCTTGCAGTATAAATAATTAACCAAATTAATAAAAAAGAAAAAGCAATATTGTCAGATAAAAAATTAAACTGACACTTACTATATTTCACTTTATTATTATTATTATTATTATTATTATTATTATTATTATTATTATTATTATTATTATTATTATTATATGTGTGTTATAAAATAATAAAAGCATGATAATATACTTTTGGTCAAGTGTCATGTTTATAAGGAACTACAGACTGCTAGGACCTTTTTACCACAAATCATACAGCAAAACTGCTAGATCCCACTGCTGTAGGGACACTGACCCACTAATAAATATATCAAAACACTTAACTAATTTGGAATATAGGCCAAGAACGAATATATCAGATGCACCTATTCTATGATCTAAAGAAACAAATCTAATTTACAGTGCATAATTTAGAATAAAAAAAGCTGTTGGCATCTGCACCTTAGGATATCACAGAGTCGAACCCTTGAATATGGAACACTTGCTTGACTAACTTTTAATACAATCCTTTTCACATCAGAAATAGAATTACATGTATCTCTTAAATAGGTTGCTGCTGCGCATGGTAATAGAAACAGATGGTGGCTGTACATTAAGCACTGCCTCAGAAAAGAAATGATGAATGGGTTAACAGCAGGCTATGCTGCTGAGAGAGAGTGGATAGGAGTCAGGGTAAATTGTTCGATGTCTGATTCCAAAGTGTAAATCCAAAGTAATTATTGAAGTTATTATTCACAACAGCATTAAAATACTGAATGAACATGTAAACCAGAAATTTACTTTTTGTTTATTTTTTTACAGCGTAACAGTACTGTTTTTACTGTTATCATGATGTATGCAATGTTTTATACATGTTTTGCACTTTAATGCTTTTAAAGTAATAATATATTGTAAATAATCATACAAACATTGAAGGGTTAGTAAGGTGCATTGAACCACAATTAAATAAAGCTTTTATTAAACAGTGCAGACATTATAGGCAGAGCCGGATTAACACATAGGCAAACTTGGCAGCTGCCTAGTGCCCAAAGTCAGGGCCCAAAACTACTTTGATTCTTTTTAAACAGATACGGAATTGTGCGGAAACTGGAAGAACTTGACTCACTGACATTTCAGCCGAGGCAATATATCTCACTTGTGTTCACACAAAATCTTGAATACAGCAAATGATGTCTCTTTTGGGGGCAACAAAGCATAAACTCACAAAACAAGAGGAAGAAGAACGCAAGGGCGGCATTGTAAATATTTTTACAAATTGGTGCTGAAATCCCATAACAAGTACATAAGACCTAAATAAATGTAAGTACACAAAACTAGACTATTTTATTATGTATTTTAGTGTTTTAGATATTTAAAAAAAATATATTATGTCATTAAAAAAAAGGCAACTGTAAATCTACATATCAGTAAAAACTAAATTAAAAGGTTGGCAACCTTGATTTAACTAGACAACAATGTACAGGTATGTTATATATATATATATATATATATATATATATATATATATATATATATATATATATATATATATATATATATATATAATGTGGACTATAGGGGACCTACAGTTAGTGGACAAAAGTTTGAGCACCCTCATATATTGAAGTATCACTTTTTTTAAATTGGATAACAATCAACATCTGGTGTTCTTGTCCATATTGGAACTGTTGTATTTCTATTCAGTAAATCGGGAAATGCTCAATTACATTTTTCTGTCAGATCATCCTCATAATGAGTGGTTCCTCCAGGACAGCCACTTTAGTGTCCAGCGCTGGATGAGCTTCTCTGAATGAGCTTACACTGTCCAATGTATGTCTTCACATTTTTCAAAGCATTGTGGCTGACTGTGTGGTGTATATGGGAAAGAATTAATGTTATGTTAAACAAATGAAGTATGTGATTATATGTATAATTAGGCAGGACAATTGCTTAATAAAACATTAGTATGCTGGCAGCTTTGTGTACTGGATGTTTTTGTTATTCCTTTTTGAGGCACTACACAGCCAAGGGCATAGATGCAGACATGCTGTCTTTGCCTCTACATGCCCACACAAGCATGTCATTGATGCTTCACACTGCATTCTTGTTTGGGGGGTGGCCATAATACTCTATCCAGATGGGCTAGTTTCCAAGGCCCATCTCATTGACTATAGTACTGTATGAAGTGGACAAAAGAAATGAGTGAATACAAAATACACAACAAATACTATTTATTAAATTAAACAGAGGTGCTATTACCCAAACTTTACATTGTTTCATTCAGTTAATTATTTAACTGAAGTGTTTCTTATTGTATATTATAGACTCTTTCAGCCAATCAGTGTGCACATTTCGCCTTCTGTGACATCACAAGAAACCCAATTCATGACATCAACCGTGACAGTTTCACTTTTTACCGTGCTGTATTCGCCATATCAATACGGTTGATGTCACCTGCTTTAAAAAAATTATACCTGAGGCAACTCTCGGAATTCCATACAACTGCAAGGTCCAATAAAAAGGGTGACAACACAATCGGCCACGTACCTCAGACACGTAATGGTATTCTCTTCATCAACCTTTTCCCGATTTCGAGGGTCTTATTGTTTTTATACTTTAATGTTTTTTCTTTATATATATGTGTATCCTTCCACATTAGCACTCTAAAATGAACATTTTACAACGTTTTAACAACGTTGCCTGCCATTTTTTAAATTAATTCTTGCCATTATGTTACCGATTACATTTTTTCGTAATGGCTTGCAAGTAGATATTTTTATTTCTCACATTTGGTTGGATCTCATCCGGTCCGTGGATAAAGATAGAAAGCTGGCAGATTCTTCGGACATTTCATAATATATTTCTTCAGTGAGTTGATGGGGCAGTTTGGATCATCGGGGCACTCATACATTTAATGACCATATTTTGATATGTTGTTAATAAAACATTACCCTTTTAAATGACTAATGCTTTCATTTTGTTGTATAAACTGCTTAATCATGCTTTCCATTTTCGAAAGGCGGATTACAGTGAGAGATGCTGTTTTTAGAGGCCCATATTATACAACCAAATCAGCGATTTGCTATTTTAACAAAACAATGAAGCACACGTTTATAACAAAACTTTTGTCTCTCCTGGCTGGTTAGCTGAGTTAACTAACGGCAGTGAATTTTCTCTTGACCCAGTTTTAAAAGTGCCACGATGGCACGTCTACTCGGCAAAGGACACAGTATTAGGATTTTAAACCACTGGGAACTTTGTATTGGCATTGACCTGCAGCACCACTACACCACCCACCGTCTCAAACAGCAACTGTAATGTATATATGAAATATACATTTGAAATCCAAGTTGCCCACCTCCCAAATGTAGCTGACTTATCTGCATCTGGTACAGAAACCACTGCACTCAAGCTATTGGTTTACATTGAAAAGCAAATACGTTGTATGCATCTTCAGGAATCTCTTAGCCATTACAACGACCTTCTCTCAGTCTTACATTATTATTTACTTAGGAGTAGCAGTCCATGCAGCCAATCCGTTGCTGCAAACCTGCATTTGAAATAAGCTGTGAAAAATATGCCCAAGGGCTTGTTGCTAAGCACTAAGACGGGCTTGCAGAGATTCTAGAGGGAGAGTACATAAGCATAAGCTTGGGATGATCAGATGTCGTTCTTAGGCCTGACAAGATTTTGGCTGATTGAATAGGACCCAGGCATAATCAGACTCTATGTTATTCAATTTTTTTTCCCAGAATTTTTATAATTACATGCTGATTAATTTTGAAAAAGAATTAAACAGTACTTTGAAAGGTGCGGTGTATAGATAAAGCAGGAGGACAACAAACATTCCCTTCACAATAGTTGTGCTTAATGGTTTTTGTTACAGTATTATGTGATATTGTTTGGTTAAAGCTTGGTGTTCTTGTTTTAGTCGGCAATACTGTACAATCCAAGGTGCATTTTTGATGGTATTCTTTTTCTTTAGTTTATAATGTACATGTAGAATATATGTAACTGTTGCTTGAGCTGACATAGTTATTTTGACACAAATCAACAATGCTCTTAAGAATACACATTTAGACTTTATACAACGATGATGTTGACAGACGTGGGGTTATTGCTGTGGGGAAAGTTTTAAATGTATTGTTACTTGAATTATCGCCATGGTGATTTGTGAGAAAACTAAGGACAGTGCAACTGAAAGGTCCATTTATTCCTGAATAGCACTCAGAGTGTTTGTAAAAAACAAAACTGTTTATTCTTAAGAATGCAGTTGATGAAGTCAAAATGACCTCATCTGTGAGGAGATGAACACGAACAACAAAGCAACTGCTGTGCTTCTAAAAACATACAACAACAAACAGAGTAAGAGGGTCTCTGAATGGCTAATCAGACAGGCTAATCAAATAGTCAGTGGGAAAAAGAATCCTGTAGTGGTCATTAAAGCAAACACATGTTCTATCTTCTTTAATTAGCATAACAAAAGTTTGCTGGGAACTGTATTCACCAAATACCGTAATATGTAATATTATAGGGATTTGAATTTTTTAATTAAAAAACATAATAAGATAATATATGTCTTAGATAATGTAATACCGTATTACATGCATACAATGTAAAAGTTATATAAAAAATGCTATTGAACTGATTTGTTCTGAGAACACAGATAGAAAACTTAAATAGCTTCTCCTGTACCCTTCATATCAATGCAATTAACTGCTGCCACAGTGTTATACTATTATGCTATTTTTCCTATTTAACTCATTAGAAAGAGGCCATGCTACCTTCTCATCTCATTTCAGTATATTTGCCTTGAAAAATCACAGCAACTACATCACACATGGTTTATATTGCACATATCTTAAAGTATATTACATTAGTTGCTAATTTTGATAACTATCCTTCTAATTCAACTGTAAATCACACAATTATGTTATATGTTGTTTTTTTATCGCTTCTTTTGCCATGATTTAGAGGACCGATCTCAAACCCCAGTGCACTACAGCAGACATTTTGAAAAGAGCTTTGAAACAGGCTTTAAAGTTATAAGTGTAAAACGTTTTCAGGATGTTAACATTGAAAAGAAAAATTACAGGTTCGTCATTTAAACAGTTGTAGCAACACATGGGCATGTATAACGCTATATTTACTCCTTAAAGGGAGCACAGTAGCTGAAATCCTTGGCACCATAGCTTTTTAAATCAGGTGATTGGGAATACCAGCAGGGTAACCGGTTTTGGTATAATTGGGTGAACTTGGCTAATATGTCAGGAAAGTTGACCCCAATTTACAACAGTTTGTGACTTTAGAAGATGAATGGCTCTTCATACCTCAGAAGACCTTTCAACATTCTGTAGACTCCATGCTTAGACTTGTCTTTCACTACTTCAAGATGAATACCAGGCCAATATCAAATTAAGAAAATCAACAGTCTTGAAAAGGGGCTGCTAGTCCAAAAATGGAAGTTACTTGTATGAGTTTACACATACAATGTAGATGCATAATTGTATTCCACTTTCACATTTTAAATAGCTATATAGGATAATTACTTTAAACAGTACCATAGCATTTCCCTATCTTGAGATCAAAATAACCTGATCTAATTTCCAATAGACACGTTACTATAGGGGATATTTAATAGACTATGTTCCAGTTCCCCAGCTGCTCTTGGTGCAATTCCAGCCCAGTTCACAAGCCCTTCATAAACCCACAATGATATTTTTTTAAACAGAGATTAAGACTGTAGTATATACCATTCACGCTGTTATAAAAATGCTTTCCTTTGGGATGCTCTTGTAGTTTATTATTTAAACTGAGAGCCCGGCATGCTGTATTTTGCCACAGCAATTTGCAGAGTAGTTCGTTCTGAGCCGTTAGTGCTCAGTGATTTCCCTGCCACCTCTAGAATAAAGTTGATAGCAATTCTCGCAGCAGAGCGGTTAAAGCAGATGTTACCCTTGTAATTAGCTCTGGACCTGGGTACACAAGAGACCTTACGATTTTCAGGCCGCAAGGAATTGGTCCCACCAAGCGTGCTCCATATCCACATTTAGTATCATCATATAAACACTGAAAACACAGCAGGCTGATAATGAAGATACATTGGCTAAATACGATCATAAAGTTATGCAGCTTAACCTCAATGTAATTGGTCACTAGTGGCCTTTTGTTTGTTCAGTATGCTGATGACCATAATAATGTTATAAATTATACATCTCGAATGAACAGTGCGGCATAATAATAATAATAATAATAATAATAATAATAATAATAATAATAATAATAAAGGGGTATTTCTATTGGAGCATAAAGACCTTGCAAAGGGTTTGTTTTTCACATGACTGAATACTTCTTGTTCACAAACTCCACAAATAGGCTGCTACTATTTTATAGTTAATTTAAATCATATCCCTGTCACTGGATAAGGTTACATAGACCTTCCTCTTATATGTCAGTCTCAAAAAATACATTTTAAAAAAGTACACTTTGCTTCTGTTTTCCAAAATCCAAATGTATTCAACAAATCAAGTTAATTGTTTATTTTTAGGTTACAGGTTTTTTGAGCACTGTTCTTTATACATTAAAATATACAGAGGTTGTATTGCAATTATTTCTCATTTAGGAATGTCATATAAACAATTCCACACTAATAGCTGGATTATATAAACAAGATGACTGAACAGGCACTCCTGGTCCGAATTAGTTTGGATAATTGAGGTTTCACTAATACTTATTCTTTTTTGACAAAACTGCAGATGACATTATTATTATTATTATTATTATTATTATTATTATTATTATTATTATTATTATTATTATTATTATTATTTAGTCATTTAGCAGACGCTTTTATCCAAAGCGACTTACAGAGACTTGGGGGAGAACTATGAATCACAGCTGCTGCTGCAAAGTCACTTACAGTAGGACCTTGGTTTTACATCTCATCCTTCAGTATCTTCTCCATTCAAGTATCAGGGCATACATAAAGATAGCCCATCTGTACCTGCATTGACTAATCCACGAGTTGAATGTGAAGGGTTAAATCCATTTGCATTACTAGGCTGAAATCATGACTAAAATTGGTTATGTGCCACTTATCTTTTTAATGAGGTGTTCACTACCTACCAGTATTTCCACTACCCCACTGACAAATCACTGCTAATATTTATTTAACACTTCAACTACGCTGCCGCTAGAAATCGTTCATATATATGAACGATGTTGTAATGGTGATGTTAGATGCCTATTTTAAGCCTTTTTAAAAAGATTATTTTAATTAATAATAGGAAGTTGTGTGGTCCAGTAGTTAAAGAAAATGGCTTGTAACTAGGAGGTCCCCGGTTCAAATCCCACCTCAGCCACTGACTCATTGTGTGACCCTGAGCAAGTCACTTAACCTCCTTGTGCTCCGTCTTTCGGCTGAGACGTAATTGTAAGTGACTCTGCAGCTGATGCATAGTTCACACACCCTAGTCTCTGTAACTCGCCTTGGATAAAGGTGTCTGCTAAATAAACAACTAATAATAATAATTAAATACATGACATAAACTACATGATTTTAGCGCATTTTCTTTTTTTACTGTAGCACACACTTTACAGAATTTTTTTTTTTAATTTACATAGAAAATTTGACAATATACTGATTGCATCTTTGTCTTTTCCTTCCTGACATCCAAATGTGTGTTTCTTTTTATTTGGAGGTTCCAGAGGTTCAGCAGGTTTAATTTCTGATGGTTTAAAATCGTATAATTATAATAGGCGTTTAGACGTTATAATAATGAGGCTGGACAAAATGCTTGTCTAATGAAAGTCTTGATTGTTTATTATTATTATTATTATTTATTTATTTATTTAGCAGACACCTTTATCCAAGGCGACTTACAGAGACTAGGGTGTGTGAACTATGCATCAGCTGCAGAGTCACTTACAACTACGTCTCACCCGAAAGATGGAGCACAAGGAGGTTAAGTGACTTGCTCAGGGTCACACAATCAGTCAGAGTCAGTGGCTGAGGTGGGATTTGAACCGGGGACCTCCAAGCCCTTTTCTTTAACCACTGGACCACACAGCCTCCTGTTTAAAAGTATGATGGAAATATGCCAATTATAGAATGACTATATTTATATAATTGTATGTCAAGATCAGCCAATAGTTTTCGGCTTCATGAAGTACAGGGGAGGACGGAAGCCAATAGAGAGTGAGAAGAGGCGGGACTAAGGGAACAGGACGCAAGCAGTAAAAGAAAAGAAAAAAGGGGAGATCTGAAAAGTTTCAATGCACTGCACGCATACAGTTCATTTTAGTGAAAACTAAACATTTCTAGTCCTAAAGGCTGCATGAGTATAATAGCTGGCACAGAAATAATACATTTACTTGTATTTGCAATTTTATTTCTCTGGCATCGGGGCCCGGGTTGCCCGGGTGCTGACACCAGCCCTGAGTGCAAGCTTACCAGAAATCCTACTAAATCATCCAAAAGATATATATATATATATATATATATATATATATATATATATATATATATATATATATATATATATATATATATATATATATATATATATATATATATATATATACATTTAAATAAGGAAATGCAGCATTAAACACATCTGCTGTATTAGGAAATGTACCATCTATTCCTCCACTGTACATTATTTGTATTCAAGGTTTTTGAAATGACATTGCAATCTGATGATGCACCAGCCTATTATATTGTCTAGCAGGACAAATATCCCTGCATTTTCTCTGTAGAACTAACATAATTTTTCCATGTCAGAGGTGCATAATATCCTGGCGGTCCAAGAGGCAGCCAGTGCATAAGGAATGATGCTATTAATCCTCTTGGGCAATCTCCAGGTCTGATTATTAGGGAAATACATTTGCATGCTGCATATAAACCAGGTGAATCACTGAGGGCACAAATTATATTTCCTGACAGCAAGTTAGAGAATGGATCAGCATTGCTTGTGTTTTTTTTCTTTCTGAAAGCTATAGAATTTCAATTCATTACCTGAGATTGGTTACAATTTTAGTTTATATTGAGTCTGTTTTCTCAGAGAAGACAAGTACGTTCCCATGAGTATCTGCCTAATCACTACTACTAAAAAAAAATCAAAACATGTAGTTAGTGCCATGATTTAGGTAGCAGAGTTGCTAAATTTATCAGCCCACCGTGATATCATTTTATTTTATTTTGGCTGTTTGCCCTCATGTACTGTATTTCCCCTTTTATTGTTCTGTTGAACATCTATTTTCTTATGTACTTTGTAGTTTACAGAACTGTCTGTGTTTTCATTCTTATGTAAATGAGAAATGCATGGCGTGCCGTCAGGACCTTCAAGGTATTCTCTGTTGACCGGACAGTGCCAAGTAAACCGTCAGTCAAATGACATTACGTTGCCTCACTCACTTGCTTACAGCGTGCTTGCTTATACTATGAAACATACTACTCTAATTATTATTTGTTCATTTGTCTGACGATGACTTACAGGGTTTACTAGAGATTTTTTTAAGAGTCTTGGGGTTTCCTGAAGGGGATGTGATCAGCCAATAAGAGATCTGCATTTCCCCAGCATAAGTCTAAAACAACGACCAGACGCTAGAAAAAAAAAACGTTTGAGGGTATTCTCTGTTACAGTTGAAGGTCTTGAGTGAGTTTAACCAATAGGCAACCAATCAGGAGTGAGCAGAGGCAGGCCATAAATAAATCTCCCAGGGTATTCTCTGCCTCACTTGAAGGCCCTGCTTAGCAACCAATGGGAAAGTCAAAGCTCTGACAGCTGACCAATCATTAGTGAGCAACCCCAAAACATGAATATTCCTTGGTTAGCACTGCAGTTAGGATAGCTGGATTTCGCACGATATTGCTTATAAAATATACATTGATAAATACAAATACCTTTACAACATCTAATTATTTCGAATGTGAGAACACAGAGACATCATAGTCGATTTGGTTATGAATCCTTTTTCAAGAACTTTCTCTGAAAAATTGGAGATTGTTAAAAAAGGGAGATATAAACCACAGATCCCTGAGCTGTCACAGGAAGGGAAAGGATATACTCGGCACTTTCAGAATTGAAAGGTATCTGTGGCTTACAGGTAGCTGCCACTTAAAAAAGGAGGGGGGTGCGACAACTCTGCTACCCCAGAAAATTGGTGTTAACTGTTTTGAAAGTTTAGCACCAGAGCGCCTACCGGTGCTAGATGATCAAACCCCACCCTAATCAAGCCCTACCCTGTTTCGTGACCAGTTTCTACTGGTAAACTTCCCACAAGGTACAAACCTTCTCTCTTGTGTATGTGGATGGGTGTGGGTGGGCTATATTAGTAGACCATACCCAATGAGAAACTATCATCATCTATGGTTGCTAAGGAATTTTAAAAAATTAAAAAAATGAATAAATAAAAATGAAAAATGTCTACTGGTGCCAGAATGCAATGTTGCTGGCACTATATGAGGTTCCCTGGTGCTAGAATCTAGTGCCAAAGCACCACATTTGCACCCTTGTATAGTTATCCAGACATAAATCCACTTTTATAGACAAACGTAAGAGTTTAGTACACTGTCTTCAGAAAGGTAACCATAACATTCATGTATACAATTTAAAGGCAATACAAGCCTCCATACTGTGCAAATTCAAAACAAAGGAGATGGAAAGAAATACGAAAAAAGAAAGGCAATAGTCGCCTCCTGCAAATTAATAAATACAAAACTTAAAGTGCATGTGCAATAAATTAGTTAGTGTTCGTGAAATATTAAAATCTTAATAAAAAGGCAGTATGCTATCTCTCTTTTGTCTACAAACAAACACAAAGTTTAAAAATAAATAAAGCAAATGTTCTTAAATGAGTCTGACCTGACCGTGCAAACCCGCTAGAGTTTCCAGAGAAGGGTGGGGTTCTGGAGATCCTATGAAAGGCTTAGACTGATTAGACACTGCCTCTCCTGCTGTACTAGGGAATACAACTATAAGACTATAAAGTGTTCCCTTGCTGATTTGGTGTGTTGTAATTAAAAAAGACAGCATGCTTATTCTGGGAGGACTGCCAAAGTGTTACCCCTCTAAAATATTACTGTATATAGACACTTTGGAAAATGATATTGAGGAATTATCTGGAAATTATCACATAGTATACTGTATGTAGCACAGCAAAAAATTTTGCCAATCAAAGAACACCACACCATTTGATAGTGTGGGTCCAATCAGAAAGCAGCTAGGTCCCATTTTGCCCTGTCACCTTAGCAGCACATGACCTTCTGATGCTGGTAAGCCAATTAGAAGTAATGTTTAGGGAAATTCCTATCACAGTAATTCCCAACTAATCAGAAAGTACTGTATGAAAGGGAAATGACTGAATTAGTCCCTTCTTAGCCTGGTGTCATGTCTCAATGACAAGCTCAGTGAGGGGTATCCTTTTTGTTTGACAAATATGAACCGCGTGCATAATATGTATTGGTTTGCACTTCCCTCCCTGTTTTTCCTGTTTTTTTTCAGTATTCATAGTATGTATTTTCAATACATCAATATCAATGATAATCTATCTATCTATCTATCTATCTATCTATCTATCTATCTATCTATCTATCTATCTATCTGTCTGTCTGTTTAACCTGCAGTGCATGCTGGGAGTGTGAGAGGTGAGCATGTTGCAGTGAGCAGTTGAGGGTGGATGTGAGTGTTTCTTTTCCTCTTCGTGTTTTTTCTGTTTTAAAGTTGCGCTCTTACCAGGTGCTGACTGACTGTCGGCTCCAGTGGCCAGAATGGCTGGAGCAGCAGGGAGATTGAAAACCTCAAAGTTTTTATTTTGAAAAGTTGACCCACAAGCATGGGGTCAAGATTGTGCCGGGTGGTTTTGTACTGTTGGAAGATTGTGTTTTAGCACTAGGAAAAATTGTGAGATATGATAACGTGAATGAGCAGGTCTGTTGTCGCCTTTTTCAGTGACATAGATCTAGTAACAAAAGATGTAGAAACAGGAATTGTGTTGAATGAAAGTGCTGTCCCGGTATGGGCAGATTGTATCTAAACATTTAAACATGTTGTTTCTTTCAGAAGACAGCTATACATGATATTAAAAATATATAAATGAAGATATAAACATTACGTTGAAGTTTAAAGTTGAGGGCAGTGATTATCTAGTTTTTGCTTCATCAGAATCAATTAAATGTTTTCACTGCGGAGGTGAAGGACTTAATCTTAGAAACTGCCCAGAAAAATATGCAGAGGAAAATAATCAAGAGACGGGGAATGCTGGGAGCAGAGATGGGGCAGGGCAGCGAGGTAGAAACGAAAAAGCAGGGAGAGCAGTGCCTCTGGTTTTAGATAATAGTAATATTGAAGGTGAGCAGCCAGGTCAGGCTATTATTATTATTATTATTATTATTATTATTATTATTATTATTTATTATTTATTATTTTCAGGCTGAAGGGACTGATACGGTTGGTCGGCCATTTGTAGTAGAGGGAGGTGCTGTGATTGCAGAGGGGGAAGCAGGCATCCAAGCAACCGGGAGCGGTGCAGAGGAGCCAGTGACCCCTGCTTTGCAGAGTTAAAAAATAATGGGTTTGAAGCTGTAAACAGTCATCAAACCCCAGTTTAGTCTATGGCAGTAAAGAATCAGGAAAATGAAATAGTCAGTGTGTGGGGAGATACAGTACCAGAGGACGCTAGTCAAGGGAGTGGCGAATCTGGTTTTAAATTACCAGAAAAAAAAGAGACAAAGAAAAAAGACAGGAAAATGTAGTAGCTAGTAAGAGAAGTAACTTCTCTGAAGAGAGTAGTGCAAATAAGGAGGATAGTAATGAGAAGGCGGGTTCCTCGCAAGTTTCTGAGCTGCCTTGTAAGAAAGGCGGTTGCAGTATAAAGAGCATTAAAACATTTTTGGAGAGTACGAAAGGAATGAGAGGAATTAATGTAGGGGATCATTTCCTGTCTTATCGGGGGCGGGTTTTAATTGTAAACAATCTGGTAACTTCAATGCTATGGCATACAATAATTTATGTGGAGCCGCAGCAGTCCTTGTTACAGCAAATTCAGAGACAAATCTTGGACTTTTTCTGGGATGGACTGCATTGGCTAAGACAGAGCATGCTCTACCTTCCCCTGGAGGAGGGTGGGCAGGGTCTCATCCACATTGCCAGCCACACTGCTGCTTTTCACTTGCAGGCCCTGCAAAAAGTATTGTACTCTACTGAGAAACCCTCCTGGAGAGAGTTGGCGCAGGCATTTTTTTGCCAGATAGGAGGATTAGGTTTGGACAGACACTTGTTTTTAATGGATACCAGCAGCATGAACTGTTCTGGATTGCCTGAGTA
Organism: Acipenser oxyrinchus oxyrinchus; assembly: GCA_030684275.1. Taxonomy (NCBI): domain Eukaryota; kingdom Metazoa; phylum Chordata; class Actinopteri; order Acipenseriformes; family Acipenseridae; genus Acipenser; species Acipenser oxyrinchus. The sequence goes on from CM060251.1 coordinate 17,490,745, forward strand.
CTACAGGGGGTACTGAGAGCATGGTTAAACCTGTGGAGAAAGAAAAAAGAGCAATGGATTTGTATTGGGCGCTTGAAGAGCTTTTTGTTTTTAATTCTGTTTTCAAAGTGGGACTGTGTCAATCTCCTACTTTTGAAAACACCCTGATTAAAGGTGGAATAATAAAACTGGAGCATATAGAAGATATAATAAATCATACCTGGAGGAGCCCGGAAAGTTTAGCGGATGTACTGACTCTAAGGTCTGTGAGGGTGGCTGGCCTGTTACTGTCACAGCTCAGAAATGCACTTCCTAAACCAATTCAGGACATTTTAAAGTTCAAGGCCTCCCTGCGCCTTCCAGCTCTAATTGTTTCCCCAGCTGGCCTCCCAGATAGTGAGACAGAGGGGGGATTGCTTTGTACACAAAATCTGACAGATCTGCCTCTACAAAGTGTGGAGGGGAAGTGTCTATACCAAGTGTGTCTGAAAATGCAGCACAGACAACAGCTTTAGAGCCTCCCTGATACGGCTGGGAGTAGGGAGCAAGATCAGTCCGACGTGGAGGGCACTATATAAAGCACCACTCCCAAAAAGTGGGTGGTACAATCATCGATATTCTTTCAAACGATTATATTTTGTGTGCCCAATTATCATTCTCTTAGACATAACAAGATGTGGACACCAATCCTAGAAATGGTTTTCAAAGTCCCTTCATGGTCTTTCTCTTGTCCTGTAATGACTCCCAGCAAAGAACAGCTCAAGTTTAAGACCTGATAAAAAAAAAACGGTTCCCTTGTGAACAACGTGGTCAACTCGCCCACGTCCTATCATTGTTCAATATATACTTGGAGAGCATTGCGATGAATTTCTACAGATAATTACAAAACCATAAGCTATGCTGTTGACATAGTGCTCCTTGTACGCTTGGAGGGTGAAACTTAAGAAATTGCGTGCAATAGAAAAATTCAAGCAGAATAGAAAGCCAGGCGCTAGATAACACAATGCTTTTTAATAAAACAGAGATGAATAGAGAATGGTATGGTTTCCCTGCCCCTAACCTTATAAAAACATTGATCTTGAGAATCAAGGATGATAGGTCTTGGTGTTGGAAAAGAACAGATACTGTCTAAAAAGCTACAACTCAGAAGGCCACTTCCTTGGCTGTTTCTAATCTGTGGCAGTGAATCATGGTACACAGTGGAAGGACTGTTGGAGTTTGCAGGCTCCCTAAGTATTAAACAAAGCAACATAAACCTAGGCAGATTTGGAACCTGTGACCCCCTAGCCCACACAGAACTGTAGAACAGAACGGTGGTTCGGATGTTTTGTCAACATGGATCAATAAGCTGATTGTTTTGCAATAATCTAGAAAGAACTACAATACCATCTTTTCAACCACATGGGGGTAATGTCATAGCTTGGCAGTGACATTCTGAAGTGACTGCAGAATGCCTGATTAAACTATACAGGTACAAAAAAAAAAAAAGCCCCAAGTCAAGTTCTGAAACTTTAACATAAAAATAAAATAAATTAAAAAGTCATGTCAAATGTAGTGGATTTCTGTTGGTAGTAAGAAGAGCCTATTTGAGCCACCTTACCATCTATCTATCTATCTATGTTTGTAGATCAACATTATCTCCCTCAATATCACACATATTCACTGGTAAAGTATGTTTTGTTAACAACAGCAACAACAACAACAACATTTTATTTATATAGCACCTTTCATAGCAAGTATACCAAGGGACTTTACAATATTTAAACAAACAAAAAGAAAGTACAGTTAAAAGTCAGTTAAAAGTACAGTTAGATACAATTAAAAGCCAATTTAAAATAATAAGTCTTTAAAGAAGTTTTATAAAACTCCAGAGAGTCTGAACTTTTAATATCATTTGGCAAGGAGTTCCAAAGTCTGGGTGCATAAACAGAAAAAGCCCTGTCACCCTGAGTGTGCAGTGATATATATATATATATATATATATATATATATATATATATATATATATATATATTACACAGCTGTTTGATACAGGAAACATGTGCTTATTAATACCAGAAACAAAGCGCGACCCCAGCGCGAATCTGTCAAGCTGTCAAACAGCAACAAATCTCCACAATTCTCGAGTGTGTACTTGATAAAGAAAGCACTCCAGAGCCCTCCGTGTCCAGTGAAAATCAGGTAAATCCAAGAGAAACCCACGTTTCCAACATCGAAACTACCTCGGCAACAGGCTCTCCGCATTCAATCTTTGGCCCAAACTGCATTTTTCATGAGGGAGACACAGTGAACATCTATAATCAGCCACCTGAAGAATCTCCCATCCACAGACAAAGATGCTTTGTAATACACTGATTTTGACTGAAGGTGCACACAAATGTTAGCAAACACAAACACCCTTGGATCAAACTAGTGAACATAAAACTGGCAAAATAGAATATAAAAAATGTTAAAGCGCGTAATTTTAGTATGAGCAATACTTGAAGATAATATCCTTAAGGAATAGAAAGAAGACAAGCGTTGAATTGACAACAGAACTGGCAGAAGGCCCTTTCTTAACAGAAGTATTCTTACTGCAACACATCCTTTAAGTCCTGATTTCAAGAGTGACCTTCGTACTGTTGATTTGATGGACACCTTATTATCCCTTATTATAATCCCTTATTATCTTCAAGTATTGCTCATCCTTGTTAGACAGCTTTTTGGGTCTTCCAGTCCTGGGTTTTTCAATTACAGATGATGTTTCTCTGTACTTGTTGATTATGCTTCGGATACCACACCTTGAAAATCAAGTGATGCAAGCTATTTTACTCAGTTTACTCAATTTTGAATATAGAAACTATAGTCTAAAACATATTGGTTAATATAGATACATACTGTATATAAATGTTTTTAAACAGATAAATGCCATGGAATTATTAATCTGTAATTAAGAAAGCAGGTTGGGCAGGACTCTTTGTCACATACAGCCTGTTTCCTTGCTTGGTGACAAATTTCAACTTTCGCACATACCTTGTATATAACAAAAGGTTACACAAAGGCTCTGAGCTTGTAACTCGCTACCTACAGTCACATGTAGCTGAAGACTGCTGCTTATGTGTGAGGCAACCTCAGTCTGCCAGCAGGTTTTGTGCACTGACCTGTCACAATTAAGCAGGAATATCAAATGGCCTGAGCAACTGACAGAACAGTTCACCTTTCGGCATAAACGTAATACTTTCTGATAAGGAGCTTATGCTAGTTTTCTCAGCAAATAGCCTAAAAACATTTCTGTTAGTGGCATTTCTAGATGTGATATGTTAAAGGAAGCATCCTTGACAATATTTTAAGATAACATGCCATGTTATTTTCAGAGTAGCTGTAAATACTGTAAATAACGAAAAATCTGGCAGGGTACATTATATATATATATATATATATATATATATATATATATATACACACACACACACACACACACATAGTTAAGCCGAAATTATCAGGCAGCAGTTTGCCTGAAGCTGCAAATGGAGAAGCCTGTTTATTATTAGACCAGGAATTCAAGAGGCTAAGATATGAAACTTCAAGACATTACAATATAACAGTCTGTGTCTGATTCCAGCCTTGATTTAAACTGTTGGTTTTTATAAAATGACATTTCTTGGCTTTGGCGACTGTGTTTTTACTGCATAATTATTGTTTGCACCAGGCACTATTTAGTTTAATACAGACCCGAAAAAGTTATATAATAAAGGAAAAGTGTGGCTGAATTCAGAATTCTGAATACTTATTTTGTTATGAATTGAATATTTGTTTTATATATTATCACCCTTATAAATGATTTATATACGGTACTTTTATTTCTGTTGAAATTATGAATGATTTCCAAAGATTTGATGAATTACCATATATTTATCTATAAAATGAAATTGTGCTCAACAAGAAGTAATCAATGTTGATAACAAGGTAAATAGGGCATTTAAATCAGAAACAAAAGTACATTTCAGCAATGTAAGGATGCAGTTGCGGCATACTGTATAAATAAGACATTTTTCAATTATAAAACTGTTTCAATGAAAAAGGCATTTTTCAAGTACAAAATTAGCCAAAATGCTAATTATGACATCACAGTGATGTCATGTTATCTGCTATACGATAAACATTTTTAGTGCACAGTTGAACATACCACAATTTATCACATTTAATACATTTATTATAGGGGTCTCCTGTATGTTGGCTTTTTGTGATATATGTAAAGAAATACTCAAGTATTTTACACTGATCTGTAATGGAAGACTGTTTTCATTTGCTATCACATTTTGGCTGGGATTTTAGAAGGTCTTACATTACCCATATTGTACAGACACATTGGAAATGTGTTTAATCTGATTTTTGGCTGCAGAGGAGCAGTACTGGCACCAGTATATTCCAAATATGTAGAATGCAAATTTCAGCTGGGCAGTGTTAGGAATGCATGCATTTTGCCTTTATGGGAGAGAAGTTGGGGAGGTTTCAATCTTGAATGGGAGGGGGAGTGAGCATGGAAGGGGCTGGAGGGTCTACTGTACATGGGAGCAGGAAGGAACAAAGAGATGTGGGGAGAGTGTGTGAGAGCCCTTACTCCCCGCTGGCCTCTAATTCAAACCAAACGTTTACCATGAAATAGCTCTTTGACATTATTACACACTGTGCATATTGATGTCTTCTATTCCAAAACATAGCAAGAATGAGGCACAGCATCATCACACAGGCACACAGCATATAACATGCAGAGATGTTACCACAGCTATTGTGAAGCAACAATACTTACTATTTTCGATAGCAGAAATGTTACCTTTAGTATCCTTCTGGATGTTTAGTTTTGGGCAATATTTTGCCATATATTATTGTCAAATGTTTCCAAAAACTGAACTCCAAAAACTGCAATCAACATTTGCAACATTTTGGGGGAGGCTGTGTGGTCCAGTGGTTAAAGAAACGGGCTTGTAACCAGGAGGTCCCCAGTTCAAATCCCATCTCAGCCACTGACTCATTGTGTGACCCTGAGCAAGTCACTTAACCTCCTTGTGCTCCGTCTTTCGGGTGAGACGTAGTTGTAAGTGACCCTGCAGCTGATGCATAGTTCACGCACCCTAGTCTCTGTAAGTCACCTTGGATAAAGGCGTCTGCTAAATAAAATATACAAGGATTGGATTCAAAACAGCTCGCCTGATATAGCACTGTCAATAGGCTGTAAGTGACCTTTCTTTAATAGTTTTTGATAGTGATTTTTCTTCACCAGAAAGACTCAACATTTTAGAGACGGTTCCTCATGAAACAATAATAATTTGTGCCTTGAATCCAGAAACACCTGCTTATTAAACATTCACTAGCATACTAACATTTGGGGAGTAAAACAGGGGTACAATAACTGAGCACTCAAAATAAAAAATAAAAAAATTGTGAAAACTATTGCAATATGTAGTACATTTGCCCCCTGTTTACACAATGTATTGCAAGTGTTTAAAAATCTCTATATTATATTTAATTTCAATGTGATGATCACTGGTGAAAATGGTATATAAATAGAAGCTTTTAATGGCTGACTTCCCTTTGATTTCTATCCAGAACTTACCTTCTGATATAATCAATCCAGCCACTTTTGACCTAGTCGGGGATATTTTGCAGTACACCAGTGATCTTACGTCTTGTCAATTACCTCAAGAGATCCGATTTCCAATCTGTCTTGGACCATAATACTGTAGTCAGTGTCATAAAACCACTGCAAATTTTGGCTCAGTTTTAGAGGCCTGGATTCAATAAACATGGAGACTAACATCCCTATTGCATCCCAGTATTTTCTTTAGGTCAGGGTTAAATCAACTTAATATAATACAGAACCATTGCATTTCATATGCAAATACAAATCAAGGCTACAACATTTAATTCAGTACTGCTCATTGAAGAAAATGTCTTAAGATCACTTCAGTTTTCAATTATAAACATGGTACGTGTAACAGATATTTCTCAGCAAATGTCTCTCTGTAAAATATGTAAATCTCACAAATTATTGCAATGACAATTCTAGTGTTGTTCAAGCTCTTTCAAAGCATTCGTTTAACATTTGTATATATCATGATTCTTATATTAAGCATGTATATAAGATCCACATTGAACAGATTACTTTAATATGCTTTATTACTGTACTTGTCCTATTGTTAAGTAGGAATGTTTTCACTCAGTAACATTTTTTAAAACGCAATGATCCATTTAAAACAGAGCTGGACTGTATACTTTACAATACACTCCAATTTACAATACACTTGTGCTGTAACCTTAGAAGACACTTTCGTTGATCTAGCCTGGGTGCATGGCCGTAACTAGCTATGAGGACACAGATGTTGTGCCAATGCTGATGCTCATGTACAAATTCTGGTACAAAAGACTCCTTAATTTTCTCTGTTGGTTTGCCGTATAAGATTTGGAGGCTGACTAGTAAATACCATGCAGTCATATAAATACTGCCAGCTATAGCTTAAAACCTACATTTGACCTTGGTAGAATGTCAGCTCTGGTTACGACGCTGTCTGGGTGGTTTATGTCTATTGCTGCAACTAGAACTTAAGAGCAGCTCTGAACTGAGATCAAAAAGAGATCATTTTTAAAATGTAACCCTACAGTAAGTCAGTAGATTGTTGTACTTATGAGCACCGGTGCTTGTGTGGTTGGTTGGAGCACTAACATAAAGGGGAGTCTGTTTTTTGATTGCTGGTTCAAAACGTAAACATTTCTGCTTCAGTAAGAAAATGTCAATGCCAAGAATTCCAGATGATATCCAAATTCAAGGTAAAAACGTGTATAGTTTGGCCAGCCTGACTGATTAACTTTGAATACGTAATGGCCTTCCCAAAAAGAACTGCATAATTGCAATGAAAAAGAATGGCATTGGAAACTGCCAAAAATCACTAGTTTCCCTAGTTACCAGCACAAAATAGTATGAGTAGATTTTTGGTAGCACTATAGTAAACAATTGTATTTCCAATAGAATTTGTTTTGGTTGGTTCCATAATCATTTACAATCTGACTTAGTTGTATTTTTATATTCACCAAAAAGAAGGATACTGATCTTGTTATAGCAATGAGGCAAATACTGAAGCTCTTTAACACCAATTACAATTATATTTAAAAAAATAAAACAGTTTTTTCATCTTTCTGGAAAAATTAATGTGTTAATGGTGATTTCAAAGACAGTTTTGGTACTCTGAGAATCTGGCCCAAAGTGCTCAAAGGTAAGCCTGTAGCTTTAGTCTTCTTTCAACATTTATACAACTCAAGCTTTTCCTCTTGGGGTTCAAGGCAGATAACAAACTCCTACCTTCTCATTTACTATTGCTTAATTAGTCATTAGTCTAAAGAATACCCACTACTTGAACCAGGCAGAAGGCTTATTAGGGCTTTGATTCACTAATAAATATATAGAGGAAAACCCACACGATTAGTACACACTAATATTATTGATATCTAATAACTCAAGCATGTTGTCAGTGTAATAATGTACAATAATGCCATGTTAATAATGTATTTCATTCTTTTATTTAGTAAAACTAACCAACTGCATGATATGTAGTTGGTGCAGAATATATTTGATAGCGGATACAACCTTTAATTTAAATACAACAATGCATTCAAAGCTGATATAGAAGGAGTGAAAAAACTGCATATGTCTCATTCGAACGCATTGATAACAAGATTACTTCAAGGGCAACACCCAGGTTGTATGAACCATAAAAGTTCAAATGATTTACAAATATTTAACAAGGAAAGAAATCTAACTGCGCAGTTCCTATCACAGAAAGGCCGGCTCCAGAAATAGCATAATCAATAAAGGGATGTTAGTTCTAATACAGTGTGTCAGCTTTTTAAGCAGACACAAGCTTCATCAAGTCAATGAGTGGAGTTAAACTCTCTTGTTTTCTTATCTGAATTATTTACAGACATATTGACAGGCTGCATATAGTTGAAATATAACACATCTGTTCAGTCAGAGTATAAAAAAAGAAAATACTCTCACTATGATATTAATTATTCCATCTCCATTCATGACAAAACACTTAGATTATTACAATTTATTTCCCACCACTTTCAAAAGTGGTTTACTGTGACAAAATGAAATTATCTACCACAATCAATTTATGACTGAGATTCATATTTCTGCTAAAGTAATTTTCTGAGTGATATATTAAAATCAGAAAACTTAGCAGTAATGAGTTTTTAATGAAAAAATAAATTGTTGACTCGAAAGAAAAACCATGTTGCTCTTTTCATGTTGTTTTTAAAAATGCTGTATGCTACTTAAGCCATACTATGAATGTGCCTATGAAGGTCCTCCCTACTGAACCTGAAATGAAAATGGATACCATCAGATGAAAAAGTCCTTGGAAACTCAATTTACATACCGGTCATGCAGTGGAGAACACATAGGCAGACAAACAGATACACACCAAGTCAGAATCTACAAAGCTTTAAACATTTACGGCTTATTTCACAGACCCCCAATTAGGACTAATTCGGGTCTATGGCAGCTATTAAAGATGTGTTTTAATGGTTTCAATTTGGTTCTGGTATTCCTGAAATTGTTCCAGATTACAGTTTTTTTTAAAAATGACAATCTGTAATCTATAACAAGAACTATCTCCTCAACCTTTTGCGTAACGCTTTGTAAGGAAAAAGTGCTTAAATAGAGTTTGAAACAAACATTATGGTTCAAATAAAACCAGAGTATTGTATTTTATGCCACTGCTGGATGGAATCTCCTTGGCCCAGGAGGTTAATTTAAAAAAAAATTATAACAATATTGTTGTTGGTAATCTTTTCTTTTTTGGATTAGTCGTCTGTTTTTTTTTATATTTTATTAACATACATATGAAAAGCATTCTTCACAAAATCTAAAAGATTTTAAGGGAATCTGTTCTGTCAATGGAAAGGTGATATTAAAATGAGAAGACATCTGCAGAGGAAATATATCAGCAATCCCACAATCAATAGCTGGATATCCACAAATCCGACAGGATACAACCCAGATACCTCTTAAAAATGTGATACAGTAGCTCACAGAGGAGGAAGTACATCAACCAATATGCTTTTTGTGTGTCATGTTTTATATCATATTTCAGAATCTCAAACACTTATGAAAAAAATATACATTTCTTCTACACCCACCATGTCAACCTTCTTCCATGTACTTTCAGCAGTAGAGGGATAAAGAAAAGCTCTATTATCATTCAAGAGGATGTGAATGACATTACCCAGGTTAATTTTAAAGAATATAATAGAGAGACAAGGAGAAATGAATTGTTTATTTGGACTGCTCAGGAGGACTGCAGATTAGCAGTGCTATCATTGGCTAAGAGCAGTGGTGGGTGTAAACACAATTTGAAGAGTCCAGACACCCACCATTTCATTGCAGAGAAGCCACAATTAATCAGTCTAATCAATTATAGGGAAGGCAGGCTGTTATTGTGAAAGTCTCCATTATAGATTCAGCCATCAATGTAGTGAACATGAGTCTCGTAAAAGAAATAAGGTTCTAGTTTTATTGTAAAAGACACTTTTTTTCAGTTCTAGTTAATATACTCGACAGCTAAAAGATTGTTGAAGGGTAATGTTTTTTTTGTCCCTTATATGAAGTCATCTGTTGCCCCTTCTATAAATGTTTGTGAGAGTAATTTTATGGGAAATGTAGAAATACAAAGAAAATAAAAATAGGAAAAATGATTTGGCTTCTGAAATAGTGTTTTGTAGTTATGGATACTTTTATAAGGAATGTGTTACAATGCACAGTATTGTTAAGTTAAGGGTAGGGTACACACTGCTTTCCAGTGAACAGTCAGACAAGACATAGACTATTACAAATGAATAGGCAATTCAAAAACCTGTACTTGTAATTTCTAGTCTTCACAGATGGATAGTGCTCTCCTCAATAACCAAGTCCCTGCCCTGGATCCTGCTGTCCTGTATTCACTTAGAGTGTTTACTCTGAATTACACAGACTGAATTTCCACTGCAGTTCTTACTAGACTCATACTGGACTTCCATCAATGGAACTCCACAGAAATTGACATGCACTTTTAATAAAGTGACATAAACATGTGACTAAATAAGGTTATACCTTACCTCTAGTTTTCTGAAACTTCCTTAACTAGACAAACGTGGAAAGAATAAGTTTTAATTATCCTTACAGGGGCTTTTAAAAAGTAGAAAATAACAAAACACACAAAAATTCTGATAAAAATAACTGAGCGTTGTATGCAGTGTTAACATGAAATGATTGCACACAGTTATCATAGTTTTTGTTATTTGGTAGCATTGACATAATTAAAATGTAATGCAAGGGTAGGACTATCACATATTCTGGAAGATTCAAATATCCAATAATTATTATTTAGAAACCACCAATTATAATGTCCTGACTCTCCCCAGTCTTTAAATAAATGGGTGGATAAAATCTGGAGCAAAGTTTAGGTTTTTATACTAGTGAGGGAGACTGTTGTATCCCATTAGATAGGCCTACATACTTATAGAATTGGGGGGAAAGTTGCACATACATAACTTCAAACTATCTTTGTGTTACTAAAATAATTCAAGTCCACCAATTGGACAGTCTTTTTAGACAGAAAAGAAGATGATTGGTCAAACATTTATTTACCAGACTGGTTTCTTCATCTGATACATTTGCCACTTGACTGTGCATGGCTGGCAGTTGAAATACAACTTGGACTACAGACAATTAGGAAATAGAAGGTAGGACCCTGCTCTTTTCAGCAAAGCCTCACAATGCCCCAGTCTATGTAAGCTAGAAACAAGATACCCTTCCAAATTGCATTGGTGTGGACTCAATATTGTGCAGATTATATAAAAAAATGTAGTCCTGGAGTATCTGTGAACATCAGTCTTAAAATGTTTTGCTATCAGAGAAAAAAATGCAACCAAGGAAGTCATTTCTGTCCAATTTTTAAGACAATAAGCTTTTGTCAACCCAAATGTGGTCATTAAGAACAAAGTTGTGTTGTGGGTGTGTCTATGTTCTTATGATATGTATTGTTAGAAATGGCCAAACCCCAACCTGGAAATGTGTATTTCCTTCATAAATGAATCCCATTATGCTGTGAATTAAACAAAATGAAACTATTAAAATTAAAATATGTCAGTCTTCAAAGATAGACATTAGCATAAACATGAATGCAGCAAAGATCTGACCTTTTTAACCAACTGGATAAAGAAAAAAAAAAGCAACCCACTTTTCACAGGACAAGCAAGTTAATCTCCCACCACTGCTAACACAAACAGGTAAAGGGGAACAGCTTTCCACTATTACGCAATGACTGCATCTGTTTTATTAAGCCTGGGAAATCTTGTTTTGACTATTTGACCACTAGAGTGAATAGTTGTCAGTTAGCAGGCAACAGTAATACAAAATATGTATTTTATAATTTTACTGATGTCAAATAATTTATTTCCAATATTGCAATGTGCTATCACCCCCACTGGGGTAAAAGGGGAAACAGGGTGTGTGTGTCTGGGGCACTAATTGTGTTAGGGACTGCCTATAGCACATGTTACAGGGTTTTTGATTGACAAGTGGGGGTCCTATGGGTGTTTTTCGCAGGTTTAATTTGGGGTTATGATAGGAGGTTAACTCTTGTGTGGGCGTGATAAGGGAATGATTATATAGGGGTGCTCGGGGTTAGCCTGGGCATTGCAAGCTTTCTGGTACGCTGTTAGAGTGGGCCGGTACAGTGTAAATATTTAAGGGCAATAAATACTTCTTTGTACCTCAGCAATGTGGTCCGGAGTGTGTCTGGGGGTCAGCCAATGGGAAACACTGCAATATTATACACAATAATCAATCAATTTAGGATTACTAAACTTTGAATTCAAATCCCAAATAATTAATTATAAAATGAATCCTCCTAAAAGAAATAGAAGGGGAAAAAAACAGAATTCATGATGCAGGGTCCACTTCCATATGAGAAATTATAGAGAAACACATCTTTTTTTGCTTTAAAATGATGTACCGACATGAGAGACTGGGTTGGTTGGGTGAATTAAGGAGGTTGTCCACCAGAATGCTTTTAAATCATCTGTGTCTTATTTCTGATTATATATAATAAGAATAGCTTTTTACATAGTAATTGGAATGACAGATTTTCTATGGTTCTGATGATTTTATATTACTGCATCAGAAGTTTGATATCATCTTCTGATTTTTAAACGTCCGTAAAATCTAATTAAAATATATTTCAGTATGATTAATGCCACAAAAGGACCATTCTACGAACCCATTCTAATGTCAAGAGTAATTTAAACTTGACTTATATTCTGTAAAAATATTACTTAATAAGATAAAAAAAAGAATTATCCTTTTGTCATATTTTATTCTAGACAATTAAAATACATTTATTCAGTAGGCCCCTATAATTAACTACTGCTTACTTTTGATGGAGATAAGCACATATGTATCTCATCATCTTATCATTACCACATTTATGGTCAATATTTAAATCCATGTAATAATCATATGGAGGACACATTTAAGTTGCCTAAACAAACATATCATTTACGGGGATAAGTTTAATATTGCACTGTGATTCAAATCTCTAAAACTTGTTAAAGGTGACATTCGAGTAACCAATTACAATCTCTTGCAAAGGAAAGCAAATACTTTTGATCAAAACTGTTTGTCAGTGTGTGGTCCCTGGTTCTTAAGGACCCGCCACCTCGAACTGGTTAAAAAAAAAACTTTTGAATGTCGGCTTTAAAGCTTAGAATTATTTGTGCTGCGGACCGTGGCCCCATGGGGTAATTATTCAGAATGAACCCGAGAAACCGCAGCACTCTCCATACACTGGTACAATGTCACATTCTCAGCCTCTCCATCAGTGGAAACATAAAAAAGAAGTCTTTCCTTTACTTCAAGTCATAGCTAGTGTCTAAGCAGAGCGTGCAGGTCAGAGGGTTATTAAAAGCATCAAAGGAGGCAGCCTCATGATGGTAATAAGACGGTGGTGAGCGAAGAAATAAAGTGGGCATTGATCCGCACTATCGAGTGTGACATTTTAACTGGAGCTAAGAGCCAGGAGCAGCTCCCGTCCCTCTTATTCATCAGCCTGTCTGTTTTTCTCTCTCTCTCTCTCTCTCTCTCTCTCTCTCTCTCTCTCCCTTTCCCTTTCTCAAACCACTGGTTTCAGAGGTCACTCCACATTAGCTGACTTGTTAATACAGCAGGGATCAATACTTAATCAACAAGTAATGGGATTTTTCAGTCATCCCATATGATCTTTCAATAAAGCGCTGAATCTATCTAAGCCCTTTTCAGTGCCTGTGAGGAAAAAAGGTGCTTGTTGCTGTGGAGCAGGGATTTGATGCTCTGATGCTCTTAGGCTGATCTGCATCTGATTAAGGCACTGTTCTACCACTGTCCTTCACCCCTTTGTTCCTTTATCCTCATATAATGTAGCATGGAATAGAAATACATCATCTTCGCTTTCAAATGCGGCATTGAAGGAATTATTATTGCATTATTGCTTCCTGCTTATGATGGCCCACTTTCTTAGCTAACACAGCAAAGCGATAGGACCACTGTTCTTTAATAGGAAAATGTCTTTGTATGATAGATAGTGAGAAAAGACTATAGAATTACAATTCCTCTATTTAGATACAGCACTCATAATGCCTCTAATTTTGTGGCATAGGTTTAACAAACGCACACTTACATGTTAAAATTTATACAAATTCTGTGTATATATATATATTAATGTTAGCTCGATAGATAGAGAGGTACATAGTAATGCACATACTGTACATGTAGTAAATAATGTAACAAACATGCAATATGCACTGTATATATATATATATATATATATATATATATATATATATATATATATATATATATATATATATATATATATATATATATATATATATATATATATATATATATATATATATATATATATATATATATATATATATATATATATATATATATATATATATATATATATATATATATATATATATATATATATATATATATATACTACCGTTCAAAGTTTGGGGTCACTTAGAAATTTCCTTGTTTTGAAAGAAAAGCAAATTTTTGTCCATTAAAATAACATCAAATTGATCAGAAATACAGTGTAGACATTGTTAATGTTGTAAATGACTATTGTAGCTGGAAAGCGGCTGATTTGTAATGGAATATCTACATAGGCGTACAGAGGCCCATTATCAGGAACCATCAGTCCTGTGTTCCAATGGCACGTTATGTTTGCTAATCCAAGTTTATCATTTTAAAAGGCTAATTGATCATTAGAAAACCCTTTTGCAATTATGTTAGCACAGCTGAAAACTGTTGTGCTGATTAAAGAAGCAATAAAACTGGCCTTCTTTAGACTAGTTGAGTATCTGGAGCATCAGCAATTGTGGGTTCGATTACAGGCTCAAAATGGCCAGAAACAAAGAACTTTCTTCTGAAACTTCGTCAGTCTATTCTTGTTCTGAGAAATGAAGGCTATTCCATGCGAAATTACCAAGAAACTGAAGATCTCGTACAACGCTGTGTACTACTCCCTTCACAGAACAGCGCAAACTGGCTCTAACCAGAATAGAAAGAGGAGTGGGAGGCCCGGTGCACAACTGAGCAAGAGGACAAATACATTAGAGTGTCTAGTTTGAGAAACAGGCGCCTCACAGATCCTCAACTGGCAGCTTCATTAAATAGTACCCATAAAACACCAGTCTCAAGCGTCAACAGTGAAGAGGCGACTCGGGATGCTGGCCTTCTAGGCAGAGTTGCAAAGAAAAAGCCATATGTCAGACTGGCCAATAAAAAGAAAAGATTAAGATGGGCAAAAGAACACAGACACTGGACAGAGGAAGATTGGAAAAAAGTGTTATGGACAGACGAATCCATGTTTGAGGTGTTCGGATCACAAAGAAGAACATTCGTGAGACGCAGACCAAATGGAAAGATGCTGGAGGAGTGCTTGACGCCATCTGTCAAGCATGGTGGAGGCAATGTGATGGTCTGGGGGTGCTTTGGTGGTGGTAAAGTGGGAGATTTGTACAGGGTAAAAGGGATCTTGAAGAAGGAAGGCTATCACTCCATTTTGCAACGCCATGCCATACCCTGTTTACGGCACTTGATTGGAGGCAATTTCCTCCTACAACAGGACAATGACCCAAAGCACAGCTCCAAACTATGCAAGAACTATTTAGGGAAGAAGCAGTCAGCTGGTATTCTGTCTATAATGGAGTGGCCAGCACAGTCACTGGATCTCAACCCTATTAAGCTGTTGTGGGAGCAGCTTGACCGTATGGTACGTAAGAAGTGCCCATCAAGCCAATCCAACTTGTGGGAGGTGCTTCAGGAAGCATGGGGTGAAATCTTTTCAGATTACCTCAACAAATTGACAACTAGAATGCCAAAGGTCTGCAAGGCTGTAATTGCTGCAAATGGAGGATTCTTTGGCGAAAGCAAAGTTTGAAGGACACAATTATTATTTCAATTAAAATCATTATTTCTAACCTTGTCAATGACTATATTTCCTATTCATTTTGCTATATTTCCTATTCAAACTCATTTCATGTATGTTTTCATGGAAAACAAGGAAATTTCTAAGTGACCCCAAACTTTTGAACGGTAGTGTATATATATATATATATATATATATATAACTGTAATCATAGAACCATTTTTTGGCACTAGGAGTTATGTTGTAGGTAACATCCCTTTCTCTCTTAATATAATGAAATCAAACCTATGCTTGAAACCATTATATAGAAATAATAATATAGTATCTGTGTCTGCTAAGCTTTCTGCTTGTTTGGAAACAACTACAAAGTGGCCATGTAGTTATATAGATAAATAAATAGGTAGATTGTTCTTTAGTTTTGTTTTGGTCACAGAATTTTCAAAAGACTGCATTCTAACCTCATTGTTATAATTGTACCCGCAATGTTGTTTATGGGACGTCAGGTTATGTTGCATCTTGTTGGGCTGCCAACTTGACAACATGTGTTCCGACTGGCATTGTCATGCACCAGTGATCTGATGATAGACATCTGTAACATAGGGATAGGCACAGGTCAATAGCTTGTAAATCATCAGGCTATTGTTTTAAATGGCCACCTCAAAGCCTCCCTTCCTGGTTGGTACATTTCTTTGTCACTAAAAGAAATGGTAAAGTTGAAATCACAGCCGCTGTTGAACTGTGCCTCTAAATATACAGTATGTATTGAGGTGGGTGCTGTATTTTTTTCAGAGTACAGAAATTACAAAATTGTTTAGTTAAAACTGTGTCTTTCAAGATTATTTTTGGTTTGTTTTTTGACATAAGGAACTATTAAATTGACCAGTTACTCCAAGTTTCTCAGGTGAAAACTGTTGGACACATAATTTTAAGCTACTTTAAACATCTTTGTAGTAATTTATTTCAGAAGGTGTCAAGAGAAAGTCACATTAAACAGTGTGAACGAGTGGTAGTGTGGTGCTTTTGTACACCGGCCTTTTCTTCCCCACGAACAGAATTGGACTTGCTGCGTATTTAGGTGGGTAACTATATTTACAATATTTACACAGGATTAAACTTAAACAAAAACGTACTATGCCCTGTACGGGCCACTAACTAACTCACTTCTTCTCCCCTCTCTATGCTATTTCACGACGACCAAGCTACTACAGGCTCTGCCTGTAGAACGTCTGGATTCTGCAACACAAGCAAGCAATGAATGGTGTCTTCTCCGGGTGGAGTAAGCCAGGAACACAGGTAAGCAGGGTAGGGGCTCCCTCTGGTGGAGTGAGCCGGTAACACAGGTAAGTAGCTGATGGGCTCCCTCTGGTGTAGTGATCCGTGAACACAGGTAAGTAGCTGATGGGCTCCCTCTGGTGGAGTGAGCCGGGAACACAGGTAAGTAGAGTACAGGCTCCCTCTGGTGGAGTGAGCCGGGAACACAGGTAAGTAGAGTACGGGCTCCCTCTGTTGGAGTGAGCCAGGAGTACAGGTAAGCGGAGTGTGGGCTCCCTCTGGTGTAGTGATCCAGGAACACAGGTAAGCAAAGTACGGGGTCCCTCTGGTATAGTGATCCTGGAAGACAGATAAGCAGAGTACAGGCTCCTTCTGGTGGTAATCGCCTGGAACACAGACAAACAGACAACAACAGCTCCCCCTGGTGGAATGAGCCAGGAGCACAAACGTGTGGGAACAGGAGAGTGTGGGAAGGCTCCCACCACTGATGTATTCCAGAACGTCCACGGATTGAGGTCGGCTTCTCTACCAGAATGGTGGGGTATTGGCACCCCCACAGGAACGGCTGGGTTTGGACAAATCAGTCCCAGGCAGTAAATAAACAATTTATACACAGTCCCTTGTCTGAGTTTCTTGTCCTTGACCACCTTCACAACATGTTGCAGTTCGCTGCTTCTGCAGCTAACACACATAAACAGTACCCTAACCAGTCCCTTGTCTGTCTCTCTTCGCTTACAAACACTTCTAGTAATCCAGCACAGGCTGCCGTGTCTGCGCACATCAAGCACCCTAATATACAGCGTGCGACATCTAATAATGGCGGTGTGGGAAACAGTAATAAATGCAATAAGAAAACAAACCACAGAATAAACCAAAACAAAGAAAAAGCCGCCTCAACAAGAGGTAAACGCGCTAGACTACACTTTCTATAAATGACTTTAACCGGAAAGTCACGTACATACTATTCCTTGGCACGGAGAAACAAAAGACAGAATAAACCAAAGGCTTGTAAAGGAAGGACAATCCAGTGGTGTTCCCCACGATCACCCTGATTGTTCTGCCCGGCTTCCTTTTAAACCGTGTAACCCCACCTTTCTAATCCACGCTGAGCCTTCTGGGGCGAGTAGTTTTTTCTTCCAGCGACCATTCCTTAAAGGAGTCGCTGCTATTACCTTCACAACAGTAAATAGTCAATTCCAGCTGAGCCACTCCTCCATGTGTATATATCGATGTAAAAGCTAGTAAAATCAGCATGCCAGTTTAAATAAGTTGAAACCTGCTCCTACCAGCCAATAAAACTTAATTCAATTTTTTTTAATATAAGAGAATGACAGAGGAGCCTTGCATAAGCAACACTATGCATTGCCTTATTCAAGTTTCACTTCAATATACTGTAGAGTGTATGTACCATTGTCTGTTCTTTAAATAGTCTTTCTTTTAAAAAAACAAAAAACAAAACATACTGTATTGATACAGATAGGTTTAGATGACTAGACATGTGTAGATATTAATATTAGATTTCTATCTGTGTTCATAGTGACCTTGGTTTCAAATGACAGCCATTTGTTGGATGACTGCACACATCTTTGCAAATTGTATCAGCTGGGCTAATTTGTTTTTATGCTCTTTAGTCTGGAATTTTTATGCCAGGTACTGCAACCTCTGAAGAGGGTCTTTGCCGACATGACAATCAGAAAGAGCAAGTTGCCACACTGGTTGTCTGATATATCAAATACTCTCTAGCTTGGCTCCAATCTGTGTGAATAGTGAGTCTGCTCGCTCTCTCGCTCTCTCTCTCTCTCTCTCTCTCTCTCTCTCTCTCTCTCTATATATATCTCTGTGTGATGTAATCGAACAACTCCTTTTACTAGATAAATGTCACAGGGGAATCTTTTTGTGTTCCAAGAGTGAGCAGAGCTGGGACCAAGGGAATTTGTTATGCTAGGCTCATAGGAACAGAGAAAAGTTAGCCTAATATTGCATCTCAAAATATATTTCACACAGTGCCTGCTCCTGAATGGACATTCTATTACATTTTGAAAACTAAAAAGGAGGGGGTTTTGATATATACTGCTTTCTGCAGCAAACAATGTCATACAACACTATACATTATGAGGTAGTCAGTCAAGTACCTGCGACTTGAAAATATAAGTTCCTAATATTAGTATACAATGTTTCAAATACAAAAATAACACTGGTTGATAAAACTGATCAAGATTTCTGCATCATTAGTATTTTTTAAAGGGTGTTCTAACAAGAGAATGTAATATACAGTAACTGTATAAAAATACAAACCATAATCTAATTTTGAAAGGATTTTCCACATAAGGTGAGTGAGTTCTAAATGCTTTATTCAGGAAATCACACATTGTCTGGTTGGAAGAAGTAAAAAAATGAACATGACAGTAATAAAAGTGGGGGAAAGATGGTGCTTTTGCAGCTATTTAAGAACTACATGAATAAAAAAACGATTACATTTGGCTTTAAACCCCTTGGTTACCTTAAAATATTAGTTGTTAAAAATAAGCATGAAATCACTAACTGGGACATACATGAAGAATTAGAGAGGTCGATCAACTAAAGAGGGTTTTTTTTATTACTGGTATATTTTTTTCCTTTCACCTTATTTTATTGAATACTGAAGTTTGCTCCTGTTTGGAAAAGCAAAGTGAATTTAAAATTGTGTGTCCTTCAAGTAGCTGATCATGTAAAGAGATTTCGCTCTGTATTGCTCTCGAGCAAAAACTATCGAAACGAGTCAATTTTTACTGGAGAGCAAGGTCTGCTTGTAGTAGGTCTTTTCAAAAGCAGCTCACATAGCTGAAAGGGACATTAATTAGTAACCCTAGTAAATAAGTATTTAAGTAGATTCAAATAAAACAGTTTGTGACATTAAACAGTTTGTTAAATATTCTAAAAATGTTGATGGTAAAGGTATTTATTTAAGTGCCGCAGAAAACACTATTTTGTCAACCATTCTGAAATGGCATGATTGAGTTCTAGAACAGAACTGGAATGCAAGCTTGTGACCTTCAGAGGAATGTCCACAGGTGCACTGTGAACTGGAAGGTCAACTTAAGAGAATTTTTTTTTTTTTTTTTGAGTGGGCCAATTGTAAATCCTCTGGGGAGTTGCTATCGTTATGTTCTTTAATTAGCAATAACTACATGAAAGAAAATGCAGGTCAAACGGGTGGCAGCCAGGCAAAGTGTTCATGCTAAAGTTCCCTATATCAAATTCAGCACTGACTGTGTTTCAGAATTGCAAGCAGATAAATAGCAGGTGGTTAACACAATGAGAGCCTTCATGGTCCACTTCATATGGAAGAATGACCCTCCAAAGTGGGACGTGCTTGGTGTCCGATATTCATGAATGTAACGTAGTAATGACAAAACTGGATGGCATTAGAACATACTTCCCATTTTAGAATGAACCTTATGCGAAAATAATCATCCTTTGTCAACCGAAGCACTCTTTTTCATGCATGACAGCACATATTCCTGTGTATTGGAGCAATCCCTTGACACTGTACAAAACTGTACATGGCTGGGCAAATACAGAACCCAGCTTAAACTCAGCATTGTGAAAAATGAAAAAAGAAAAAGAAAAAAACAATACAAAACCCAAAGAGACTCTTTAAAGTGACCATAGTCTGCTGACGATGCCGGCCTTTGATAGTTAAGAGTATTATTCCGGGAGACATTGATTTTGACTTCTGAGAAGAAAATCACAGTATTTTACTGATTAAAAACTATTTTTTAAAAAAATCTCTCTACAGCAAACTAGGCAGCTACATTTCATTTCAAACGGTTGGTTCCCTTTTAATTCGAAGATGACCACCAACCAATACTTTTGTGATATGCTTGCCATAGGTAGGTATTCACTGAGCATTTAATGTCAGAGCTGCTGATAGGCCACTCCGTGGAGTGACGTCCTCGGTACCGTCTGCTGAGGGAATAAGTCAGCGGTGGCCAATACATGGATTGCGATCCACCGGTGGATCCTAAAAGATTTTCGGTAGATCTCAGGACAAATCAGAACAAACACTAGCATATAAGCATACAACAGTTTTTGTTTCGGCTGACAGGCAGAGCCTTCTGTGTCGTCCAGTAGCACAGATGAAAATATCTCAACAGTTTCTGCATATGAGACTAACAAAATGCTTGCGCGAACGTATGCGACTAGAAATTCCTAAAGGTTGACTAGAAACAATAAACGTGATTTATTTTTTCAGCTGAAAAGTATAAAACAAAACAAATAAACCTCACAGTCGGATCTAAACTCACAGCTCAATCGTAATGTACTCTGGGAATGTAGTTTATTGGTGTCCACTGCCCACTGTTAATCACACATTAAAAACTACAAATCCCATATCCCACCAGTTTCACTGATTTATCAGTGCAATGGCTACCAGTTTCCAGACTGTCAAAAAAAGATGAGAAAAATAACAAATTCATATATGTCGGCGTCTTTACAAGAAATGAGCAATGCAGGTATGTCAGAAGATGAAAGCGAACAGGTAACTTCAAGTTAGTTACAGTGTGTTCACAGTTGTAAAGTACAAGTTCAGCCAACAGTGGCTAAAAAATTTCCCCTGGCTTAAGTTTGACAATGTTAAAAAAAAGTCATGTTTTGCACGTTTTGTCAGGATGCAGGGGAACTGATGGCAGCCAAGACTGCATTTTTAACAGGGAACCAGAAGTTAAACATGAAAATATATTAAACACGGTGCTTCAAAACAGCACGCAATGTGTGGAGAGGCAGACCATCCCGCTACCAGAAACAGGGAAGTAGCACATTCTGAGGAACATGCTGCCAGGCAGTTAAAAACAAGTTTTAATTTTGTTGATGCAAAAGTATTGAACTGCACAAATGTTATGTAAGAAAGGAAGGGAAAAAAGATCTGTAGATATTCAACAATACATTTGAGCAATAATT
This sequence comes from Acipenser oxyrinchus oxyrinchus, assembly GCA_030684275.1. Classification (NCBI taxonomy): domain Eukaryota; kingdom Metazoa; phylum Chordata; class Actinopteri; order Acipenseriformes; family Acipenseridae; genus Acipenser; species Acipenser oxyrinchus. The sequence continues at coordinate 17,512,431 of CM060251.1, forward strand.
GTATTATTATTGATATTATTATTTTTTGTGTGTGCGTCTATTTATTTATTTATTTTTAAACTGAGGCACACATGTGCCTAAAAAAGTTAGCATAGAGGGTTTGTTACGTTTTTGTTGTTGTGGTTGTTTTATTTTATTGTTGCTATTATGTATTGGAAACTATTATATTAAATCCCGCTAATAATTGTTGGTCATAGCTTACTGGTGGATTGCGGAGCCCGTTGCGATTCACCAAAATGGATCGCAGTGTTTGGTGTGTTGGCCACCACTGGAATAAGTAGTCGCTCCGCGGAACTCACTTAATCTTTTGCCTCTGACCAACGGTAAGGTACGCTTCTGTGTCACTAACCAGAGTGTGTTTTTGAAAGAGCTCCTCTGAATCGAAAGCAGTTCCCTTGCATTCGTGCTGAGAGCTGGATTGCCGTTCTAGTGGAATCAGCAGCTACATTTTGAGTATCTTCTTTCTTTCTCTCTTCTTCACGGCCTGCTTCACCTTGCGTCGCAGGCCGTCTTTTCTACGGCTATCTGTTGTATGAGAGTGACTGCCTGTGCAGTATTGGTGTGTGCTTGTGTTGTCTTTCAACCTACACCCTCAGGGAGAACACCGTTCCTCTGCCGGGGCTCGGCTTTCCGCCCCCACTGTTGAGTGACACTGCCGGCTGTCGTTCGCGCAGATCGGGCGAAATAAATAAATTGTTTGCTGTTGTTGTGCTGTTGTCCACCTGTGTGTTGACCCACTCACACAACCCCACTTTGCCTGTGTCTGTGCTTGAGTTTTTGCTGTGCTTGAAAAAAAAAAAAGAAACAACAGCCAGTAATCCGTGTGTTCCTCCACCAGGAGGCTCCTCGGCCCGCCCACTTAGGTGCGTCGGGCCTTCAAAAAAAAGTTCTCTTTTATTCTCTTTACTAATTGAGCTGTCGCCGCCGCGGTTTCTGCATGCTGCGCACTGACCAGGTGGCTGACTACACCACGGTTAGGGTAGGCACCGCTGCATTAGCTTCCCCCCGGTGCTTCGGTACCTTGGTGCGCGCTCACCCCTTGGCACTTGGTACCTCGGTGCGCATAGCGCCTCTGTGCACGGTGCGCATAGTGCCTCGGTGCTCGGTGCACACGGGGCTCGGAGCGCTCGGTGTACTGGTGCGCATGGGGCTTGGTGCCTGGGTGCACATAGAGCCTCAGTGTGCACGGTACTCGGTGCACTCGGTGCTCGGTGCACACAGTGCTTCGGTGCCACGGTACGCATAGCGCCTTGGTGCACAGTGCACGCGGTGCTCGGTACACACAATACTTGGTGCACTCGGTGCACATGATACTCGCTGCATACAGTATTCGGTGCACTCGGTGTGCACGGTGCTTGGTGCACTTGCACAGCTGCGAGGCCAAGACGTGGTATTGGAGGCTCTCACTAAGGCCCAGTTTGAGCCTATACATTCCATAGAGCTGAAATATCTCTCTATGAAGACAGCCTTTTTATTGGCCATCGCCTCCACTAAGCGGGTCCTTGAGCTACAGGCTCTGTCTGTGCACAGTTCAATGCAAAAGAGGAAGTGAGCTCCGCGGAGCGACTACTTATTCCCTTGGCAGGTGGGACCGAGGACATTACTCCTCAGAGGGCCCAATTGGAAGCTATGACATAAAATGGCAGGCATATCCCAAAAGTATTGGTTGGTGGTCATCTTCTCTTTCAGGGAACCAGGGTTACGGTAAGTAATCTAATGTTGTTCAGTATGCTTTCTGTTTGCTCAGACACTCATTCATAAAATCAACTTGAAAGATATAAATGTCCAACCTCTTCTACTCAAAATGCTTAAACCCACCTTTGAAGGGGCCAGAAAGCCATGGGAAGGGGGATGGGGCTATTTTTGTCTGTAACCCGATATTTTACGGTCACTTTATAAAGCAGGTCATCCAGAAAGGTCAAAGGATCAGTTAGTTGTGTCTAGCCACATGACATGCCTGGACTAAACAGGCACAAATCATTCTAGCCAGACATTCTTCTCTCCACTATTAACTACTGAGGGCTTATGTCTTGGACCTATCAGGCTTTACTGGACCTCAGGTTGCATGACAAAACAGCACCAAAACAGTGAGATGTTTTGGTTTGCAAATGGCTGATGTCATGTAAAGGCCTTATATATACAATATCAGGCTGTAAATAGATAGATATTTAACCTGCACAGCACAAGGTCTTTTCAATTAAACATACTAAGCATTTGCAGCAGTTCTTAATTACAGCAGTATAGTAAACTTTAAAAAAAAAATGTAATTGAAAAGCTCAGTAAAAGTGCAATTGCGACCCATGATAAAAAAATATAACCTTTACAGTAAAGGCATGCAATAAAGGATTAACATTGCAAACCATGTACATGGTTTTGTCTGACAATAAGAGTTGTGTTTTAATTTAAATACTATATATATATATATATATATATATATATATATATATATATATATATATATATATATATATATATATATATAGCAGAGTATTCATTACATTTATGGTGGGTATTAGCAATTACAAGGGGATTGTGAAAGTATTTAATATCTTGCAATTCTATATTGATACAATCCTATGCACACTGATGCAATGACCAATTAAAATAAATATATACTAATAATAATAATAATAATAATAATACTAATAATAATACATTATTAAATAAATGCGCTTCAAACTCTCATTAAATGCCACTGATGAATAGCTTGATAAGATACATCATGTTTTCTATTCACCTAGAATAGCACAAAAGACTTTATGCAGCCTTTGTCCTTTGAGGCACTAACAGAACTGCTGTTCAGTGGTATCACAAGAGCCTTTTATACAACTTTATTTGCAGCAATAAGTTTTTGTCTACTGTCTCGTAGCATGTTTACTAAAGTGTGTGTTAAACAAGGGAAACAGAATTAAAATAGGTCTAGGCTTTCCCGCTTTCCCAGTTGGAGATAATGATGTTTTACAGGGTTTTTTTAAAGATCCCCATCAACTCCCAAATTTCATTTTATTGCTGCGTCTGTGACTTGCAATACATGCTCTGCTTGCCTTTTACCTTTATATAATGTGATGAGCAACCAACACACACTTTAAAGTACAGAAGACACCCAACCATGCTTGGAAGTTCATGGCTGTAGCGGGACCAGTTAATGCACTACCATGAGTCAGGGGCATGTTGATACTAGTCTGTTATGACAGCTTTTATTTAAGAAAATTGACTTGAAAATGAATTGTGCAGTGTGTATCATTTCTCATTCCGTTTTGACTGTATGCACTTTATTTTAAGATGGTCTGCATATGGATAAGCATGGCAGTGAAAGTCGTAAGGGTATTTGCTGACCTCTTGTATACTATAACAGGAGGCTGCTGCGTCTGCCAGGCCCTCATGCTTTAAATTCCACGATCTAGCTATCTGTTAGCAATGTGCCAGATGGAAAATTCATTAAGTTATATGCAGTTGTGTATTGTAAATAAAAAAGTGGGTATACTCCCCTGTCTGGTGCTCAAGGCCAGGCAGCGGCATGGTAGGAACTTAGGTTGACCATTGTTTCTGTTTTTTTTAATTTTTTTTATTGGGTTTGAAGGACATCAAAAGTCATTTAAATGCATTTCTGGCACTCAGTTCCACAGGGACAGTGGCAACACTGTTTTAAGAATGATTTTGATTTTGTAAATAGCAGACTAAAGAAGTCTCCCAGGCAAACAAAATGCACACATTATACATGGCAGAACTCTGGAAAAACTTGTTTTAAAAAACAAAAATAAAATAAAAATAGTTGAAGCCCACTCCCAAAAAAAGAAATAAACCAACGTTCCCCTCCACTCAGGCGTCCAGGGGTCCCAGCCACTTAGGATAATAATGGATGAATACAATTTCTAGGTGTTTGTAAGTATATCAGGATTTTGTCGCTGAAAGAGCTCTCTGCTATCAAATCAAATAAAGTACTATGTATGTTTTCCACAAACGCCACACACATGCACGCGCACATCGGGCCTCTGATATGCAAATAAGTGATGTGTGATTGGTCAGATGCTAAGAGTGTGCGTGTTGTTGTAAATGGCTAACAGTGTGAACTCGCTAAACAATAGAGTACTATTTTTAGAGTAACCCCCCGACCTCCCTTTTTAAGAACTTTATTCTACAGCGGGTTGAATGTTTTCTGGTAAAATACTCCATTAAGGAAGGTTGAGGTTGCCTCCTTTAAATGATATACGTTGTTTGGAGGTATTAAAAGTAACGTGTTTTTTTTTTTAAGCGCAATGTTTGTTATTTAAGTTTTGGTCAGGAGGTCGGTGTAGTGTTTGTTTGTAGAGGGCATTGGGCTAACGGATGTGCGTTTGTAATCGTTCATGTTTTTTTCCGAAAGCAGATATAGGTATTTTATTTAGTTTTTTGTATGTCACAAAATGAAGCAGTTTCATTTAAGCGTAGGATATTGTGATATGATTTGCTTTATATAATGCAGCAGGTAAACATTCTACGGGCCTATTCATGCATTTTACTGTTGTTTTTTTCTGCGTTGCATGCACATGATTACTGCATATAAAAATAGTGCAGCTGGGAATTAATTACAGGTCAAGGTAGAGGGTGATTAACGCACGTTAAAAAAATTAATGTTAAAAAAAAAAAAAAATGGCGCAGGCAGCCCTAACAGAACATTAACAAAACATAAACAACCAATCACAGAACACTCACACACTCACACACACACACACACACACACACAAACAGAACACACAGTCCAGTGCCACGCCCCCGCCACAGTTCTGACTGATGCGGGCAGCAACACAACACAGATGCTTACAGTTAAAATCACAGGAGAGTAGAAGCGAGTAAACTCTATCCTTTATATGAGAAGTGGGTAATTGCTATATTGCCCAAATTAAAAGAGGGTAAACGCCGTTTACCTGTGTATACCCTCAACTACACCACTTGTTATATGTAATTTTGTTACTTACATAACTTTATAACTGTGGTGGTGACAAGATTCAAACCATGTACCCTCTCGGTGCATGACTGGCGTACCTACTAATGGTTACTGTAGATGATTTGGAGGTAAATAATGTTATGCTCAAAACAGCTATGTTATTGTGTACCTTTGATACTAATGAGTGGTCAAACACTGCAATTGCTTTTATTTTTAAATTGATATTATTTTAAAGAGTATTGTTTAAAGGCTATATATATATATATATATATATATATATATATATATATATATATATATATATTAGATGGCATGTATTTAAATGAATAGGACAGCTATTTTGAGATAAGGGGGTGGCATAGAAAATGAACCTTCCTTGGTTAAACATGTAGTGAACACTGATAAAAAAAAAAAAAAAAATGGACAGAGCCCATATAAGATGTTAATGACTTTCTCTATTGCCTCAAGTCGGTCCATAATTTCTATGCCTGTTCTCCTTTTTTTTTTTTAATGTATGCAGTGGTTCTTTTGTTTTAGTGCTTCATGTAGAATTAGATATCGATCTCATTTTAAGAGAAAGAATACACTGTTATATTTCCGAAAACCATACTGAAAACAAGTTATGCGTTTAAGCCCAGGTTCCCTCTTCTAAGTTGCCACAAATCTACTGTAGTTTCCATACATAGTATCATAAAACAAGCGTTTACTGCACACTTCCTGGATGACATTCCCCCACAGCCAAAGGTTAAGGTCACGTTTCCCCTTTATTTTAGTATTTTAATGTGCAGGCATTTCAGCACTTTCTCCACTTCTCTGCTGACCTGACTTTCTTTGCCTGATCCGTTACCTCTTACAGGGTGTGACAGTCTGGCTCGCAGTGGTGAGGTGTGATGACGTCACGGACCAGGAAGTAACTGAAACCAAAACAATGGATTGGCGGGTGAAGCTGAGTGCAATGGCACTCAGCGTATTTATTAATAAACAAACAAAACAAAAGATTTAAACAAAACGGAAACCAAAGGGCACGAGGGCCAAACGAATAAACAGACAAACAAGCAAGTGGTGTGCTGGCTAATCCAGCACGTTTTAGCAATTGTTTTTATGTTGTTTTATGTCGTTATTTCTCGTTATTTCTCGTTCTCTCTCTCCACTCCCCGTACTCTGTACACTCCAACACTCCACCAACGCAGAATGGACAGCTGCAGGTTCTTATACTCTGGCCGAGGGGTTAACTAGCTGTTAATTATCTTATTACCCCTCGGCCACAGTCTGCACGCGTTTGGTAAGGATGCATGACTGTCAGCTAGTTAAATAATCAGTAGCTGATCAGTCATGCATCCTCACGAGGTTTTAAAATATAAATAATAAAAAGACGCGGCGCTTTTCACTGCGCCACAAACAAAACACAAATAATAATAAATAGGGGCGGGACACTCCGCCACACAGGGTCACAGACATTCTTTTCGGTTTTTCAGGAAGGTGCACAGTCTACCCATGTCTTTTTTGCTTTCATCTTCAGGTTGTGGGTTAACAGTACAATCCCTGCTGGGCTCAGTGGATTAATGCACTTTATCCCATGCAGCAGGTCTCTGCAGTAGTGGATTACTCCTCGTGACAGCAGACTAACATAAACAACTTGTATTTAGCTTGTCTCTTCTGTATCCCCATCATGTATCCTACAGGAGCTTTCAACTTGAAATCCAGCCAGACATGTGAAACTGGTATAAAAAAATAAACAAATGCAATCTGTTTTTCCCATACTGGTCTGTAAACCTTCCAGTAAAAAAAAACCCTAAAGATAAAGAATTAAAGGCCATAGCAGGTTTAATTAAACACAGAACTGCTCACATTTCTAAATGCTTTTTTGTATTATTATTTCTGCCGAAATTTCACTTACATCATAGTTTGTACCTCAGATTTAAGAATAGATCAATTTTGTAAAGGAGAATGGCCTCATTGTGTATACTGACCAGCCAACCTTTTCTTCCTCATTCTTATATTAAACCATCTACATTAGGGTGATTAGCACAAACCCAGACTCATAACTCAATTTTTTTTTGTATAGAAATCACAAGAAATCTGTAAACTGGTTTAATCATAAATTCAAAATGTAGCACTAATATACGGCATGATAGTAGCATGAAAAACATATTGATCTTGTTAATGTAAAACTTGAAGTAAATATAGGTTGCTCTAATAAATAGCAGATGCACTGCAAAAAATCAACACCTTCAAAAAAAGAAGAAAAAAGCACCTTTGGCAGCAATTACAGCTGTGATTCTGTTGGGATAGGTCTCTACCAACTTTGCACACCTAGATTTGGAATTATTTGACCATTCTTCTTTACAAAACTGTTCAAGCTCTGTCAAGTTCCTTGGGGAGCGTTGATGGACAGCAATCTTCAAGTCATGCCACAAATTTTCGATTTGATTTAGGTCGGGGCTCTGTCTGGGCCACTCAAGGACATTTACCTTTTTGTTCCTTAGCCACTCCAATGTAGCTTTGGCTGTGTGCTTTGGGTCGTTGTCATGCTGAAAGGTGAACTTCCGTCAAAGTTTCAGCTTTCTTGCAGAGGGCAGCAGGTTTTCCTCAAGGACATCACTGGACTTTGCTCCATTCATTTTCCCTTCTATCCTGACAAGTGCCCCAGTCCCTGCCGATGCGAAACATCCCCATAACATGCTGCTGCCAGCACCATGCTTCATAGTAGGGATGGTGATGTGCTTTGGGTGATGCGCTGTGTTGGGTTTGCGCCAAACATAACGCTTTGCATTTAGGCCAAAAAGTTCCATTTTAGTTTCATCCGACCACAAAACTTTTTGCCACATGGCTATAGAATCTCCTGAGTGTTTTTGCATACTTCAAACAGGATTCAAGGTGGGCTTTCTTGAGTAATGGCTTCCTTCTTGCCACCCTACAATACAGGCCAGATTTGTCGAGTGCTTGGGATATTGTTGTCACATGCACAGTTTGACCAGTCTTGGCCATAAAATCCTGTAGCTCTTGCAAAGTTGCCATTGGCCTCTTGGTAGCCTCTCTGATCAGTCTCCTTCTTGCTTGGTCATCCAATTTGGAGGGACGGCCTGATCTAGGCAGGGTCTTGGTGGTGCCATACACCTTCCACTTCTTAATAATTGTCTTGACCGTGCTTCAAGGGATATTCAAGGCCTTTGATATTTTTTTATACCCATCCCCTGATCTGTGCCTTTCAATAACTTTGTCCCAGAGTTCTTTTGAAAGCACCTTGGTGCTCATGGTTGAGTCTTTGCTTTGAAATGCACTACCCAGCAGAGGGAACCTACAGGAACTGCTGAATTTATCCTGAAATCATGTGAGTCACTACAATTTAACACAGGCGGAGGCCACTTAACTTGGTGTGTGATTTTGAAGGCAACCAATGAAGATTAAGCAAAATAAACAAAAATTACAAAAGGTAATTTTGAAGTACATAGTGTTGTAATAATAATAATAATAATAATGTAGCATTAAGTCTGTTCTGCTGCACACAACTCGCTATCCTATTGTTGTCTTCAGATATTTAAAAAAAATCAAAGCACCGCTCTTTTGAGACTTATTTACTGTAGGTTGATCACACGTTACACAGCACTGGGAAAATTAGTGTCTCAGTGTTCTTGTGTCGTTACATTAGTAAGCACGCCTGACCAAACATTAAATTATGTGCTGGAAGAAATTCAAGCATGAATATTGGTGTACATTATTGGATAAAGTAACAAAAATTGCCGATCACTAACGTGTTTTTTTTCTTTATATCGGTGCCATACCGATAGGCTACCGATTATCGGTGCACCCCTAGTGGTTTTCATAATCAGCCTGCGGCTGTGAGCTGCGGGAGCTTTAACAAGTTCCGCCACCAGGTGCAGAAGCTAAAACCTCAGTCTAAGCCACAAGCCCGGCAGCAGCCCTAGGAGCTTGCAGCCACAAGCCCAGGGCCCCTTTTCAGGGAGCCACCTGGAGTATTGGTGTCAGAGCACAATGGACATCTGGGTGCTTACTACTGTTCAGACCAGTTATTCTTTGCTATTCAGGCATGGTCCCCCTCCCTTTCGGGGTGTGACTACAACATTAGTCATGGACCTGCAAGACGCTACGGTATTTTCTCAGGAGGTGACAACTCTGCTGCATTTGCATGGTACACCCTTTCCACTTGAAGGAAGGATTCTACTCCAGGTACTTCCTGGTGCCCAAGCAGGATGGTTGTCTCGATCTCAGACAGGTCAACCTGTATCTGAGTCGAAGGAGATTCAAAATGTTGACCATGCAACAGCTGCCATTTGGCCTCTCTCTAGCTCCCTGTGTCTTTTCAAAGTGCATGGAAGCTATACTGGCCCCACTGAGACTCAAAGGCATCAGAGTGCTCAATTACCTGGTCAACTGGCTCATTTGTGCCCAGTCTCTACCACAGGCAGAGGCTCACACTTCATTGGTTGGGCCTGTCGGTTAATCGTGCAGAGTCAGCTCATACCTTTGCAGACAGCTTCCTATCTAGGAGTGTGCTTGGACTACAGGTCTGACAGGGAGTGACAGCAAACAAGGGGTGGGGTGGGACTGGAGATGCAGTACTGAGTGTCTTGTTGATATGCAGTGCCTTTTAAACCTGTTTTACTTTGAATAAAATTACTTTTAAACAGCGTGTGTAAAATAAACAGCTTGTGTGAAAGTAAACTGGACCTGACGCACCTGACAGGCACTGAATAAATGGACCGAAAGGGTTAACCTTCAAGGTTGCTGCGTCCATGATTGCAGCAGGCTTGAAGGAAAAATGACGCTGAGATCTGTGCGCGCAGTCCTTTATACCCTTGGGGGCGGACATGCCTGTGTCACAGGCTCTGTGGAGCAGCTTTGCTATAGAATATTCAGGTTTCGGGGTCTTTAGGAGGTAAACACCCATTAGGTAATGGTTTCATTTTTATTTCAGTGAACCAGGGTTATGATAAACATTCTGTAGTTTTCCTTATTAATGTCAGCTTGTTTCTTCCAATTTTAGTACTTAGTTACGTTACTTTTTAACAAGATAGAAGAGCAAACATCAATGGACTGCTCCTTCACCCTAACACCCATGTCAATCTTTGGATTGACTGGAAGGATTATTAAACTCAGCCACCAAGGTAAGTGTTTAGTCTCATTAGCACTTAGTTTTTTAAGGCTTTAGCAGTGTATTAAACCTGGGGCTATGAATTGCAAACTGACCTTTGAATAACCTGCATAGAATTAAATAAAAGACACTGGTTTTTAAACATGCTTTAAAGTGTGAAGAAAAAGAGAGCTAGAAAGAGAGGGAGAGCATATGAGGATGTAACTTCAAAAAAGATTTTGTGTTGAAATTAGGCAATTGGTGTTAAAAATTCAAACACTCAAACAACAAATCTGAAACTTAAGAAACCATCAGACAAACATTATGGCAAGGCTTTTTTAGTCTTAGTTTTAGTTTAGTCTTTCTCTTTTCAATGGTTCTTCGATTTTGAAATTCAGTTTGTTCACAGTAGAACTGCATTTAAAAAACAGTTTTTTTGTTAGGAATCTTTCAGAACTTGTGGTAGGTTTTGCTTTCGGTGGTACTGCCAATCACACAAGGACATGACCGCACCAAACCCACCGCGGTCGGCCTGCTGTAGTGCCATTGCAATTCTAACCCACAGCAACACTGTTTGCAGCATGCACGAGAGTTGTATGCCAGAATATTCTCCCAAATTACTCATTATGAACAGTACTGTATCTCAATTGCACTTTTAAAAACAGTATTATTACATTGTTGGTTGTGTTGAAAAGCCACTAATTCCTCAGTTTCAGGAATACCAGTTTAAAGTGACCCTTAAAACTAAAGGAAAATGTGCAGGAAAGTTTCTTTTCACTTCTCTGGTTGCGCAAAGGGGTGCTGCGTTTAAAGAGCATTTCATATGATTGATTGGTTGTGCATAGATAATGAATATTGCTTTTGAAAGCCAGTCATGTCTCTGGAAGAGACTCTTAAATACTATAAAATTGCTAGGAATTATGTAAGGATGTCCATATTAAGATGAATCTGACACCAGACAGAATAAGACTTTTCAGCCCATCACAACTATATCCATTCAAAACTCCTCTTTCTTGTACTTTATGTGTTTAAAAAAGCAATAATTTATTCCATTCAAAAAAGCAGTGCTAAAGTTTAGGAAATCTGTGTCCCTGAAATACCTTTAAAAATAATGGAAACTGGTTTTTGTTGTGGCATTCATTAGCAAACTCTAGCACAGTCTACCACCTTCTATTACCAATTTTCTTGTTCTGATGCACAAATGTTTTTTTTTTTCTTCTGTTTTCCTATACAGTAAAGTTTAAAAGAAAAACAAATGTACTCAGACCAAAGTTATAATAAATACAAAATAATTGATACAATATCCAATACATAGGTAGTGAAATACCTGACTTGCCTGTTTGGAGTGAATATATTTTTACTGCACTGTGAATCCCATAAAATGCAGGCACCAACTAGCCAACTTTGAGCTTCAGTCGTAGAAAAGCATGGGTATTTGTCAAGAATGGATACAAATTAAGCTTGTGTTTATCTAGTTGTATTGAGCGTTAATGCTTTGCAGAAATTAAATGTATTACAGACTGTAGCAGGGCTGGGGCCATGCACATAAGGGCCATGCTTCTGTGATTGTATATTGTAAATACAAGTATTGTGATTGTCTAAATAAAAACGGGATTAGTTTTAGTGGGGAATCTGATGCGCTGTGTGTAGCAGCCTGCCTGCTGTGTTTAGTTGTGGGAACAAGCAGCGTGTATGTGTTTAGCAGCTGCAAGCTCCTAATCAGCAGGTGTGTGTGGTGCAGCGGAGTGCCAAGAATAAAAGGGTCCCGATTACACAGATCAAGGCTGCTGTAGCCATAGGGGTCAGAGTGCTGTTGCTGCCGAAGCATCAGCCCGTCTGTGCTGCTAAACGACTGGTTTCAGGAAACTAAGCGACCACCTCTAATGGCGATTGTGTGTATACTCTGAGATCGGGAGGTGGTCGGGGGTTTGTTCTGGGAGAAGGAAGCTGCAATGAATCAACGATCGTGTGTATAGCCGAGGTTGAAGTTGGGTGAGCTGCCTGATGGACAGGGAGTTAATTCGGGATAGTAGCTCCCACCCAGTATAGCAGACTGGTGTGGAAGCGGGACCTGCATTTGTTAGCGGAGTAGCTTGAGCCATTTTCACGGCACCTTTTGTTTGATGGTTTTTTGTAGTGTTTATTTTGCCTTTTGTACGCCGGGCCGTATGTCACCCGTGAACTACCTTTGCTGGTAGCGTCACGTGGGGTTAATCTGTACCCTTTAAATAAACCTGCTCGCCTGCGTGGCGTTTCAATCCCAACCTTCTAGTCTCCATTTCCTGTCAATCATCATCCATCATCCAAATCATTAAATCATCCAAATCACGTCTGCTATCATCACCTGTAGCGAGAGGCGTATAAAATGCCAGATAGGCAGTTTAGTGCAGTTTAACTCCCATCTTAAAAACACAAATTTAGTAAAGAGAGTCTGTCTGATTAGGTTCACGTATTTGTGGATGTTTGTGGCGTGTATGAGAAGGTAATTAAGTTAGGACACAAACGTACACAGATTTCCATCAAGGAGACACCAGAGCTAGTCGTGGTTTAGGCTAAAATTATTTTTATCTGTTGGCTTAAGTTCTGTTGTAATCCAGTTCTGAACAAACAGAAATTCATGTACTCATATATGATATGGATAAATCGTTTGGCCATCATCTAAGTTTTGAGATGAAAGAAAGAAAAAAAAAACAATGCGACAATGGGCAGTGAGGTGCAGTACTGTAGATGATGGAAAAGGAGGAAACAAGCTTAATATATATTTTTTCTTAATGTATTTGCAAAAATAACTAGGTTGTATATAGGGCAATGTGATTGAGTTCACATTGTCACAGCTTGTTCTATATCCCTGCCCTGTGGATCAATAAGGAAGACTGTGTTCTCCCCTGCTGTCAATCCTGTACCCTTCATGGGCACCAACATTATTAAGACAAAAATATACAAATCTTTGTTTGAAATAAATTACAAGCAAAGAAAATGTTGCTTCCTTTAGCTTTTGCCTGGTGTACTGTAACTACCGCTAATGTTAATTATTTATGGGTGTATAAATGTTTCTTTCATAAGTTCAAAAAGACAGTTGTGCTTTAGCAGGTCATCATTTCTGTAAACTTTGGAGGATAGTTAAGAAAAATGCTAAATTTGTGGACAAAATTGAAGATCGTATTTGTGTGCCTTCTGAGCCACTGGATTGGCAAGTGAAAATAAATGTTCAAAAGGTTGTGCTTTATATAACCGTAGGCCTGACCTATGAGTGACTTAAAAGGTCTCACATACTTAAAGGTGCATTACTTGGTCTTACACTAATTCACTGTGATAGCTAAAGTGCTCTGTAGATACCACAAGAGACCAGAAGCCCTTGAGGATCCTTTAGAGCCGAGCATGTGGGCAGTTCGCATTATTCAGCATACATTTTGTATTTGCAGCAGTCTACATCTAAGCACAGAAACAGGGGTAATCCATTTGCATATTGTTTTAATGAAGTCTTCAAATGCCTGGATTTGTGTACAGCATTTACTATGTAGATTCTCTTCCAGTTTTTATTGAGTGCACGAAAGCAAACACCAAAGCAATATGCATTGATATTTCAGTAAATATTCCTTCATCTCTGGACTCAAGCACAGTGCTCCACACAGCAGTACTAGAGACCTATTTTAATTCTTAACTACATGGGCATGATTTATTAATTCACATTTGAAATAACAATTACTGTGTCAGGAGGGATCATCTGAAACCCTTAATTGCATTGGAAAACATGCTTAATGTGTAACTAGCCCCTATCAGAGCATGGGAAGTATCCTTTTTTCTTTTTATCAGCATTGGCATTGGTGTGTTTGAGTGCCCTGGTTGCCCTGCAAGAAGTACATTATAGGATTTTCAATATGATTTTCTTTATCTAAAACTACTCGGGGGGGATTTGTTGAACTATAGACCTTACGGTTAAAAATATATATATATATATTAGTTTAGTAATGTACTGTATCAGCACTGTAAAGTGGCACAGCTTTTTATATTGTAGAGATTTCAGTTTTGGGTAATTGTTGTTTAACTGTAGCTCAATATCTTTCCCCAGTTTCTGTTTGGATAGGTGATTTGTCCTCAGGGAAGGGGATATAGAGGGGGTGGTAAGTAATTGTAGCGATGTGGCTGTGTGGGGTGGGAAATATGTGCAGATGTACTGTTCCTTCATATTAATTACGACAATCAAATAATAATAATTCTGCCCCTCTATCAACTATGGTATCAGGGGGTGGGGGGTTGACAACGGGTTACAACAAATAACAAGGCTTTTCTTTATAATCCTTGGGTGCACGATAAAGTGCTCAGTGTCCCGTAATCCAGGTGGAGTTGTGCATCACTGTGAAAGGGTGAGTAGTGCTCTGGGTGTTGATGCTGGCTCTCTGGCAACAGCTCCCTTGCTCCTCAGTCCTCTTTCACTAAAACACAAAACAAAAACAACAGGCTACGGATTAATTAACACGTTTTAGCGTAACTGCGTCCCCTTTGTACTACTAAACCCCTCCCTGTGACCAGCCCGGCACCACGGGGTATCCAACCGATGCAGGCCCCACAGCTGATCACAATGGAGTTGTTTAGAGCACTTGCAGTTACGTGCTTCCTCCATAATAGCCGACTTCCAGTTCCCACCTAACGTCCAGTCAGCATCTCTATAGGAAAGCGAACCACCAACCTTACACAGCACCCTTTCTGGTCGGGAGGGAGATTTACAGCTCAAATTCTTCCTCTCGCTGTCACAGTAATATGTCATACTTTGCATATTTCCATCCAATTGTCTTTAAACTTGGTATTAACATTAGTTGGCATATACTGTATCTGGAGAACTGCATATCCAGTCATGCTACAAATAATAAAATATGGCCCTATGTTTAGAAAACGGAGACAATGAATTATAGAACGCCCAAAAGTTGTTTTGGTACAGATTAATGTGGAGATGAAAGGAAATGTTTAAAGGCATCTAGATTATTTATACACTCTGATTACAGCCACTAGTTCTGGCAGGACATTTTGCCAAAGCACAGTCAGGCATGGGCAAATTAGGCTGGGTCTTAAAGTTTCTGGGAGAAATTCCAGTCATCCCTATAAAACATAGGTTTCAAGGACATTTAGTTGCTCGTAGAGCTCAGTTTCATGCAGTTGAAACAACACACATTTTCCCCCGCTATTCTTTGGCATAATTTCTTGTTCACCCTTCCAATACTTACAAATATTCTTGGAAAGTTGTGATTATACATCATGCTGTGACACTTTGCATGTAGATTGCAGTTTTATTGCTGGTCTGTCTAAAATAACATATGGCTGAGTATTTTGAACTGCAAATGATGCACTTAGTCCAAATAAATGGAATTTCCTTTTTAAAAAAAAAATGTTAACAGCCATTGTTTCTGTATCATTTTCTATTGCTCGTTTTAAGACAAATGTTCCAGTATAGCCCCACTGTTACTGGCCCTGAGCCAACATCTATTTCATCTAATGAAAAATACAGAAAGTTCTGCTGGGACATCAGCTGGAATCATTCGTTTAAAAAGCTGGTTTGTAATATCGCAAGAAAAAAATTTTGTGCTGGCCGGTTACCTTTTCAGAAGTTTTTGCTGGTTTTATTATGGAAGATATAGTCATTGTTTTTAGGATCCTCATTCACACTGGTTGTGTCTGTTTGTCACACTCTTCATGTTAAACATGCTGTAATCATCCCTATTTCATTCATTCATCATACACTCTCCATTTTATAGCAATAGTTTTAACTTTTCCAGCACAATTATTGTGTAATTATGAGAACCCCATTATGTGCGCACTGGTTTCTGCATATACAGTAGTTTAGGCTTCAGCATAGATTCTACAATCAGCAGTAGAGTACTTAAAATATTTTCACTGAGCTATTTTTTTTGTCTTTTTTTGTTTTTTTTTCTTCATAGCTCTCATCATTAACTCATGTTTTGCATTTGAAAATGTTTCATATTGTCTACTAATTTTGTTTTATTTGTGTGTGTGTGTGTGTGTGTGTGTGTGTGTGTGTGTATATATATATATATATATATATATATATATATATATATATATATATATATATATATATCTATGAAGCACTTCATTATACTTGAAATATATAAATAATTCAACTAGTTTACAATGTAAGTGGACATGCAATCACTTCACATTAAATTGGAAAACATGCACGATCAGACACTGTTTACTGATAAATCCCACACAACCTGGACAGTATGTGATGGTGAAGAGTAAAATAAAGATCATGTGAGTGGTTGACTTAAATAAATGTGGTATAAAGTAAAACTGTTAATGTAGCCCAGGCCTGCTATCCTGAAGCTCTGGCACTGCATCATTACCATGTTTGCATGTGTTTAATGAGATGGACTTCAACTCATTTTGTTCCATGTTGGAATCAAGATAAACAGTAATTTGTAAATAATATAATAAATAGCAAATGATCAGTTTATGATGCCAAAAAGAGCCAAAATGTTTGCTGGGTTTGGGGTGCCTGATGGCCCTGTATTGATATATGGTTTATAAATCTTTTTTTTTTTTTGTAAAAAAAAAAGATATTATAAAGTCAGAATAACAGTATTACTCCAAGATGTAACAAACCCTTTTTACGTAGCTGTTTTTATGTCTTAAATATTTTAGGAAACTACCAGTATTCGGTCTAAATAAACATACTTTATTGCAGTCTAATTGTGGATACACACAAGCATGCCTATTGCAAACCCATTGACAATGTATTAACATGTAACCACATTTTAATAAATGTGTAATTGCATATCACTTTTGATGCCACTTAAATACAAGTGTTACTGATAAGGGATGGTCAGTTAAAATACAAGTGTAGGCTGAGAATTCAGATTTGCTGTTATCGCTATGAAGCATATCTACAGTATATTTAAGCTTTTTCCCCAGTATGCAAGTCAGTGGACATTTGTATGTGTATCCCATTGTAATGAAACCTCCTGCAGTTAAGCTTAAAAATGCTGTATTTTTATGTGGTGTTTAGGGAACATTTATTTCTGTAGTCACTGTACCTCTGCAATCCTCTTTTCTGCACAGACATGTCACTGTAAAATTTTAAATATTTTCAAAGCTGTTATAAGAACATTATATTTGTTTTGATTATGTGAAAAATATCAGTCTTGTGACCAAAACAAGCCCTAAAAATGTGTCAGATTTGTTCACATCCCTTTGCTTCCACACCTCCAAAGCTACAAAAGTGAAAGAGCAAAAACACATGTGTGGTGAAATGAACTAAAGTTCATGTTAAGTTATCTTATTGCATCATATTTTATTTTAGCAGGGTTTTGTGTACTGATTTAAGTAGCCAATCCTATGCACACAGGAATAATTACAGTAAACATATACTTCATGTTAGGTTTGTGCTTTGAATTCATAGAAACTATAGGGAGTTGGAAAGAACTATAGAATTAAAATACATTCAAAGTTAAGTTGCCTATGAAGTCTGTGAAGAGAAAGTTGAATTGGCTGGAAATCCTGCATGGGTTAAAACTGGACTTGCGTCTTTAAATAACAGTAGTGCCAAGTACTGTAGACATGTGAACCAACCTGAAGCCTGTACACCAAAAAATAATAAATTGAAATTCCTTGGGTTGAGGATTGTGGTATGTGGAGCCAGCTACCACACGAGACGCTAGGAGAAAATTATGTTGAGGCAGATGTGCCCTCCTCCATATCCCTCAAAGATAATTCCTTTAAGAATAAGACGCTTTGGAAGGTGCGATTTGTGTTACGTTGCTGTCCGTTAGCCAGTCAGGGGGACTGGGCCTATAAACAGAATATGAATATCTGACACCTTGCACTTGTGTCAGTGCATGTTCAACATAGTTGAGCTCCACACTCAGATATCAGATTTGTAATAGATGCTGCCCTGGTATAAACGCCGTTCTTAATAATGAAACATGCACATTTTTTCCCTACCCAAGCTCAAATAAATACAGTACTTAATACAGAAATGCATAAAACACAGTATGGCAAAACATTACAAACAGAAACAAAATTAAAATAATACAAGTACACATTGGAGCATACCAGTATTTTACTGTAAAGTTTATATATACATACAGGAGGAGAGGATGAGATGCGTAAAGGCCATTTCCCAGGCCAAGCAGGTAGAATGGATGAGATGGGAAAGTGCGGAACAACGCAAGATCGGCTGGTAAGACTTATGGACAATGGAACAGAGCAGGATCGGTTTCCGCATCAGGTCAACATATGTTCTCCCATCACCACAGAACCTAAACATTTGGGTAGGAGAGGATCCTTCATGTCCTTTGTGTTCATCACCTGCAACATAAGGCACATTTTGACAGGATGTAAGGTGGGACTTAGCCAAGGACAGTTTACTTGGCGCCATGACCAGGTGCTGCGATGTTTGGACAATAAGTTGGCACCAGTTCCATCAAAACATTACACACAAAAGACAACATTCCTCCACCCAGGAGAGCAACCGCCAAGAAAAGGTGTTAAAACCAAGCCTCGCCCAGGACAACTGGAAGCTTCTAGAGATTGGAAAATGCTGGCAGATGTTGGTCAACGGCTTATTTTTCCACCTGAGATTGCCACCACTAACCTTCGATCAGATATTGTCTTGTGGTCTCGATCAGCATGCCTTGTTCACCTGGTAGAGTTAACAGTGCCATGGGAGGATGCTGTGGATGAGGCGTATGAGAGGAAGAAACTTCGGTACGCTCAACTAGCCGCTGAAGCAGAACAGCGAGGATGGAGAGTTTCTAATCCACGATATAACCTGTGGATTGATATTTTGTTTAGCTACGTTGCTCTAAACTGCGCATTGTCAGAAAGTATTTAAGCGGTGCTCTTTTGCCAGAGGTAATTCAATCTCTATTAGTAGTATACTGTATCTGTTAAAAATCTTTCTTCGCCATCAGCCCGGGTGGCTGTGGGCAGTTGACGAACTGACCGGCAGATGCCAAAATTACTTAAAATTCGATGCTAACTGATATATATATATATATGTGTGTGTGTGTGTGTGTGTGTGTATATATATATATATATATATATATATATATATATATATATATATATATATATATATATATATATATATATATATATATATATATATATATATATATATATACAGTGCCTTGCATAAGTATTCACCCCCCTTGGACTTTTCCGCATTTTGTAGTGTTACAACCTGGAATTAATGTGGATTTAATTGGGATTTTTACCATTTGATTTACACAACATACTTAACACTTTGAAGGTGCAAAATATTTTTTATTGTGACACAAAAGTTAATTAAGCACCTTTGGCAGCAATTACAGCTGTGAGTCTTTTTGGGTAAGTCTCTACCAGCTTTGCACATTCTTCTTGGCAAAATTGCTCAAGATCTGTCAAGTTGAATGGGGACCGTTGGTGAACAGCAATTTTCAAGTCTTGCCACAGATTCTCAATCGGATTGAGGTCTGGGCTTTGACTGGGCCATTCTAAGACATTCAGGTTCTTGTTTTTAAACCACTCCAGTGTAGCTTTGGCTGTGTGTTTAGGGTCATTGTCCTGCTGGAAGGTAAACCTGCGCCCCAGTCCCAAGTCTCTTGCAGACTGAAACAGGTTTTCCTCTAGAATTTCCCTGTATTTGGCTCCATCCATCTTGCCCTCAATCCTGACCAGTTTCCCAGTCCCTGCCGATGAAAAGCATCCCCATAACATGATGCTGCTTCACCGTGGGGATGGTGTTCTCAGGGTGATGAGCAGTGTTGGCTTTGCGCAGCACATAGCTTTTTGCGCTAAGGCCAAAAAGTTCAATTTTGGTCTCATCAGACCAGAGAACCTTTTTTCCACATGTTTGCTGTGTCTCCCACATGCCTTTTGGCAAATTCCAAAAGGGATTTGATATGGGTTTTTTTCAGCAATGGCTTTCTTCTCGCCACTCTTCCATAAAGCCCAGCTTTGTGGAGCGTCCAGGTTATAGTTGTCCCATGGATGGTTTCTCCCATCTCAGCTGTGGATCTCTCCAGCTCCTTCAGAGTTACCATTGGCCTCTTGGTTGTTTCTCTGACTAATGCTCTCCTTACCTGGTCACCGGGTTTTGGTGGACGGCCTTCTCTAGGCAGAGTCACGGTTGTGCCATATTCTTTCCATTTTTTAATAATGGATTTAACGGTGCTCCGGGGGATGTTCAAAGTTTGGGATATTTTTTTATAACCCAACCCTGATTGGTGCTTCTCCAGAACTTTATCCCGGACTTGTTTTGATAGCTCCTTGGTCTTCATGATGGTCTTCATGTTTGTTTAGATATGCTCTCTAACAAACTCTGGGGCCTTCCAGAAACAGGTGTATTTAAAGTGTATTTAATCTGAGATCATGAGACACTTTAAATGCACACAGATGGACTCCATTCAACTAATTATGTGACTTCTGAAGGCAATTGGTTGCACCAGAGCTTATTTAGGGGTGTCACAGCAAAGGGGGTGAATACTTATGCAATCAAGACTTTTCAGTTTTTTATTTGTAAATAATTTTGAAAAATATGTAGATTTTTTCCCCACTTCAACATTATGGACTATTTTGTGTAGATCAGTGACAAAAAATCCCACTTAAATCCATTTTAATTCCAGGTTGTAACACTACAAAATGTGGAAAAGTTCAAGGAAATATATATCAAGGAAAGTAATACATTTTAGTGGTATGATTGTTATTTAGGTTTCTTAAATGCATTTTTGGTTGTATGCACGGTATTTTGGCTAATAAGAGACGCTGCAGAATCCTGATCCAGACAGGAAGTTCGGAGAGTGGGGGGGGTTGAAGTGTCAAGCAGAAGCTAGTGTAGTTCTCGCTGTAGCGTTGCTGTTTAGGGGATAGCCACGGGATCAGTTTCTCTTCCTCACCGAAGCCCTGCCTGGACCAGGAGACCGGGAGTATTTAGTTGTCTTGCTGGTTGAAGAGAAAGAAACCCGCTGTATATTGAAGAGGTCAGCCCTGCGACTCTTAGAAACTGCTGTAAGAAAAGAAAGGGAAAATAAACCGACCGTGCTGAAGTGACATTTCTCTCTTGTTATTATTTCCCTCTCCATGCTACACTGGTACATGACCTCACCTAGTCAAACACTGATCTGATCTGCGAGCTCAACAGCTTTCAGTTTAAAGTTGTAGGACATCTTCAGCATCCTGATCAAGTTGTATCTGCAGAAATAAACTTCAATATACGCCTCCTTCAAATACCGTGAAGAAACACAATAAAAAATTGCACCTTTCGAAAACTATAGTACTTCTAATTACCACTACCCTTCAATAAGCGTCGCAGCTGTTTTTAGCAATATTAAATATAATATAAAGTCAAAGTAATACAGTATGTATTTTATTGAGCTTGACTAAACAAATAAAAATAAAAGCTAGCTTAGAAAATAAATACAAAATGGAACCAACACTGAACTGAAAAAATGTAGACCTATATTAGGACCTGTCTACCCAGTTGGATACGGCATCACCCTGGTGTGTGGCTCATAGTATACCCTGGATCCCTTGGCTAATGTGGAAGGCGGAACAAATGCATAGCTAACTTAAGGATTGTGGCTGTACACCTCACTATGCTGCAGTTTTATGCTGATGGCAGTGGCTACTTTCAAGACAATAATGCATCCATCCATAGTGCCAGAATTGTGAAGGGAGTTGAGAGAAAGAATAATATGTTAAATCCCTTCCACGTCTACCACAATGCTTGGATCTCGATCCAATTGAGCATGTTTGGGATGAACTTGAACAAAGCATTCGTCATCACAATCCTCTGCCTACCGATATGCACCAGTTGCATGAAATATTCATGAATGAATTGAGTACCATCCCGCCAGACACCTTCCAACACCTTGTGGATTCTATAGTATGCCACATTGTGTCAAGGCTGGTCCAGGTCCTAATAAAGTGGCCAGTAACTATAGCTGCACTCTATCTGTACATTTTTGAATTGCCACCAGTTTGAAGCGTCATCTTTATTTTGTCTCCGCTGCTTGAGCATGACTGTAAATACTAATCATCATGCTGTGGTGGTGTCAAACATTTGAGGGCATTTTCTGCAAAGCAATCTGTTGTCATGAGTAGTTGACCTGTACCACTGTGCAGTTCACAACACTGCAGTCTTCCCTCCTTTTTGACACTGTCTCAAAAACATGATGGACTCGCTGGTTAATATTAAATCTGTGGCACTGCGGCTTTGTGAAACTTGATTTAAAAATGCTTTCAAATTATTAGCAAATTGTTTTTTATAATGCAGTTAGTTTCAGATTTTATTGGAAAGAGAGCAAGTGGGAATATTTTTTTTTCTATTTCTATTTCTCTCTCTCTCTCTCTGGCTGTCTTGGGAATGTATTTTTTATTGAAAATAGCAGGATCACAAGATGGCTAAAGTGGTTCTCAGTTGCCAGGGGGCGGTAAATTGTTTAACTGCTTTACAATTACGTGCACCTATAAAAATGCACTTTTTCACATGCTGTTGTTTTATTTAATGCATGCCCCGGTTAGTTCCCCTTTGTGCTTTGCATTGCCAGTCTCTAGTTATAAACCTTTGCCCACCTCAGTCTGCACTCTATCAGTATAATAACTCAGGGAACAGATAACTGTTATTTAATATTTAGGAATGAGGCTTTCTCTTTTCCAGACGGTGAAAGAGTAGAGCAGGAAGGTCAATTTTGATGCGCGGAAATGTGAATACAGATACTAATAGAGGAAACTGAAAATTGGACAGCTGTTAAAGCGTTATTAGTTGCAGTAAAATTAAACACATCAAACCTTTGGGAGTGTAAGTCCAATTTTGACGACTGGAAGGAAGTATAGGGTTTTACTGCAATATCTAAACAGGCACAAGTGGGTGTAATGGCAGGTCTGGTCCATGCTGCAAACACTTTCTAGCCATATTTTTAATTAAATTTAGTAGTCGGCAATTGTTTTTATAATTTTTTCTCCCAATTTGGGATAGCCAATTATTTTTAGGCTCAGCTCACCGCTACCACCCCCGCGCTGACTTGGGAGCAGCAAAGACGAACACACGATGTCCTCCGAAGTGTGTGCCGTCAGCCGACCGCTTCTTTTTCACACTGCCCACCATTCAGCCACCTCAGAGGTGCAGCGTCGGAGAACAACGCAGCTCTGGGCAGCTTACAGGCAAGCCCGCAGGCGCCCGGCCAGACTACAGGGGTTGCTGATGCGCGGTGAGCCGAGGACACCCTGGCCGACCTAAGCCCTCTCCTCCTCCCCCCCGGCACTCGGCCAATTGTGCACCACCCCCTGGGAACTCCCGTCCACAGTCGGCAGTGGAATAGCCTGGACTCGAACCGGCGATGTCCAGGCTATAGGGTGCATCCTGCACTCCACGTGGAGCGCCTTTACCGGATACGCCACTTGGATTGCTACTTTTACTCACAGTTAGTAGTGTTATACACACAGTTATACAACTGCCCAATATTAAACCTACATCACAACTGAATTGGATGATTAAAAAATATATGAATGCATGCCCCTCTCCCTCCCCACCTCCTCCACATATCAACCTGTTAATGTTTAAAATGGCCCTGTGAAAGGATGGTCGTGTGTGGTGACATCAGGCCAGAATGCAGGAACAAAAAAACTGACACCAGTACTGCAGATACGGTGCAAAGGTGCTTGTGCCGTTTTATTTTTAAATAACAAAAATAAATAAAATATTTTAACACAAAAACAGTGCTCACAGAGCAAAATAAAAAGATAAACAAAACAAATCTCGAACACAAAACCAAATAACAAAACCCAGGTCCTTCAAGGTCCGGCTGGGCAGTAGCCTTCACGGTTCCTTTTTTTAGGTTTCGTTTTTCTTTTTAAATGTACTCGCTCTCTCTCCTCTCGTTCCTCCTCTGAACACCCCACACAAAACCGAGAGCGCTGCAGGTGACCGATTTAGCATCAAATTAATCACTTAATTCGGGAGATGGCCACTTTCTGCACGAGGTTTTTAATTACTCCTGGCAGAGGACGAGTGCTAATCTTGCCTCTGCCAGGACACGTCTTAAATAAAACAAAACAATAACAAAACATACGGCGCTTCGCCGTCATATTTACAAACATAAATCATAAAACAAAAATACAAAATAACACAGGGGTGGAGGGGGAAACCCTGTTCTAAAAATAAATAAACAAATAACTGTATAGGGCTCCTCGCCCTGTTACAGGCCCATTTGTTTTTTTGCAAAATTATAAAATTATTCCAGGACAGAGAACCAAAATAATTATATTGGAACTATGGTATAAGTAGGAATCAAAAAGAGGTGTGGTTTCCATTAAAAAGACAATTTGTAACATGAACAGGTAAAGCAAATGTTAAAGTAATATTTGGATATAATGGAGCATATCAGCACTCTGTACCATCAGTCTTCCAAAGAATTCTAAATATCATAAACATAACCATGTGCCTTTTGTAACCAGAGGCTCTGAAATTAACTGCATTACAAATGTTGCGAATGTTGTGAGCATTATCAGTTAATGACAAGATTTCTACTGCTGTCACATTCAAATGAAATGTCACACTTGGCTGAGGCTGAGAACGCTGGGTGTCCCAGGGTTCCAGGTATAGAAAATCAGGTGCAGCTTCTTGGGTTCAGTCGTATCCCCATAACTGAATTCAGCCTGAACCACAATCAGCTCGCTTTGGTTCTGCTGCATCCCCAGAACATATGGAGTCTTCAGATACTTCACCATAACACCAACAGTTTTTGGCTTGAAATAATAGGCCATGGCTAGACAGGGAAAACAGTCTACTAAATGCCCCCTTGGGTGAGCTTTGTAAAGAATCATTGTGTGTTGTTTGTATCTTCCAGAAAGAAAATATGTTTGCTATTTTCAGTGGGATTTAAGAAAACACTAAACACTGGCTATTATAAAGTCATTAATATGGAAACGTACACTTTTATAACTCACATATGTCTACTGTTGGGATACCAGCAGTGTAGAAAAGAAGAAATCATTTGTATCACATTGCTAAAAGAGTAACCTATGACTAATGTCTGGAAAATATCATTCTAAAATGACAAGCTTCTAGGGACCTATTTTGAAGCAAGTGCAAATCAAAGGCAAAGAAAACAACTGTGCATTTATCAAACTAACAAGCAACAGCTTAGTTGCAAGAAGGAGCCAAATTAAAAAGTGTTTAACCAATTCAAATTATTGGGTGCATTCACAGAGATCATTCTGCGCAGAATCTGACCAATTTAGTCAATTTGGGTAAATTGGTCAGATTCTGCGCCGAATGATCTCCGTGAACACACCCATTGTCTTTGTGTTTACATTTACACATTACTACAACTGTTGATCATTTAAGTTTACCTTTTCTGAGCAGTTTTTGGTAGCCCATTAACAAAAAAATGAATAACATGAGTTATTATTTTAGTAAGCTAGTTGTTACTAGTTAATAAATAAAAAGTGTACTGTAAAAGAAAGTGTTACATTTTACTTTTCTTCCTTTGAAGATTCATTTAAATTTTTCATTGTTGAAAAAAAAGGTACACTGTAAGAACAGTTGTTCTATGCAGACAACACTTGAGGTGCAACAATTAATCGATGCATCAAATTATTGATCATCTGTCCTTAAATTTCCAGAGCTTCGGTTACATATTGGTGAATTGATGCATCAAATTAAAACCCAGTTTGAAGTCTCCTGTTGCCGGTTAGCATTAAAACCTTGCGTGTGTGACAGTGCGCTTCTTTTAGTGCTAGTATGGTAGATTAGTGCGTTGCTAGGATACACACGTTAGGCCTCTACATTCGAGTTGGACAAGCCGAATTAGAAATAGGCCTATTGTATTCACGTTTTCTTGATTTAAAAATTAAGGCACTGTTTTTTTTTTTTTTCGTTTTTTTTTTCTAATCTATTAAATCTACTGATTACCTTATTTTGTTTCAAAGCATGTTGTGTTTGAATTATATGGCAATATTATATCAAAAGAAGCTGAATTTAGTACGATAGTTAAATTAGTCAGGATTTGTGAGATTGTTTCAAATGTTTTACTTTGCTTTTGGACATAACATGTTAACAGTAATGAACAACCATAGTTCAGATAGAAATTACTTCTGTTAAAATATTGTATTTTTTATCATTACAATGTTAAAGGGACATCTGATGCAGACACACGCGTATTCTTTTCAGTTGTTAAAAACTCAAGTACTTTGTGTTTCTTTTTTTTAAATCAGAAATGTTCTATTTTGAATATAAGTTGTGTCTTTTTGTTTCACTAGTATGTAGGTGTTTTTAGTTATTGGATCTTCTGCTAAAAAATAATAATAATAATAATGCTTGTTCTTTATTTTTAAAAATAAAAAGTCAATGCGTCGATTTATCGTTGATAAATGTCTATCCGAAAATCAAATATGAAATTAGGGTGCTGATTGAACAACTAGACAACACAGTCAAAACATTCCTTGCAACACATCAATGCTTATTGCTATGACTTTGAAAGTTCTATTGCATAATGTCTGAGAAAGTAATTTGATTGTAATACTGTATGTGCCTGGGTAGACCAGCAGAAGTGAAAATACTAACTTCAACTTAAAAAAGCATCCACGAACATACTGTATAGCCTTCCAAATTGAATAGAGGGTGCCATACAATTTGACCATCTAACCACCGCACCCCCCCGCCCCCGTGACATGACTTTCTAGTTCTGTTCTGGGGATTTTCTACATTGGAACAGAAATGCATCCTCTTAAGCTATACATATCTTGATATGATAATCAAAAAACAATGTGATATTACATTGTAAGATTTTGAAGTCCCCTTCAATCCTTGTGCCTGTAACTGTGTTTATTTTTCAAGGCAGGGTTCATCATTCAAAACATATTTGGTATCGCCACTTGAGGCATTTAAAAAGATGCAATGTACTTGCCTTAAGTGTTCAAGCACCATATAAAATTAATTTGTACTTTCTTAGTGCAATCACATTAGGTTCCAGATGAGCAGTTAGGTTTCACAGTCATCAATTTAATGAAGTTCTTTTCCAGTGTGTAGCTTTTACTAGACCACAACTTAATGTGAAGGTCAACCCATTGGCTTGGGTTTCAGTCTTACATAGTACCTACTCATATACATACATGGTTACTCCATGGTCTTCTCATTGTCTAAGACCACGGTCATACATATCAGTTCACTGTCAAGTCTATGGAACCTATCCACACTTTGTTCCATATGCAAAAAATAGTACAGTGCTCCCCCTTTCTAAGACGGCCATTTATACTGCGGAACAGGTTATAAGGCGGTACGGTCATGGCTCCCATTTGTCCCATAATGCCATTAAACTAACACTAGTATTCTCGTTATAAGGTGGAACACAAATAGCACGGTCTCCTAACTATGACCCCCGACTACAGCATTATATAAAGGGGGAGCACGGTATATCACCATCTTAACCACCTTAGAAACTGTCAACAAAAAAGCCTTTGGATGGCATTACAAAGAATTTCAAATAAAGTTGGGATGCCTTGCTGTTGTGCAGCTGTAAATGACTGTTATTACAAAGAGGGGTCATTTTCTCTTGCAAGGGGGGAAAGTTTAAAACAGACAGTTTCATTAACTAATTTTCACCAAATAGAGTTAAAAACAAGAGACATATATATATATATATATATATATATATATATATATATATATATATATATATATATATATATATATATATATATTAAAGACTAGCTAGAAAACAATAGGGCAGACTGTGGCATATCTTCCTGTACACTCACCCACTATTATTGATTCTTTACTGACTTGAACTGTCCTTAGCGTGACTGTGTTCTTTTCCTCATACAGGCAGGCAATAGGATTTAAGGAAGTTACTGTCTTAATATTGATTTTTTTCTTCTGAAAAAGGTGCAGAAAAGGGGTGATTTGTGTCTGTAGCCATACTGCACAATAAAACAGTTGCTAAAAGATTATGGAATTACATCACAGGTCTAAAACTGTGGTCATCTTTTTTCACCTAAAAAATAATATTGGTGAGACTGTTATTGTGGTTTAAAAAAATGTCTGATTATTTTCATACTTATATCATTTTAAATAACATAAGCTTGTAGATTGTCCAACATTCTAGTTTAGTGACTACAGGTGTATATATATATATATATGGTTATACTGTGCATTTGCCATATTTTACTGTGGTTTTCCATGTTTTTTTTTCACATGCCTCTCTAGGTTTTACAATGCTTTCACTATGATTTAGTACACTTTGCAATGCTTTTATTGTGGTAAACTATTATAATGGTATACAATTGGATTCCTTCATGTTTATACCATCTTAAAGTTTTCACTGATAATAATTCATGATGCTAGATGCAGGGGTATTATTTTAATCTGGTTGTTTTTGCTCCTGTTATTTGGTAGAATCTGAGCTGTATCTGTGACGGATTAAGGTTAATCCAAAAGCAGCCGTAACTGATTTGGCTGAAACTATAATTGAAATAAGATAATTAATCTTTTAAAAGTAAGTATTTGGCATATATATATATATATACACCACATTACGCTGCCCTCGAATTAATGCCTCACTCAGATATCATATTTTTAATAGTCGCCACCCTCGAATAAACGCCGCTCTCAATAAAGAAACGTAAAGGTATTTTTTTTCTACCCCATAAAGAAATGTGCAACTCTGCCTATGTACATGACACCCCCGAAGAGACTGCAACCTCAATCCAGCATGTAATACAAACTAATGTACACCCACCTTAGTAAGCAAATGTTATTTTATAGTACAATCCTGACAGACAACCCAAGATGAGCTACTTACAGCACAGCAGTCCTTA
Organism: Acipenser oxyrinchus oxyrinchus; assembly: GCA_030684275.1. Lineage (NCBI taxonomy): Eukaryota > Metazoa > Chordata > Actinopteri > Acipenseriformes > Acipenseridae > Acipenser > Acipenser oxyrinchus. The sequence goes on from CM060251.1 coordinate 17,541,260, forward strand.
ACGTCCCTTTTTTCCAGCAGAGTTCAGTGCCAACAAAGCAGGGGATAAAACAAGGGGCTGTCTGTTTACCTCGTCGTCAGCTTGGATGGTGAAAACTTAAACTCAGAGGAACATAGAGCTTTGCCGGTCACTCTAAGCGCTCTCCGAAAGCTGGCTGAAGATATCTTCTTGTAGGGGGTTTAGTTGTTTTGTTTTTTATTCAATTGGAATTTTACTCAGTCCTGTACAAAGGTGCTTACTGTCTATGAGAAGATTTAGTTTTAGTTTCTCTAACAGAACCAAGCTTCGAACAATCTTGCATCCTATTCATTTGGTCATGTCCACCATCTTTAACAAGGCCCAGTACAAATTCTATGATGTCCTTGTCTATGTACTTTGTATTTGTACAGAACTGGTCATGGGGTGGTATGGTCAAGGCTCGATTTGCCTATAATGCCATTTCACTATCGCTAACACAAATTGCATGTATACAGCATTATAAATGGGTAGCACTGTACAATTTATTTTTTACTGTGCTTTTACCATGGTATACTGCAATAACCTCAGACGATCTGAAATTCAGACAAAACTGTAGTATAGCGTTTAAAATACCCCCCAATGCTACTACGACTACCACGGCTACTACTACCACTACTACAATGTTTTTTAATAATAATAATCATAATCATAATCATCAGCATTCATCATAATCAAAAACTATGTTCTAAGTCCAGTTTTTATCACAGATGCCTTAATTCAGAATTTATATGTATCAATCAAACTACAAGGCACTACAAGTGGATGAGATGACATGGGACTCTAAGCAAGCTACATTGATTTTGCTATTACTGTGGATAATTCTAATAGATACAATGTTTACAACTGTAGTCACTAAATGCAATAAAATGTACCATTATAAATTAAAGATGGGTCCAATACTGTCATTTTTAAAAAAGACAATTTCTTAATATTAATAGGCTCATTTGTTTTACACTGTACTTTTGATGACACTGCTGTGTACTGATTGTACTTCTGGTGACAAATCCCTTTTCAAGAATTACGTTGTACACTCTGCAATCTATTGCAGTGGTAATACAAGCATGTTTATGTAGAAATCAGTGAAAAGAGCCTTACTTTTGACAGCATAATATTTATAAACAGCATAATGTTTTCAGTTTTAGAACAGAAAAATACAGGCGGAAATTGTCTAAATTGGGCTACTTCATATAGTGTTCAAGATATCTACAGTAATTGTAAGAAAGTATTTTTTTTAAACCTGGTAAAATGGGTTCGGAGGCAGAAGTCTAGTATGAGGGGAGGAAGAGTTAAATATAACACTGTTTCCAGAAAATTCCTCTTTCGTATGCGAGTGCTTTACCACCCCAGTTGCAGGTGAATGTTTTATCTTCTATCAGCTCCTTAGTGTGGAGAGATAAGAAACCTTGCTCACTGCTGCTATAGTGCGGGTGACCATTTTATCTGTAAATATGTGTGGTACTGAAATTTAAAGGGAGGTGGTGGTGGGAAAGCAGAATTTTTTAGGACTTGACATCAACAACAGTCAGTTCCACCCTGACTGATCCCAACTGTTACAATCTCTGTGACTCTTAAGGGAATATTTTAGTTAATTGCAAAATTTGATTGACAAACATGGGACGCAATTAGTAAGCCCACACAGTTTGAATGTGCAGTGAACTGGATCTCTGAACCAACAGTTCTGCACTCCCTCAGCGTGATCTAGAAGAGGGAGACTTGAGCATTTGAGCCAGATGTTTCCTTTTAACTGTTATAATCTTATTTTTTTGATACTTTATATGCACTCTTCCCAGGCTTTTTCACATATGTTTGACAGAAAAGAAATAAAGTTTAGCGGGTTTATTTATAAATAAAATTTATTTACAACTGCATAACTTTCGGACACGCAGAGTAATTTCAATTTAAAAACCTCAAACATGACTGCCGTGGCAGGTCTAGTGTTAAACATCCAAGAAGTCACCGGAATGTGATGAAATTAAATCTAAACAACAAGAAGAGTAAAAAAATTCTGATTTTATACCCATCCCATAACATTCCACGCTGCTCTTTATCAGCTTAGCTAAATACATGCTTTCTGAATAATGTGAGAACGTTGTGTTGCTGTCCCTTCAGTGAAATTCAAAAAACAAACAAACAAAAAAAAAAACACAAGTATGCAAAATGCAGTAGAAATTATCCACCCAGGCTTTCTGCATTGATAGAAAATGGAAATATGCGTGGTACCATTTACTGCATGGTATCGGTTGGCCATATTATTTTATTTGAAGATGGGACCATTTTCTATTCAGGGATACCAAGATCTCAAGGCCTAGGATTATCAAAGCTATTTACTCCAAACCATCAGTAACACAGTTATTCTGAAAGGAAAAACACACCCAATAAAATTAACATACTCAAAATAAATAATTCAGATATAGGACGTTGTAAGTAGTCTTAAGTTTTTTCAAATTTGTTTTAGAATTGCAATTAATGTGTTGTTTTTTTTTGAGACAACTGGCTCATTAAAATGATTGCATTTATTTGAAGAGGAAACTCCTATCTATTGATGGATACAATGACATCTAGTAAGCAAAGGGTCTCAGGTGTGTAAAACAGACAACTAAGTCCCACTAAACAGTCATTCTGCATGCATTCATCTGTCCCAATACTTGTTGGAGGGCAGTGTATATACAGGGTGTCTCTTTTTGAGTGGAACCAAGTGCACTGCAATCCTATGTATTACCCAGAATGCTAAGGCTTTATGAATATAGCCCTGTTTCCCAGGCTTGTGTGTGAGGAATTGAAATCATGATGGGGAAAAATTAGACCAGACCACCAGGGTCAATACCCCTGCTTTTATTGAACAAACGCTTTGGACAATTTAAATGTTCTCAAAGCAGATAAATGCTTAATTTTGCATCGCATCGAACAGCTCACCCAGACATCATGCAGAGGTGCTGGTAGATGATGTATGCCCAGGTTGCCCTGAAGCAGGAGTCAAGATTGTGATGTTCTGGCATAGACGGGGGTCTACATCACACTTTAATCACCATGGTTGCAAATAATGAACGGCAAGTTAAGTAATCCTATCCTAGGGAGGCCAAGAACACTCATTTATTTATTTTAGGCAACATTTGTATTGCAATACAGAATTTTCACAGTAACACCCAGCTGGTGATTAGATTACATTACATGCTTCCGCTTTTTCAGATTATTGTTAGGTGATTTTAAAATGAGTTAGTCCCGTTTAGTAGAAAATGTATTTTTGTGTTCTATTTCAGAATGTACTGTTCTGGTTTTGGAGACTTGGTTTTGGCTTCCATGCCCAGCAATGAAATTAGAAATGTTTGTGTTTCTTTTTTTTTTTTAAATTTCATGTAAATTGTAACCCTCAACCCTAGCCCCCACCCCTAAAAATATTCAATAAATCTCTGGCAGCGGGAAACTGCGCTTGGTGTTGCTAAGGTTACCCACGCCAATGCTCAAATTATATTGTAATACTAGCCTTCTATCTTTGCATTGTGATTGTATTCTGTCCATCTCCAGCCTGATGTCAGTTCATTTAGATTTACATCAGGTAGTAAATTAAAATAATCACTCAGCAAACACTCTAGGCTCAGTTTTCTCTTTCACTCAGGAGTTGTGCGAGATGCTTGGAGCATTCAAGCAGAAAATATTGTTGTCTAGATATTTGTCCTCAGGGTGATAAAGGAGGCATTGTCTTGGGACCCGCTCAGGCCTCGGAGCTGATAGTTGCTGTGCATCGCAGCTGTGAAGTGTGCTTTGTTATGTGTCTGAGGATTAGGGTTCAGGACCTTGTTTTTCTTCAAATACCAGGCTGATCAGAGCCGCATATGTTCTGGGGAAAGCAGAGGTCGATGGTTCTCTGTCCACATTTTTACCACATTATTCGTAGCCAGAACTCTGGGAGAATGCCCTGAAGCTCGGCACACCCCTAGGGGCTCACATTTCGTATTGTTCCTATTATCCAAAATACAGTATTTAACCTACAAATGCTTAAAGCAAAACTGGGACCAGCTGTCACATTAAAGCTAGACAAAGCTAATACTAATGGCTGGAATACTGTAAACGAAGCAATGATGTCACACATGCATTATTATTACACGATGGTATACGCCAAATAGCATTTTATTTTAATTTGCTTATTTACCTGTTCACCACTTTATTATGTAGACATGGATATCACAAGCAAGAAAAAAAAGCAATATAGAATGCATGTATCCATTCATAGGTAAACAGTGCAGTTACATGTATCGATTACTGTACTGTATGTACATCATATATAATCATGCACACATTGAATGTTAACTTGTCCTTAAGACCACTGCTGGTTTGTTCAGTCGGCCATCTGTGGAGCAGCAAATTAAAGCAGCAGAGGGCAGTGACAATACCAGTTTTGGTTGTGATGACTTGCCACCAACAAGCACACCTGTCCTGTCCCTTCTTGTACCAGCAGGCATTTACAATGACCTGTGCTGTAGCAAGACTTCTTCTCTGCCACCCCGTCACTATCCAGAACCAAATATTTACTGCCCTTCAACTTCATTGTGTGCCTGCAGGTTTAAGTGCAGATCAGATGCATGCTTTACAAATGATAATGTGTTTACCCGTCAAGGTTCTTTGAATCGAAAGAGCCAGCTGCCCAAACAGGGTGAATATTTTGGGCAGACTACCTTAGAAGCCAAAAAGCAGTACAGATTAAAAATAAATATTTAGATGCTGAAGTAATTCAAAAAAAAGCCTGGACTGGTAGTGGTCCTTGGGATCCATTGTTTCAGGAGGTCACTCACAGTTTCAAAATCTTTTCAGAGATATTGATTTCGGCAAATATGACCTGGGATGACGCCAAAATCAAGCAAAACATTACACACATTTTTTTTTTTTTCTTCAAAGATTGGTTTGTTCCGTGAAGTGTGTGTGCTCCAGTACTTGAAATGCAAGGCAGACGTACTGCTTTTTTTGTGTATGCGTAATGTGTGGGAGAAATATATGTGGGGTTTACTGACCCTGATTAGCACGAACCTGGTTACAATTAATTATTTTTTACACATTATTTTTTACATACAATTACCCATTTATACAGTTGTTTTTTTGTTTGTTTTTTTACTGGAGCAATCTAGGTAAAGTACCTTGCTCAAGGGTACAGCAGCAGTGAACCCACCACCCTCCAGTCAAGAGTCCAGAGCCCTAACCACTACTCCACACTAAAATTATAATTATTATTAGTTTCACAGTTGAATACAAATTGCCAGATTCAGAACTTTTTAGGAAGAGAAAATAAAAAAGCTAAAACAAAACCTTTTAAAAGGATAGCCAGTGGATTATACTGATTCCCAGCAGTTTAAAACCAATTTTATTTGGTATTTTATTAACCCTGTAGTGTTGTTTTCTGTAAGGCATTTGTTTGAAGTTCAGATTATAAGCAGATTAAGTGAAGGGGAAAAAAAATGTTACGAAGGAATATAAAACAAGGAGCAAACAGACCTTTCAGTTGAATTATTCTGCTAAAATGTTCTCCTCACAAAGCCGATTGAAGTCTTTTGTTCTTAAAAATGTTAGTTATTTAGATATTTCCCTTATGAGGAACAAAATTCTGAAGGTCAGTTATATCCTAATGGGACAAACAAAATTAAAATGCCTTATGTTCTAAAATGCCACTTTATAAATTTCCCCACAAAGCAAAATCCTTACCATTAATACTGCATCCAGGGCTGGGTGGCGTAGCGAATTAACACTCACTTCCACCTCTGTAGGCCTGGGTTCAAAGTCACCTTGAAATGACCTGTGTGGTAAGTAGCCCATCTCGCAAAACCACTACTCAATTTGACACAATTGGACTGGGCACTTTGCACATGAGACATGAGATAGCACAGTTGTAATGTTTAGAATAAATTAGTATAATTGTATTTTTACATCCTGGTTCTAAAGACTGTTGTAATAGTAAAACATAATGGTATTTCTCACCTCCACTAGGAGTGTTGTTGGGCGTGGGGGACGCAGGTCAATGGTTAACTCTGATATGCCTTATGTACTCAGAATCAAGTTTAGATATTATTCTGAGATCTCTATTGAGGTTACGTGGGTGCTTTAACACTAAAACCACCGCCTGCAGTCATTTTGATGGTTACATTTTAAACAACATCAATATTAAAATGAAAGACAAACTAACGGATACAACTCAAACGTTTTATTTAAGCACGCCATATCAAACATCTGCACAACTGAAACACTGTATTTAAATGAACAATTAAACATAAAAGGGTTTATTTTCTAACCTCCCACATATAAAGCACTACTTCAAAAAATGAAAAACTATAATAAAATCAACATTTCAAATGAAACTAGTGTGTAAACAGGTATTTGTACATACAAAACTGTAAAAAAAATATTTATATATTTTTAAATTTAAAACAAAAGTAACATGTTTTCTCTAGCATGTGTCACTCTGAATCCAGGTTGAGCTTTGCACTTTTATGATCAAAATGTTTCTGCCGAAGTGCTGTGGCTAGCTTCAGTGGTTAATGTGTGGTCCAGTGGTTAAAGAAAAAGGCTTGTAACCAGGAGGTCCCCGGTTCAAATCCCACCTCAGCCACTGACTCATTGTGTGATCATGAGCAAGTCACTTAACTTCCTTGTGCTCCGTCTTTCGGGTGAGACGTAATTGTAAGTGACTCTGCAGCTGATGCATAGTTCACACACCCTAGTCTCTGTAAGTCGCCTTGGATAAAGGCATCTGCTAAATAAATCTGCTAAATAAGATGAAATCTCTCCTACTGATATTTTCCCCAGTGCATTCCTTGTACAAAACAAAGTAATTGATTGCTGCCAGGTCCAGTAGAGATAACAACAGGCTTGTATATATAAATAAATGGAATATTGTAGGTTATATTCAAATTAAAAACATGTATTGTAATGTAATGCAGTGAAAAAATGACTGCTTTGGTGGTTTTTGGTGGGCGGGATTATTACTTTCTTATTTTCATGATCCTGCCTTTCAAACGCCGACAGGGTATTTAGGAAGAGTCATAAACGGACAACCGCATAACATTCAGACACGCAAAGTAATTTCAATTTGAAAACCTCAAACCGTCAAAATGAATGTGATGAACTTAAATCTAAACAACAAGAAAAGTAAGAAAATTCTGATTTTATACCCATCCCATAACATGCCACGCTGCTCTTTATCAGCTTAGCTAAATACATGCTTTCTGAATAATGTGAGACCGTTGTGTTTCTGTCCCTTCAGGGAAATTCAAAAAACAAAAACAAAAAAACCACAAGCCTTATAATGAATGCTGGAAAGTTTGTTAAAGGAGCTCAATCTCAATCTAGCACTGTTTTAAAGGTTCCATTCCCAGTTGCCCCACCTAACAGAGTTAATTGTGTATGTTCAACCCTCCATTGGAGGCTAATTTAGCTATAGATTGAAATGAAACAGCTCTGGCCTCGGATGTTCTGGCAATCAAGACTCCAATTTGACTGTTTTCTCAGCAGACATTAATGATTCTAAAGCTAATATTCATTGTTTGAAGTGACATAGCAGCCTTGGCATTTACTTAACCTTTTGTCTTATGTACAAGTCTGAGTCAATGTGAATCCTACTCTTAATTAATATCTTTTCTATTTCATGCTACCATTATTTCTGGCATACATTGTGCTATTCTTGCTCACAAAATTGCAAAAAAAAAAAAAAAAAAAAAAAAAGGTCTTGTTCAGGTGAGGCATGGAAGAAACGTTAGATGGCTATGCTGCCTTTTCCCATAATTGTCCTAGTTGTATTTAATGGTACGACACTTCAATCTTAAAATAAAATACTGTTTTATGTACATGCAATACATCAGAGCCCTTGCCTCCTTCATCCATTCCATACTGTATATCCTGGCTCCTAAGGTACCCAGTGAGGTTTTCAGTTCCTTTAGTGAAGTAATGATGTTTGAAATGATCATTATAACACAAGTATGATACTATGCCTAGACCTATGCATTTAGTATGCTAATTATTATTTATATTTTATCCATGCACTGTATTTACTAGAAACAAAGAGGTTCTATGACAAATATTTTGAATGCAGTCTAAAATTGCTTATACATATACATCTAATGTTTTATTATTAATTAGTGCTTGTACTTTTAGTTTTTTACCTAATAAAAAAAAATGTGTTAATAAAAATGAAAAGGCCTTTTTTTTTTAGAATTATAAAAAACTAAAACAAGCTGTCTCACATCCTGTATGTGTGATAAATTTGCTTTACCACTAGTTCTACCTAGAGAGCATTTATTCAAATTCCACTTACCAAGTAAATCAGGCTTGTTATGGGAAATTAGGAATGGTGGAATAAATTGGGAGTTGTAATTCCAATTGCTTCTTGAAAACCCACGTGTAGAATATTGCATCTACACAGTGCAACTCCACTGTCTATCTTGATGTTTGACATCAATAAATTGGTTATGTGTAACAGTTACTGAAAGTAGAATACAAAAAAAAATTCAACCTGAAAAATACAAGTGTAATGTTCCCATTGAGATAACCCTAACCCTACACCCCCTCATCCCTAATAATTAACTCTTTGAATCAAGGTGACAATATGCAGCTTGGGTCGTAGGTTGAGGAGAGTGTGCTGGCCATTGATAAAAAAAAAATAATGATTAAGCTCAAGTAATAGGCATTTAGATAATCAGATTCAGAAACAATTGCCATAGCAACAAACACAATAATTAATGATTAAAGGGGAACAACTACATAATTCTAAAAGCTGCTATTGTTCTCGTGTTTAAACTATTGTTTAAACATTTAAAAAAATGTTCTCACTAGGCCAATGGTAAATGCACAGACTAGGCAAGTATTTAAGATCAAGTGTTATGGTAAAAGTCAAAATATTGGCAAATCTCAAGATCTACTGGTAAATGTCGACATTTACCAAGTAAAGCGGTAAATGCCCAAAAATAAACACAGTAACCCTTTACTTCTGACCTTTACCGGTAAATCTCAAGAATAACCAAGTGCCTTTACCAATAAGCTTTCGGTAAATGTCTGAAATGGAAGATATTTCTTCATAATTCCGGACATTTACTATCTTACTTGGTAAATGTTGACAGTTACTGGTAAAACATAAGATTTCCCAGATTCTGGCCTTTACCGTAACATATATACAGTATATAATAAGTTATTCTCTCTTTTTTTTTTACTTTGAATGTATTCATTCTTCTCAGAAATTACAAAATGTTTTCTTAACATGCCTGCAAGGCATTCAGGGGAGATCTCTCTCCAGCTTTGAATATAATCAGCAACCGGTATCATGTTTATATTTTGCTGATGTGTGAGTGGTATGGTGCTTTTAAGAGAGTAACCAACTTCAATCCTACAGTTTCAAATTTTAGCTGAATAAATTGCATGGTGTAATTAATACATCAATGCTGAGTGAATTTATTTTCTAAATTTGGAGAGAAAAAATAGCCTCCGTTGAACGTAGATAGATCGGTAACTATTACTGTGGCCACCAGTGCATAATCTGTACGGAGAGGTGTCAGGGTGCAAGCAGTGGCAATAATTAAGGATACGGCACAAGGATATGGAACGTAAATATATTTATGAAAATAATATATTGTAATATTTTAATATTTGTGCTAAATAAACCTATTTCATGTTCTTTTTTTGTTTCTTTTTAAAGTACCCTTTCAAACAACCGTAACAAGAATATGCTTACCTTGTAATTTTAAAAAGTATTCCTTGTCCCATGAAAAAAATGATCTAAACCCTGACATTTTATTTTTTTTTAAATAAATGTTCTGGTTGTAAATTGAGAATTTTACAATAATATCCTTTTCGTTAATGTCTATTTAAACACAGCAGTGGTTTTGGTATTACAGCATGTACATTAATAGTTCACTTTTGATGCAACGTTTGTCATCCCCAAGCACATTGTTAAAAAGATTAGAATGATCGATCCAATCTACTCTGTTGACAGGTCCTACTGTTAAGCACCGCACAGGGCAACTACTGCAAGAACTGCAAATCGGGGTTTCATGCTTATCTAAAACTGTAAACCATCCTCCCTTTAGGTTTTGCATTATCAAGGGTATGCAGAGGTATATTTTATGCACACAAGGATTTGGTTAATTCAAAGTTTGTTTCTCCTTTAAAGCTAAGGTGACCGTATGGCTCCATGTTCACCAGGACAGTTCAGGCTTTTCAACTCACAACCCATTCTGTCACAACACATATTTTACCTGTCTCAGGTACCATTCACTTATCTCTTTCCTTTAAGAGAAGCAGGACTGCACTTACCAGAATGCATTGGGTTGTGAGTTGAAAAGCCTGAACTGTCCCGGTGAACAACTTATTTAAAGTGGCTCCCCTCGAATCCAGTTGTTTGGGATATTGCTCTGCTAGTTTTTTAGAACTTAATTTCGCCACTTTACTTTTTTGTAGTCACCTTTATTTGATGTTTGCTAACCACTTAACTTTGCATTGCCGCCAATTCAAAAGATGTGTACTGCTCACATCCTGCTTTCAAGCTGAGTGGAAACAAATGTCAAAATTCATGGGTTCCGTGAAAGCCATGATAGAATCGTATCCTTAACAATAATATAGTTCTTAAGAACCGCAGTGTGGAGTAGTGGTTAGGGCTCTGGACTCTTGACCGGAGAGTTGTGGGTTCAATCCCAGCTGGGAGACACTGCTGCTGTACCCTTGAGCAAGGTACTTTACCTAGATTGCTCCAGTAAAAACCGAACTGTATAAATGGGTAAATGTATGTAAAAAATAATGTGATATCTTGTAACAATTGTAAGTCGCTCTGGATAAGGGTGTATGCTAAGAAATTAATAATAATAATTATATATAATAAGTTTATTTGAATGTGTAGTAGTGTTACTCATTTACAATCACGTATTCTACACCATATACAAAGCAGTAGTATGCGCAGAAAAATAAATTAAAAGCAACCGCCAAATCAAAAAACAAATATGCCAGTAATTTTGGAGGCTTCACTTTTATTTTTTTTTAGCCTCTGGATACTGTATATTCTCCCACACTACTCAGCTGCCTAGTCCCAAAAACTAAGGTGAACATCCCTGGCAGCAGACTGCGTTGAGAATTTTAAGAAAACGTTTGTGCATTTTATATTATGCTTGACTGAGAAAATGCTAAATTCTCAGACAGTATGCACCTGAGAGTAAAAAATAGTATGACATTTATTACTTTCCTAGCATAAGAGGTGCCTGGGCACAGCCCCGGCAAGCCCAGAGGTACCCGTCACAAATGAAGCACTGTGTAACTACTGAGTGAACACTGTCTACATAAACTACATGTTCATTGTGTGAATGTGTGAATTTATAGTATACTGTAATAATGAAAAATGCTGCATGTCCCTTCAAGGACAGTGGCTATATCTGGATTGTCCATGGCTTATCTTAAGCATTTGAAACAATGTATCAATGTACTTGCTGTTCACACTTATCTGTGAGCAAAGGGACCCAGTTCGTTTGGATGCAAACTAAAGTTTGTTTTTTTTGGTCCTTTTCCATTTTTTTCAGGACCGAGTCTGTTTGTGTTCACAATGCAGTTTGCAAGTGAACTCGGATGTTTACAATATCCTGCAAAGCATATAGAAAGATGGCAGCTATTGATGTATTGCTCTGGTTTTTAATACAGCATGTTTTAGATTCTTACATGTTCCTGTGGAAGAAAGCACTGGGGGAGCACTTTGCTAATTTAATTAATACATGCATTGAATGTTGGAGAATAATGCAGTTTACGCAATTCTATGGCAAGCCAAATTATCATTTAGAGATATCTCAAATTGCATTTTAAGATATCTTTAAATATTTAGAGATATAGGAAAACATTTCCAGATATCTCAAATTGAATTCCAGATATCTTTAATTGTGCAGTTTTTAAGATATCTAAAATTAATTTAAAGATATCTGTAAATCAATTTGAGATATCTAAAAATGAAATAAAGATATCTCAAATTGATTTACAGATATCTTTAAATACTATGGAAACCATATGGGTTGTGCTAGCATGACACGCCAAACTGTCATTTAGAGATGTCTTAAAATGAGGGTCTCTAAATAACTTTCTGTTCATTTAAAGATATCTGTAAATCATTTGAAGATATCTTCAAATAACTCCCTATTCATTTAGAAGATATCTTTAAATGGACTGGAAGTACTTTGAAAACATATAGCATTTTCACAGGAAGTCATTTTGAGATATCTTGAAATGGCTTCCTGTTTATTTGAAGATATCTTCAAATGATTTAGAGATATCTCTAAATGAACAGCAAGTTATCTGAAGATATCTTCAAATGATTTAAATATATCTTCAATGATTTAGAGATATCTTTAAATGATTTAGAGATATCTTCAAATGAACAGGATGTTATTTAGAGATATCTGAAAAGTATTCAAAGATATCTAAAAAAACATTTAGAGATCTTAAAACGATTTAAAGATATCTAAAAATGCATTTTAGATATCTCATTTAAAGCTCCATTTAAAGATATCTGTTAATCATTTTGAGATATCTATAAATGATTTAGAGATATGTTCAAATATTTAGAGATATCTATAAATTAATTTGAGATATCTCTAAATGATAATTTGGCTTGCCATACAATTCTGCATGGTTCTCCTACTGTCGGTATTAAGCAAAGTAATTTAAGAAAAGAATGAATATATTTTATTTGTCCATTTGGGTTGGATTTTGGTGTCTGACCAAATTTCCGTCAGAGCTTCAGTTTCTCACACTGTCCAGATTTTCACAGTGAAATTAAATTCACTGATGCTGTAGCAACTCTGAAGCTGTTAAAATAACAGTATATAATAACACATTAATAGTTTAAAAATTAAACATTGGGTGAATGTATTGCCGATCATAACAACTCATTATTTTCTTTATATTGTCATCTAGTCAAAAACATGTTAAATGTACAAAAAGCCAAATTTAAAAACTAGATCAGCTATTGCCATTTAAACACATGGTATAGGCCTACACATAATTAGAATGATTTAAACAAATAATCCATACAATTGTTTATTTTATTTTTGAATGGCTCTAACACAACCCAATACATTACTCTGCTATTAACTTGTAGAGAACGCTGAAAACTTAAGAAAAATTAAAATACAATAACAAAACTGGGACAATTAACAATTTTAAGGTTCCCGACCGGGACAACAAATTAAGGCTGAAACTGACAATCCCAGTTTTCACGGGATGTCTGGTAACCCTAATGTAGTTCCCAAAGACATTTTTAGGTTTTTTTGCTGTACTTGTTTCCTCAGAATATTAATTAAACTATGTGGGAAATGTTTCCCTCCAAGTCAGGTTGCCTTGTATAGTTTGTTTGTTATGTGCAAAAGGACTGACTCCAGCAGTTCTCTACATTGACGTTTAACAAGCAAAACAGACTCAGTGCGTTTGCCTAAAGAGACCACCTCTTTAGGTGGACTCGGTACGGTTCGCGTCCCAAGTGGATGTTGTTGTTCACACTTCACACCAAACGTACCATACTGTACTGAGTGTGGACCAAACCCTCTAAACAGACCCAATGTGAACACAGCCTCTTATTTATTTTTTTTGAAATGTAAACTCTACAAAGAAAATCTAATTTACAATACAGTGGGATTTTAACCAATCATAACTGCATACAAGAGCTACAGTAGCTAATAAATTTGAATGTTTAAAAGTAAACCACTCCTGTCACATCAATATCCTTCATCTACATTGTCAACATCATATTTTGTGTTGACAGGAATTTACCAGAGTTTGCTCACTGCAAGAATTTCATTCTCCATTACTTACCACATTTTCACCATGTAATACTACCTAAGACTGTCAAAGATAAAAATGTAAAAACAATTACAGTGGTATAATGGGCACCTGCTGTGTTCACACAGTGGCATTAAAACACCTTGTAAAATTCCTTACAGATAATGCAGTGTTGCTGAGAAGGTAATTTAAAGAGCTTTTCAGTTCTACAGCTCTCTGATTACAGAACACATATGCAGCATCACAATCAAGCCTTGGTGAAGGTGACCACTGCAACAATTAATTGTTGTAGATTTCAGTTTTATAGCTTATTCACTGACCAAAGCACTTGGAATGGTTTGTTCTAGGCATTGGTATCTAAATTAAATGGTCTTTATCTCTCACAGAATTTTTTTTTTTAATTTGTCAGATCAAAACAATATTGAATTTCTAAACACATCAGACAGCCTTTTGGTCAGTCAGGGTACACTGAAGCAGTTCTTTTTTCTTAATTAAGAAAGCATTCTGTTATTAAACCAGATGAAAAGGAAACATCAATTCAAACAGTACAGTCATGTTCTTCGACTACTAATCTTTTGGTAATTATTTTTTAATTGAATCTTTTAAACACAAAAGCCCTGAGCAGATGCTTGTATTACTTTAGTCCCACATCACACTCTCCACCAGAGATGCTCTAAGATGTACACATTCGAGCAGACTACTTTGCTAATGAAAAGTTCAACAGAGTAACCTCTTTTTTATTACCACATTGTTTTTAGGACAGATATAACATTGAAATTCACTGTGCATACAGTTATTTAAACAAGAATGTCAGTAACATACAGCACCCCCCCAAAGCTGTAAATTACAAAATTAGAATGATCACTATGACAGGAATGTTATAGGCCATGACCCTAACTATTATTAATTTCTTAGCAGACACCCTTATCCAGGGCAACTTACAATTGTTACAAGATATCACATTATTTTTACATACAATTACCCATTTATACAGTTGGATTTTTACTGGAGCAATCTAGGTAAAGTACCTTGCTCAAGGGTACAGCAGCAGTGTGTCCCCCACCTGGGATTGAACCCACAACCCTCCAGTCAAGAGTCCAGAGCCCTAACCGCTACTCCACACTGCTGCTCCTAGCTGCCCCCTCATAACTAGCTATGAGGACACAGAGGTTGTGTCCTCTGTTGTTTTTTTGCATCATCAACGCTGATGCTGATGTAAATATTCTGGTAAAGTACAAAAGACTCCTTAAATTTTCTCTGTTGGTTTGCTGTGTAACATAGATTTGAGGTTGAATAGTAAATAGCAAGCAGTCATACAAATACTGCCAGCTATAGCTTGAAACCTAAGTGTGACCTCGGTAGAATGTCAGCTCTGGTTACGACGTTGACCATGACATATATCAAACAATATGTACAGAACAGTATAGAATAAGAAATTGCAATTAAATTTGTTATAAAAAAATGTAAAGTGTTTCCTATGTACATATATACGTACACTTGTACAACCGCCTCAACTATACCAGTCGCCAGTGATTTAATCTCCTGCACAGATAATAATACTTACACAGCACAAACATAGAATACATACATATTCTTATAAATGTGTGCTTATCATCTAACAACATATTAGTTGTAAGGCTCGTGTCATATAATCATTTTAACTTTAAAGTTATTATTTTAAAACAGAACTAACTTAGTGGGTACATGATACAAACCCTATGACTTTCAATCTAGTGGTTAGAGTGCTCACATAAAATAAACATTGTCCAATAAGCAATAAAGTTGAATAATATATAGTTAATCTTGACTACATTTCTTAGAACTGTACTGGTACTTATTTCACCTCACAGTCGTAAGTAGGAAAATGTTAGCAGTTGGGCCAAATCCTAAATATCCCTGGCAGCACTCCAGATAAGCTGTGAACTGGTTGTTTTACACATTGAAAAAAATACAAATTGCGTATGATATTTAAATTGAATGCGTAAAGTATACACATAGCAAATGTGCTGCACATCTTGAGTTTGTATGTTATCAAGCTTCTTGTACTTTTTTGGATCCCAGCATCTCAGTGGTTCATTGTGCATATGCATGCAGTAGCTAGAGAATGGATCCTAGAATGTGACCAATAAGTCTGGGTTTTCAATTAAATAAAATTTTTTTAAAAAAGTACGGTTGAATCCACTCACTTGCAATGCGTGTTTGTGACTGGTGAATAAACGACTGGATTCTTGATTCTCTGTGTCGTCGTAGTCCCTCTCAACCTTACTTACCAATTTACCTATCTGTCAACTGAATTTTTGGAAGGTAAATCTTTATTATAAATACTTTATTTTGTGTTTAGAGAGAGTCGGGATGCTTTATATTTCTATAGCAAGGCAATCAATAAGGAATACAATATTATTGGTTCTCTATTTGCATTTGTGTAGTATCAGTAGTTTAAAAAAAAAGAAATTTGGGGGCACTGTTGGATTAATAGACCTGTGCATAAAGACCCTTAATTGTATAAAACTGGCCTATATTTGAACAAAACTAAAATACAACATCATAGCATCCTTTTCTATTTAATTGAAATACTTGAATACTGTAGCACTGGATAAAATTGCTATTAGAAAAAGAAGACATTCTTTGTTCAATAGCTGACAATGAGGACGAAAATGTAAGTTTGTGGACAATTTAATACTGATAGTACTATTATTAACTATGATCATTATGCATGTTGCCATCTAAAGTCTTTTTCTTAGACAGATATAGCCCATTTTTTTATTTATATATTTTGTTTTTACATGAGTTTTCAACTCTTAAGTTTAATACTACAGTAATTACTACTGCTGCTGTTCAGTTTGATTTATTATTTTGTTTTTGTGTGGCAGTAAAACAGTACAGTTTTACAGTAGTCATACACAAGGACAGTTAGAAGGCTCCAGAGGTTGACTTGCGATGCTGATGATTTTTTTCATGAGGGAATGGACCTCTATCACGTCCAGAATGTCACTGTATAAGTGCGTTTTTACTAGTATTGCTCTAGAAATCAGCACCGGTTAGTGGCATTTTCATATTTTAGCAGGTGGTGCCGCTGAAGAATTTACAAAAAAAATATGATATTCTTTTTTGGGACATTTTCATTAAGCATTCTACTGTACTCACTAGCATTTAATGCGTTCCAACTACTAATCGACTCTCGCAAGATGGCAACCACACCCCTAGTTCCCACGCCCCTGCCGTGACTGCACCGTGATTTTTAGTACAAATTTCTGTGACAAAATCCCAGCATTAATCATCACTACCCTTTTAAAAAACATGAACAGTGATACAGTCTGGGTCTTTGAAGCTGGAGCTGATCTTTTCATTGTAAGTGCCAGTTTGTATTGCTACTGATTTTCCATTCTTGGGAATATCAGATTCCGTTTTTCAAAAATGGCCAATTCCGTTTTATTCGTTTTTTCCCCCACTTTTTATCAACTTATTAATAATTAAATGTGGCATTTGAACATACATTTAATACATTTTATTAAAAGCCAAGATTTTCAATAAGACTGTAAAAGTAAGTAAAGCACCGGAAGACAAACCTGTCATCTTGTTTTATAAACATCACTTGGATCATTGCTGGCTTAATTTGAGGAAGGCTGTTCATCTTATGTCCTAATAAGTTTTCAATTGCAGTAATAAATAGTTAAACTATTTAGCCTTTTAGCTTTTTTTAAACAGCAGCCAATACAGTGTGATAGTGCAACCTTTATAGAGCATATTGAGAGACAATGAGCAGCAGTCTTTGCCTTGGCAAAGTCCGGAGCTGCCTGCATATCCTCACGTGCCATTCTGTCATGTGAAACTGATTTCTTTTTGCTGTGTCCAAAAACTATATGTAATGCAGTGGTTGTTTTGAAGGTTGTGAGGTTTATAATGCATAACAGTGCAGGAGTATTAAAACAAATCAAAGCATCATCTGTTTCAGTCTTGTAGTGAGTAACTGTTGGAATTTTATTCTATGAAAAAAAAAAAAAAAAATGCTGTCCTAAGCAAAGATTAGTCCCAACAAAGTAAAGGTCACATTAGACATTTTAATTGTTTTTAATGGAGTTGCATACTGACAAGATAATGTTCTTCTGCTTATGAGCTGTTTACGTTATTAATCTTTGCATCCAATGATATTCAATCACTAGTTTGGGTTGTAATTGCCATTGGTAGCTTTATTCAGAAGCCTGGATGTTAACTGTAATTGAAGAGCTTATTATTACAGAGAGATCTGAGTTGACTTCCACATAATGACGGCAAGGTGAAATATATCCCCTCATGATAAAAAAAGGCAATCGTCAAAAAAGAAAACCTTTGCAGGAGTCACACGTCTTTCATTAGAACCTCGACAAGCTTGTCAGTAAAATTAAAGGTATGTCACTAGCATCCAGCATACATTGCAAAGTACTATAAACCTGCCAGTGCCTTTGATGAAATAAAAGGGTTTTATTCATGATTCATGTAGGGATATGAGCTTATTTTTATTCTGTCAGTACTCTAATAATCAGAAGAGGGCTCAGGAAATGAGAAGGCAGACTAACAAAGGGAGCCCCTCTGGGGTATGTTGCCCCCTTTGTAATCTCTTCCATTTTAAGTAAGAAGACAAGATATGTGAGTGCCAAGCATTCAAGGTACTGCACCAATTTTAATTATCTGGGTATTGTTGGTATCCATAATTGAAAAGATGGAAAAACAGCAGGTAAATACACCAATGAATAATGTTAAACAAATAACAAACAAAAAATTGTTTTAGTTTAATTACCTATTTCTTTTCTTATATGATCTTAAAATGTTCAGCAGTCAAGAATGCGCCAGCTGTTTTGTTGTAATAGTCGTATTCAATAGACTTTGATTAAGCCAAATACGAGCTGCTATGATATACTGTAATGTTTAATTATAAAATCTAAAAATATATTTTAAACTAATGATATCGTCATTATATTTTGCTGTACAACTAAACTATTGTTAACTCCCTGTGATAAAGAGAGAAATAATCTGAGCTGCAAATCTCCCTCCCAACCAGAAAGGGTGCTGTGTAAGGCTGGTGGTACACTTCCCTATAGATGGGTCGACTCAGCAGTGGGCGGAAAACAGGAAGTTGGCTATCTTGGAGGAAGCGCGTAGCTGCATGTATGTGAAACGACTCCCGTGCGATCAGCTGTGGGCCAGGCGGCGATTGGATAAACAGTGGCGCTGGGCTGATTGCAGGGAGGAGTTGGGTAAGGGGATGCAGCTACGTGAGCACGCTGAAACACATAACTGATGGCCGGAGCTAGTGTTTGTTTTGTTAGGTGTTGTGTTTTATAGGTGAGGCGTGAGAAACCCACTAAGCCAGCACAAACCCCTGAGCACTTCCTTCCCCTTTATTTTTGAAACTTAATAAAACACTGAACTTTCTGGGAGTGTCACTGTCTGGATTGTCTATTTGTACACTGCACCACACTACCCAGCTCACACTCCCATATAATGGAATTATTTATCTTCTCCCCTACGTGAGCACTACAGGAACCATGTGTGTATACACACTACAGTTGATTTGATTGTTTTTTTGTGTTTTTTTTTTTTGCCATATTGCAAAACTAAACCAATTTTTCTTTATGGTTTACTAATTTAAGTGGTCCAGTCCGTAAACCACAGAAATCTTTTTTTTTTTCTAATGCAAATCAATGACAGAGTCACCTTGAATAAGAAGCCACTAATATTCAGCCCCATTATTAAGTTAATTTAGGTTTCACTGTATTTTGATAAATTAATGTACTTCTATGTACATCCAGTCAATGAGCTGTCTGTCAAAAGGAAACTACAGAATTCTGAGGAGCATTAAAACATAAGAATTTGAAGTTAGGAACAAGAGTAGGCATTTTGACCCATCAATCAATCAAATCAATCTTTATTTTATATAGCGCCTTTCATAGTGGACCACCATCACAAAGCAATTTACAAGATGCAGTAACAACAAGAAAATCCATAATACTTTAAATACAGAGAAATGCATAATACATGATATACAGTAAAAAAAAAAACAGTGGAAAGTGCATAATATGATAGTAGCATAATACATGAAATAGTAGCAGCAACACAACAGCTAATAGCAGATATCAGGCTTAAAGAGCATGGAAAGCAAGAGAGAACAGGTGGGTCGAGAGTTGATTTAAAGCGAGCAACGGTGGGAGGATCACGCACCAAAGCTGGGAGAGAGTTCAAAAAAAGTCATGAAGCTAAACGAGCGTTCTCCAAGTGTGGTGCACTTTTGCTTGGGGATAACAAGCAGGCCAGAGTCGGAGGACCTCAGCTTGCGGGCAGGGACATAGCGGGTCAGCAGGTTGAGGAGGTACTCGGGACCTGTGTGATGAAGGGCATTGTAGGTGAGCAGGAGAGTTTTGAAAATAATCCTTAACTAAACAGGTAGCCAGTGCATCTGGGCAAGACGGGGGGTGATGTGATCACATTTTATACATCTGCAGAGGTTCAAGCAGATTGTTATCCATTAGATATTTCATCAACTGACTGGCTTCAGCCCTTGAAAGTTTTTGAGAGAAAAGGGAGATTGGAAGGAAATTAGATAAGTCAGCCGGGTCAAGGGAGGGTTTTTTGAGTACCGGCATAACTCGGGCAAGCTTAAGGGCAGCAGGAACCGAGCCAGAGTCCAGGGACAGGTTGAGAGTGTGCATAATGGAAGGAGCAAGATCAGAAGCACAGAGACGGACAAGGTTATTCGGCCAGGGGTCCAGGGGGCATGTGGCAGTAGTTGATTTAAACAGTAAGCCGGAAACATCAGCAATGGAGAGAGGAGAGAAGGAGGAGAGGCAACCGGAGGAGCATCATGGTGGTCAAGTATTAAACTGGGTTTGAGGTGGGAGAGCGTAGAATAGATGTTGTCGATTTTGTTTCCGAAAGAAAGGATTTTGTTCTGAAAGAAAGAGGAGAAATCATGACAGGTAAGAGAGGAGGATGAAAGGGAATTGGATCTGTCTGTGGCTGGATGTAGGATTTGGTGAATGGTCTTAAAGAGAACATTGGGTTTACCGTGTCCCATAGTTATTATTATTATTATTTATTTCTTAGCAGAAGCCCTTATCCAGAGTGACTTACAATTGTTACAAGATATCACATTATTTTTACATACAACTACATTATTTTTTACACATTATTTTTACATACAATTACCCATTTGTACAGTTGGGTTTTTACTGGAGCCATCTCGGTAAAGTACCTTGCTCAAGGGTACAGCAGCAGAGTCCCCCACCTGGGACTGCACCCACGACCCTCCAGTCAAGAGTCCAGAGCCCTAACCACTACTCCACACTGCTGCCCATTACTATACATGACTTTATGATTTCAGAGAAGTATTTCACCCTGGCCGCAGCAAGCGCACGCATGTAGCTCGCGAGGTGGTCGGTCCAGATCTCTCTGTGCACTGTTAGTCCAGACGACCACCACTTGCGCTCAAGCTTGCGGCAGGCAGACTTAAGCAATCATAGTCCGAGGGTGTACCATGGGCAGTTTCATCAACGGGAGAGTACCAGTTAGAGGGGATGCAGAGACACATTCTGAGAGTTTCAGAGGATTCAGCAGATTCTTGGGATGGAAGGAGATACAGTATCAGCAGTGGAGGAAGGAGCAGCGAGATTAATATTAGCAGTGATTAAGAAAAGGTCAGAGAGATGTCTGAGATGGAGAGATTGGAGATATCAAGGCCCTTGGTGATGAGCAGATCCAGGGTGTGTCCTCGGGTGTGAGTGGGGACGTTGACAGATTGAGAGAGTCCAAGACAGTCTAGAATCGAGTTGAAGTCTGTCATTAGGGGGGAGGAAGACAAGTCAACATGAATGTTGAAGTCACCTAGGAGTAGGATTGTCAGTAGAAGTGCAGACGAGGGAGGGGAATTCTGAAAACTGGGCAATAAAAGCAGAGTTGCTCTTAGGTGGACGGTAGATAACAAGCGTGAGGGACATGGGAGAGGGGAGCTTGATGGCGAGATGCTCAAATGAAGAAAAGGCAGGCAAAGAAAGAACTGAGGAAGCGAGCATAGAATTAGCAATAACAGCAGTGCGTCGGCCAGTGAGGCGAGGTTTGTCAGAGGGAATAGCCCTTTGGGGTGGCTAGATGCAGCGAGTGCATGTCTTTTACAGAGTGCCAGCTTTCAGCTAGACAGAGAAGATCAAGCTTGGTATCACTTATAAGTTCGCTGAGAAGTAGAAAGTTGTTAGTCAGAGAGCGACAATTGAAAAATGAGATTTTCAAGTTTGTAGCAGGCAGCGTAGGGGGAGAAGGAGTTAGTAATGGTATGTGCAGCAGGAACTTACCAGTGTTCATTCTGGGAGTGGAGAACGAGTGAGCCTGCTTTGTCCAGGGGATCCAGACGTTGGGTGTCAAGGTAGGAATGAGGCCACTAGTAGCCATTGGGAGGGATTTGAGAAAGATCCTCGCTCTACCTGTCCTTGCTCTGACTGCCACAGCTCAGACTGCCCTTGGAGGGCTGGGGAATAATTTACTTCAAATACCCTGTATAAAAGAATATAGCCAGACTATGCCACCTTATATTTAAAGAAAATAAGGAATTCTATCTAATTATATTTTATTCCTATTATAGCACACAGGTTCGAGGCATCAACAGAGGGGAACAACAACCAGCCCTCAACCCACACCAAGGAGGACAACGGTAAGTATAATCAATTAGGTTTTTTTTAGGCAGAATAGGTTCAATAATAAACAGTAATCCTAATATTGGAGAATAAATAACGAAGAGAGATATAAAAAGGCAACAATTAAATATAGAAAACAAATCACAGCTAGATCTTGCACTTGCCCTAGCTGGATCTTCGGTGAAGGACGTGGCTCCAGTCTCCTGCCACCCAAATTTAGTATAATCAATTATACTTTTCCCAGCAGGGGACACCCTTCCGCCACTGGGTCCGAGCCGACAGACTAAATAGTTCTGAGCCTTCTCAATCTTATTTCGCCAGCAGGCAGCCCGATCAGTGGTCACTCCCACAGATTGGATTGGGTTCAATGGGGAGGTGATTCAGTCAGTGTTCTATTAGAGCTGGGCCTCCACGTAAGATTCAAAGCCTTTAGGATAATGCACTTCCAGCTCCTTAAATAATAACCAGTTCAAGAATAGTGCATTTACTTTCTAAACAATGCAATAATTTCTTTCTCACTTAGTTTATACCTGTTATATCTATATATGTACTATATTCTAAATATAAAACAATAGCCTCCCCTCTATTCGCATAGATTACAAATAAGTTACAACAAGTCATTCCAATTACTAAAAATGCGATAATTAAAATAGGATAAATATCACCTCCTAATTTACTCCAAAATAATGAATCGGTAGCAACAAATATATCGAAGCAGCAACTACCTCTAGCAACAAACAGATCTAGCAGCAAGTAATGAAAGTGCAAGTTGAAGACGTGGCAAATTGAAAGTAGCCTACGAGTTAAAAATGCTTAGCTTATTTAAACAATAAACATCGGTAGCAGCAAGTATGTATATAGCAGCAACGAATTGAAAGCGCTTAAGTTTTGTTTTAACACCTAAATAGTACTTTTGTTTCAGCAGCTAGTTATAGTATAGCAACGTCCCACTCCCTGGCTCTTGGTATCTGTCCGTCCAGTAAAGTGCACAGTGCTTCTCTGTCTCATCTGCAAATCTTCCCCGCTCGTCTCAGGCCGACATCACTTTCTCTCGTTCTTTTGTTTGTTCTGCTCGGGTACAGCTTCCTGCACCTCGTGCTCATCCATATGCAGTTTCCAATGGCAACCCGAGTCGCTTCTTTCTCCCGGTTGTATGCTGCTTCCTGCAGCGCCCCGATCTCGATCTCAAACTCAAACTCCTTGTGACCCTCGCCCCGGACTTTATAGTGAGTGGCTAATTATAAACATTGTTTGCACCCGTAATTGAATAAACAAGTCGTTCGCTTCTTACAATTAATTTATAATCACAGTTGGTCTGAGGAACATCCAGCAGCAGTGTATAGGAAACACAATCAAGTTAGTGAATTACAATAAAACACACAGTACATCAATCGTGGTCAAAATAACAAATCAATACAAATAGACAAATTGTGAAAAGAAAAGAAAAAGCAATTATGCAAAAATCGTCGTCATAATAATAGAAATTAAATAATAATCTACACACAGTTTTGTCATATTCATGATAAACAACTTTGCAGGTTAATGGACTAATTAAAAACACCTAATACATTCGCGAGAGCACAAAAAAACATATTCTATGTTAACAGGGTTAGGTATGACTGTCTAAATAATTTTGGCAAGACAGACACTCTTTCTGTATCACACTGTGGTACTCCAATGAAAAAAAAAATCAATACTAAAAATATTGCTTGAGGCTTACATATTACATTTTGCATAGAAGTCTAGCTTAATTTGACTTTGATCATCATTTTCAGAGATGACTCACTGTAACAACTATCATAAAAAAAAGCCTTGCATATAAACTATTATCAATATTATGAATTAAATACAATGGAGATATCAGACTTTATGGTGTTGGAGAATAATTTGATGCTGTATGGGTGATGGTTCTAGGGAACAAAAGTAGATGTTGATGGTTATCATGGATTGTGCTATTCTAGTTCACAAAGTTTCAGTGAAAACTTTGTTTCAGTGAAGTTTATGGTGGCAATGTATGGTAGCTGGAGTTGAAATGATAAAAAAGATGGTGATAAGTTAATGGGGAATCTAAGATAGTGACCAACAAGCTCCTTCTACTCATACAAATGTTCTGGCAGCTTTGATTATTAAACGGTGTAAAGATCCCTTCTGATCATTTGATGACAGATAGATAAAATTAAATCAGCGCATCTCTGTGTGTATATGTAACTTTTGGATCAGACAAATACAGGGGACTTCTTATTTCCCCATTCTTTGTTTTCTGTATCTGTAGGAAAGTTCAGGATATGTTGATTTCCATCTGTGACCTTTGACAAAGCCTTGGTGCACTGGCATTTGAACAAGCAGGATCCTTAGCACTACGAATTACCAAACCTTGATTATAAGATGGCAAAATGTGTCCTTCTATTGATTTCCCAGAATGCCACTGCCAAATACAGTTGAACAATGGGCAGTGAAACAGAAGCTGTAGCCTCCTTCTTCCTTGCAGGCCTGTGTGGTTTGCTTTTTTTGTTTCCTGGTCTTGAGAAATCACGTGTTATTTTGACTTTCAACTTTGTAAACTAGTTTAGAATAATAATGCATTTTAACTGCTGTATAAAGATAAATATTAGGAATGTGCCAGAGTATGAGTGTAAACAAGTATTCATAACGAGTAAGGCCATTTTATTTCCGAGGATGAGTAAAACACAAGTAATCTCCTGGCTCCAGTACAGCAGTGATTACTATCCATCTGAAGTCTAGAGATAGAAAGCCAATCCAGGGAGGATAGAGGAGGGATCAGTATGACACAGTCTCTGACACAGTGGAGCTAAGCAGCATTTTGTGTTGCATGAGTGAGGAGATATATTACTTTCACTCTGAAAAAGGGATTTCTCAATTTCCTAACAACTTTTTATGAGAATACCATTTCTTAAAAATATATACATATATATAGTTGTTTTTTTGTTGATATTGGGCAACTTGGGGAATTTAGGCTTTTTTTTTAAAGTGACCAATTATTATTTTTATTTATTTTCCCCCCAATTTGGAATGTCCAATTATGTTTTTTCTCCTCACTGCAGCGAGTCCCCACACACCACAGACATTCTGAGGGCGTGTGAGTGTCCTCTGATCTCACAAGCCTAAAGCCACAAATGCGTTTACGCTGAGCAATCCAGAGCAGAGGTGGACGGGCTACCGATCCCGGAGAACAGAGATCAGCCCTGCTTTTTATCCACACTGAAGGTGCTTGGTGTCTGGCCAGCAGGGTTCGTTGTTGCGGGATAAGGAGAAGAAATCCCTGCTCGTTTCCCAACCCCCTCCCCGGGAGCGTCAGCACCAATGCTTGACCTCTTTGCACAGCCCAGATGCAAACTGGCACCGTCCAAGCTGTATGACTCATTCTGCGTTCCCAGCAGCAGCGCTTTAACTGGATGAGCCACTTGGGGATCCCACAATCCTAAAATTCTAGGTGATGCAAAACATTTGGCCATGGCACTGATGTAACATGGCACTGCTGCCCATCGAGCTGCCCATAACATCCTGGAGTGTCTGAGGCACAAAATACATGAGTGCTGCATGACAACTGACTGTGGCTGCGGCTGACAGCAGGTTTCTGCACATTAGGTGCTTTGCCCATATCCCTCACAAAAATCCCTGGAGGCTCTCAGACAGGTAACTGATCTGCTGTCCAAAGCCTGCAGCATTTCTTGGTTCATCCACCACTCTGCCAACGCAACCAACAGACTTTATGACCTGCAGCAACAGTGGATCTCTCACTCAACACTATCACTGTCTCTGTCATTCCAATTGTGTTTGCCTTGTCAGATCACTGCAGCAGTGGGAAACACAGCAACAACAAATGGGGCTGGTTAAGGCTACTGCCGTTGGTGATGATGAAAGTAGGGCTCCTGATTCTGGTGAGAGGCTATGCAGGGCAGCCAACAATATAGTGTGTGGTCTAAAAGAAGAGCTGAAAGGAGATTTGTATATGTATTTCATGACAAAACTGTTTCCCAAATGATGTGGATTTAGACTTGTAGAAGATTAAGCTGATTCAGGAGGTGGAGCTGGCACAGGCTGCAGGGAGCAGTGGGGGTGTGAGTGAGGGGACAGGTGCACTGATGGTGGCAGTAGTGGCGGTCACAGTGCTGCTAGCTCCACCAGCTGACCTGTGCTGGCAGATTTGCACTTCCGACTTATGGCATGTCCACCAACCAGTGTTCAGCACAGCAGGTAATGACCTCAGTCCACACCACTCCTTACTGGATCCACATCATGTGGAGCAATTTGTTTTCGTAAAGGTAAATGAGGACTTCATCAAGTGCAATCACCTTTGAAACATTGCATCAGCTGTACTGCAGCATCCTCACATAAGTCATTGTTTTTTAAATACTGTAGTATTAATAACTGTCTGGTTCGAAAAAAACAATTAAACAGGCTTAGACAAAAGAAAACAACAACAAAAGTGTTGGACCTGTTGCAGTGTCACTGAAGTTCTTGTTCTAGTAAGTAGTCCAATTAATTCAAAACAATTGAACAGCCTTTTAAAAAAAAACAACATTTTTTTCTTAACACACCATATCATCTTTCTTTAAAAAAATAATTATAATTCCACTTTAGGTCTTCAAAATGTTCAGAGTTCTTGTTGATTAAACATTAAACCACTGAATGGGCCTCTGGTGTATGTTAACATCACTTCCCGTTTTAACCTTGCCCACTTCCGGTAATGTCATTCAAGTAGGGTTCTCTGCAAAGCCTGTGATGAGGAACATCACACGGCCTCCCTCACCGGCGTTTTGGCAGGCCTGTGGCTTTCATTGAGACCTAATAAAACCTTACTGACAGCCGAAAATAAAGATAAATCAGTAACCTCGGACTTAACTTCCATTCTTTGAGTCTGCTGCTGGTGTCTTCATCGTCTCCCGCTGTCATTTCCCCGGGGTGGGAATGGACAGGATGAAACACAGACATTTTTGTTGAGCGTTTGATTGATGTTTGGAGGATAGCTATTTGTATTGTGATGTATCACACACAAACTCACCTATGGTTATACACGATCAGAGCAACAAGGAAGAGAGTATTATAAAGACGGGACTGGGCAGCCGCCAGCCCTGTTGAAAATATGTTAGCACTGTAAAATAATGTCACTGCACCATCAACAGGATATTCTAAACGAGGAGGGTTTCCTTCTATTTAAATGCTAGTACTCACACATACCTTCCTTATTTGTGTTTATTTATATTATATGTTGGTGATTGACTGATCGAATGGATGTTACAGTACTGTTTATTCATGTGTATTGGTGAAGGTTAAAAAACATTGTGTATTGTTATTCCCGGTGTGACTGTCCCTTTAAGTTGAACCCCTTGTTAACATAAAATGGAAGCATCTGTACTATGGGCGGGGTTAACAGGCTTAAAAAGGGGCTGCTGTCTCACTGCAGGTAGTTCTAGCTTGGAGCTCAAAGGACGCAGACACGGAGCTAGAGTGTCAAGGTCTCCAAGACATGTTAATTAGGTGCTGGGGAAATGGAAGGCATATGCTACCCACTTTAAAAGGAAATTACTAATATTGAATTATTATTTGTTTGTTTTTTTGCCATATTGCTATTGTGTATACTTTGCAAATTTTTTTTTTTGAACTGCTGATAAATAAAACTGCCCTTATGCAGCTACAACATTGGCTGTCTTCTTCTTATCATTCCGGGGACCCTGAAGTACCGCTCAGCGGGGTGAGAGGGCCCCGTGACAGTTGGTGGCACATATATAGAACTTATATATATTTATAACTTTGAATATCTACAACAGTAGCTTAACAAGTCATTTAGCAGCACTAGGTTCTTCTCGTCTACTTATATATATATAGCCTCTAAAGTCAAAGGGACTATTCTTCACTGGCATGGTTTTTGCTTAATTCAAAGTCTAGCTTTACCTTAAGTAAGGTCAACCTAATACTTCTTTTATCCTTGTTCTGGCAAGTTAAGGCAAATAACTTTCTATAATAGTAAATAAACATCTATCAGCATAACATTAAAAAAAAAAAAAGTATTACTAGTAAAAAGTGATTTCAAAACTACTATGACCAAACAGGAACAAACACAGAAATGTATTGCAAAAGAAATAAAACAACATGTACAACTTTTCACTTGATTAAAAATGTGGCTATTCTCATACTGTTTGTATTACATTATTGCTCACACAGTTTTTGTTATTTGGTATTTTGGTCCAGGTGGCACAGCTGGCTTTGGGTTTGTGTCTTAGCTCAGGTCCAAATGAAATGAGTTTGGTGGCCACAACCTAGCCCCTATTAGTCCAAACCACACAACCTGGCACAATTAGCAGTCTCCACTAGAGAGGCCCAGGACGGAATGTTGCACTCAAAGCTATGAGGTGAAGTTTGCATGGCAGGTGCTTGCACATTGCCTGACTCTAACCAGAGCTCTATGCCAACAAGTTTAATGAGAACTAAATAATAAGATATTGTTCAGGGGAGAGTGGGGTAAAATGGAACATAGCGTTGTAAGATCTAGTACATTTAATCAATTTTACAGTGCACTGTAAAAAGCACTATTACACAAAAGTAAAATGATTTTGATTGTTTTAATCTATAGTCAACTAAACAATTTAGCACCACTGGCACTGGGCAGTCTCCCAACATTGACACTGAAGTTGTTTCTTACCCTATAAGTATCCCGAGTATCCCTCGACCTGCTTTGTGGATACACAGTGGTGATTTCAGTCTCCAGCACTACCAATTCAGCACATTTATAAGCACCATAACTTACCACAAATAAAAGAAAGTAATATAATAATTAAAATAAATTACAATCTTATAAGTGGGTGATTTGTATGCCCTTCCAGTGTACTTTAACCCTAATCTTCTGGGATCAGATACGATGGGATAATGGACTAATTCATTCTACACGAGGATACAATCCAGGGCCGCGCTGGAGCAAAGGCAGCTAATTGTATTGAATTAGTGCCAATTTGCGCCTATTAAATCTACACCAACACTAGGGAGAGAGCTGAGACTGCCAGAACTCAGTTCACATGAATCCTGCCAAGCCAGACAACCACAGCATATTAAACCATACCTAATTTTATTGTGAATAATTTGATACCAACTGTGGCAGAGTAGAGGCCCTGCACATTGGGGTGTATGTGTTTCCATGGCTAGTGGCCATCTTGGCTCAAGAATGGAAGAACAGCCTGGAGCCAAGATGGCCACCAATTGCATAGCCACACTGTAAATACGTTAATTGGTAGTTTGTTTAATGGAAAAGTGTGGAATGCAGCCATGTGGTGATTGATTGTTTGATTGATTGTCAACTAACCCCTGGCCACATTTTATAAAAAGGACTGTGACGGGGTACACCCCATCCCTGTCTGTATTTTGTATTTACTGTATGGTTTGGTGCGTTAAAAAACACTGTTTATTGTTATTATTGTTTTACAGCCTGGATGGGGTTAAAATGCCTGTAACATCGGAGATCTGTGCTGACTGTCTGACGTATGCATGGTGCTGCAGGAAGAGGGCAGCAGCATCGTAATATCCGCCTGTCAGTCATGGCAATGACACAGAGACGTGGGGAAGAGGGAGTGTTGGCTTTCCCTCTCTCTGAGTGGCTGAGAGGTGGGCCTTGGGGGATTGCTGGACCTATAAAATAGCGCTCTGTTGTTCCCTCAGATGGGCCCCTCGAGACCGACAACGAGCTAGCAGAAGCGCTGCTCTAAGTGACCGTGAACGGATGGAGAAAGAAAACAAAAGAAAAACCAAAGAGAAGAAAATAAAAACATAGAGAGCGGGGAACCCTTGGGCAGACCCCTAACAGTGTATGAGAATAGGCAGAGGGAATGGTAGAGTCTTGGACGGAGACCTGGGCCGTATGGCTAGCGACGGTCTGGGAAACGGTGCAGAGTGCAGCAACTTTATTTTGTAGTTTTGATTAAAAGTGTTTTATTTTCACTTTTTCTTTGTACCTTCTGTTTTTGATTATTATTTGTTTAGGCACCTGTGAGTGTCTAGTTGGTCGTTCTTAGTTACCATTGCTGGTATCGGGGAACAGCGGACCTATAGTGCCACCTGCTGGTACATAATAAATAGTGCACCCGAGTGGTGTTTAGCACTACAAATTTCTGTCTCCTGTGTCAGTGAATTCCTCACCCATCCAGAATGTCCCATCCAGAGAATCCTGAGAATGTGTGGTCAATAGTAAGTGATTATTGACAAACTGGCTGTTGACCACGCATATGAGAAAACCTGTGCCGAATGTGGTTGAGGGATAAACTAGGTAATTGATAACCAGTTAATCCCTCAGCCACGTTATAAAAACCAGCAGCTTTTGCTGACCGGGGTTGGTGTGTTCAAGAGGCGGAACAAGAGTCGGGAAGTGAAGTAAACAATTATAATTTCTATTTGTGCTGGATATATACCAGCGCGATACTTGTGTGTTCCGTGTCTGGTTGTCTGTCTGTTTTGGCCACCATGCCATTTTGTTTTGTTAAGTGTTTTGTTTTGTTTAAATCTTTTGTTTGTAATAAATGTGCGTATCAGCACTTCCATACCCCAGTACTCTCTGCGTCCATTCTCCTTCCTGATCTGACGGCACCCGCAAGCCATCCCTTTCACAAGGATAAAGAAATGTTTGTTGGTTTGGCTGGAGGGCGCGCCCGGGTAGGCTGTGCGGAGCTCAAAAGGCATCTGTGCCACAGCTTGAGGCGACTGCCCGCCATGCTACACAGAGGGGTGCTTTGTTGACATCGGGGAGAAGAGTGTCTGCTCCACAGGATTAATGACTACGGAACCCTTCAACAGCAAGACGGTGCCTGTGAAGGCTCTGCTCAGCCGTCACAATGACCCACAATAGCTGGGAGGCCGGGACTTCGGGAGCAACAGCAGTAGGTTTGTGTGACAAACTTTTATTTTTAGCTTTGTTTTCTTTATTAAATCTGACACTAGGGCTACCATTGCTGGTACCCTAGTGACAGCACTTGTGTCGTAATTAAATCTGCAAGCCTGTGTGGCGTGTCAGAACACAATACTAATGTGAATAATAACTGATGTTATTATTCAGTGACAACCCACACACGTAACAGAGTCCCCTGTTAGAGTCTAATATTTCAATAGCGCAGACCAGCCTTGATCTGGACACTATGCCACACCAACATAAAGGAAAAAATATAATGTATGTTTGTGAGAGGGGAGGGATCTGGACTGGCCGTCAGGTGCATGCTTGAGCTTGTAGCGGGTTCATTTACACCCGTGTATTCCCAGCTGTCAGGCAATGTCTTGTTGACAGGAGTCAGCTGTGAAGAAATCGGCCAACGCCCTATCATTGGCTGGGGGGGTGGGGTGAATGAATGAATAAAAAGGGCACTGTTTTGTATCCTCTTTGGCTCATACAGGAAGTATAGTGGAGCATGATTTCACGGCAGAATGTTGAGACTCGGAAGGGAAACTGGAAAACTCTGGAGCAGCGAGTCGGGGAGACAGTGCGGCAACTCCAGCGTGAGACACACACCGGTTATTTTCTTTATCACTATCGTAGATAGTTAGCTTAGCGGGACTGAACCGTCCCACAGTGTGTAGGAAAGGGTATAGAGCGCTGCCTGTTTCTCGGGGCTCCCACCGCTAGAGGGAGAAACGAGCCGCAGTTAAAAAACCTGCACACTTTATTTTGTAATTTTTTCTTAAAGTATTTTGTTTTCCATTTTTGTTTCACCTTTTCACTTATTCATTTTTTTTTTACACACCTGCGTGTGTGTTGTATGAAGACGGGGCACAATACCATTGCTGGTAGAGTGCCCTGAACTGTCACAGAAGCATCTGCCAACTGAGGACTAATAAATCTGGGCGCCTGTGGCTGCGTTTCATATTTGAGCCTGGTGTCTGCCTGGTGTTTTCCCACACCCTTCCACAATGTTAAAAATGAAAAAAGCAAGAGAGCGTACTATTTTAAGATGCAAAATAATGACAAATGAAAGCAGGGTACATTTTTGTGGTACATTTCTGCAGCTATTGTGCAATTCTGTGCTGAGGTTTCATTGTTATGGAGAATGAGAGGTTCATTATACTTCTTTTATCAGTGGTGAGGTTTGCTGCTGAAATCTATAAGAGATATTTGAGAGAAACCAGAGCAGAGACAGAGGAGCATTGCATCTTTCCATTAATAAGCCCTCTTCTGGGATCCGGCATTACAGACATTCAGAGGATCATAGAGCACAGGGGTATCATTTTTACATGATTACTCTAAATTCTTAAACTAGAGGCTTAAGAAAGAGGCTTCTCACAAAGACATCTAAGGGAATTGTTAAATGATTTGGCCTAGCACTTAATTCAATAATTTCTTTCTTTTTTCCCCTCATTGATCAAGCCGGTTTAAGAAAAGTGATACTTTGCATATCTGGATAAGTGCTGTTAACAGCCTCAGCCTGCGGTTTGTTAAAAAAAAGAAAAAAGTGTGATCTTGCCGGAGAAGTAATTTGCTACCCTCCAACCAATGATGGCTTGCACTTTATGCAAATTGGTATCTGGGGACAACAAATCCCTTTTAATGCATATGCATAGTTTATAAAAAAAGTGAGAAGGGGACAAAAAGATAAAGTAACGAGTCAGCAAAAGAATTGTTTTCTACAGAATGTTATTGTCCTAAGTTAGACATTTGTAACAGATGATGTAAGTAAGTGCTATCTTTAATTTCCACATCTATTCACGTACCATCAGTCGACATCACACAGATTGTGTTTTAAGGATCTGAACTGTAATAAAAAAAGTGTCTGTGGGCTTTAGAGTGTTGGATTCCATATGGTTAGGGAAGTGCGGAGCTAATGCGACAAGCATCTTGTGAAGCTCATTACGCGCCATGGTGTTAGATGCGAACTGCTGCACATTGCTATAGGGTACGTACATGACATACAACAGTCGGCAGATAGCAACTGGAAATGAAAGATATGAAAGCGCAGAGTACAGCTTCAGGGAACATGTTAGACAAAACATCTGCTGGTATCAAAACGCTGTATTATCTGATCGTTGTGGTCATGGATTTTTTATAATGCTGGGCTTTCAAAGCTGGGACTTTACAAGTGACATTTAGTTTAATAATCAGTAGTAGCCATATAGAGGTTGTTATAGTTACAAATACAAATACAATCATAATAAAATGTATTCCATTCACTATTGAGAATCTGTATTGGGAGTGACCAATGGCTAAATTCAGATGTACCTATTCTTGTACTTGTGCATGCGTTATGTATCATTTTTTTGTCTTTATTTATCATTTTTTATGCAGCTGATAGATCTGGATAGGTGCGACAGCTCAACATTCATGAGTATATGGAGATAAAATAAGGCTGAAACAAAAAAAAATTGCATAAATAATGATATTTTATCTCAAAATTATTATGGTACCCACATTTGATACCTACAGATTCAATATATATACATATGAGAGAGAGAGAGAGAGAGAGAGAGAGAGAGAGAGAGAGAGAGAGAGAGAGAGAGAGAGAGAGAGAGAAAATTATTAGAAATAGAGTTCCACGGGTTTCAATATTTTTGACTCATGGTTAGAAAATACTGAATGTTTTTTTAAGCAGCTGGCTACACACTATTACCAGTGTTTGAATAATTAAAACAATAAACACATATTTAAAGCACAGGTTTACAAGTTTTAGGGCAGTTTTATTAAGATCTGCTGCTGTTGAGATCATTAAAATAGGCCTCATTGACATGAAAAGGTAATACAGAGATGTTCTCAGCAGACAAGTGGAGGACAAATTCTGTTTAGTCCCCCAATATGGATAAAACATATCAAAACAAATTATAAGTGTGTTTTTGTATTTGCATAGAAATGTTATACAAGCAAGCAGGTGTTTGAGAATGTTGGAATGATAAGTCTTTCAGTAGATACTGTTTATACCATTCCAGGTCATCACTTCCTTTGCTGTAATTCTTGTAATGGTGTGAACCTGACATTTTTTAATTTTTTTTTTATGTCTGTGCGACTCTTTTGTTGTCCCCTGTGCAAGGACACATGAATAATTAGATTGCAAAACTGTCAATGGGAGTTTACATGTTAATTCAAATACAGTACCATAATAAATATATATGTTCAGTATGCATAGGTTGTACTGTAGTATTTGGTATATTATATACCAGTACAATGGTGTTTTTGATGGTAAGTGGGAGTTATTCAAAAGGCACACATCATACAAGAGCTGTTTTATACAACTTGTAACCTACAACTGCTCAGTTGTGAATGTTATATCCACAGATTACTATATTAACTAGTATCTCAGATAGATACCCTGTAAATCATATTTTTTCATTAAACAATGCCATGGTGTAATTAATTTGTTAAAGATATGTATTTTTAGTTTTCTACTGCAATAAAAAAGGATCAGAACAGTAACCTTTATACTGCGACTGATTCAATCATTTTACTGACTTTTAAAGTTAACATTAATTTGACCTTCTTAATAGGAAATTCTGAAATACCTTTTTTTTTTTTTTTTTTAGTTACTAAAAAATATTCAACTTATTAAAAAAATAAGCTTTTAAAGATAATTCTTTGGGGTCTGTTTTAATGCTGTAAACAATGGTGGATGAGGTATTTATCTTCCTACTATATATCTTATGATGACTGTTCACGTTCATTATTGTACACAGCTCCAGCAAAGCTAGGTAGGTGTGCCATATAAACAAACAAATGAAAGAAAGAAAATTTAAAATCGTTCTCAGTTTATTTCATCGGTTACCAAGCAAGGATAGCATAGTTGGTAATCATCACAGTCCACACAGAAAGCACAGTTTGCAGAACTAATAATGTATCACATAATAAGCGAAGTGATAATAGCTTGCTGTCTCTCTATACAAAGATAAATTCATAAAATGAGTGTGCAATACTAAACACACAAAACATAAATAAAACAAAAGTGCAAATATTAAGACCGAATAGGCTGTTAAGACCATGTTCAGCTGAACCCAACAGGTGTACCATCTAAATAACTCCCACTGGGAAACATCAACAGGTAAGAGCAAGTTGGTCCGGATTGCTCCACGTCAATAGTCAATTTACCCAAACACATAACTATAACGACAAGAGAAGCATCTAGATATTAGAAATACATTAAATAATGGTTAATGAAGAGGACTGAGATTCAACACTGTTGTTGAATATTCTTCAGCAAGCGATCATCAACATTTTTTTACTTTTCATCCCTAAGTTTAAAACACTCAAATGTTTTTGTATTATTACTTGTACTGTGATCCTTGAAATGTATTTTTGTTTATGACTGTAAGTTGCCCTGGATGTAATATTATGCTTTGCTCCTATACCCCCTAGTGTTGTTCTAAAAGTTCCAGTATAGTTTAATTAGTCATTACCACTGCTGGAGTTCCTGATCTGTCATGTTACTGTTCAGGAAGTCAAATGGGCTTTCAAAACATTTTTCAATTGTTCTCTTCAGTTTTAGTACTTTAATAATAGCCAGTACATTTGTACTGATACAGCCAACACTCATATATTCAAACTTTGGAACTCTGTCTTGATGTGCTTTTTGTCATTATTAATGATTCAATACAGTCAGCCAAGCAGGAGTTTTATGGTCCTTTAGCACCACCTACTGGAAAATGTGCAGGAATGTCACGTCCGTTACGCCGTCATTCTTGCATCTAACGGGATGGGTCAGATAAACAAGTGCTGACTGGACTTTAGTTGTCTGTTCATTGCAGATCTGTGGCAAAGTGCCCACCCCTTGCGTATTTGTTTATGTATGTTTTCATTTGTTATTATTATTATTATTTTTATTATTATTAGTAGTATTATTATTATTATTAAATTGTATTTTTATGCAGGGGGACAAAGCTATCTGTCTTATTACTTACTGTTTGAGACTGGCGAAAAAGCCAGTCTTATAATGTGTAGTCAGTGGGGATGGGGTTAAAACCCCTTCCACAGAACCCTCGTGGGAATGTGGCTGGAGCCTTAAGGTAATTATTGTATTAAATTAGGCAATTAAGGCTCCAGCCACAGAATATAACAAGACACACTCCAGGCTTATTAGGAGGAGAGTGACAGAGGCGAGACGTGAGTCTAAATGAATAGAAAAACAATTGCTATATTGAAAATACACTTGTTTGAAAGTTTGCTTGTTTTACTTTGGCCAGAGAGCCCTTTGTTTTGTTTTGTGTGTTCTTTTTGTTTAAACTGTTTTATTTTGTTTAATTATTAAATACGAGCGCAGCAGCGCCGTTTTGCCATACAAAACTTGTTATTGTTTCATCTCCTTAAAGAAACAGTTCCCAATGCCCTCAGTGTTCACTGCCAGAATCACAACTGTCTCCAAAGCTTTTGAATGTATTTGAGAAAATGCAAAAGGAATTAGCTGATCTAGACACTGGTGTTAAATCTATAAAGCCCCTCTGTGCAACGAGATGGACTGTAAAGTCGGGCTGTCTCGTCAGTATTGGAGAATTACAGCGTTTTAAGAGCAACTCTTGATCAACTGCTTGTTGCCAATAATATAAATGACGTAGCTGCAAAAGAGGTATACAATCAAACCTTGAAAAATGTTAAACTCTTTTTGGTTTGCTTTTGTCACAGACTCTATTTCAAGTAACAGACAATGTTTCAAGAGCCATGCCGGCCCAGTCTATGGATGCCATGACAGCCAGGCAGCTGGTAGACTCACTGAAATCCCAGTTAAATAGGCTGAGACAGGACTTTAGGGTATTTTGGAACACAGCTGAAGATGCGGCTAAATGCATGGAAATACCTGTAATAGCACCAAAACAACACCGCCTGTCAAAACGTTAAGACGAACAGGAACTCAAGCCATTTTTAATAGTGCTGCTGACGTTTTCTGAATGTATTATTACGACTGTATTGATGCTATCAATGGCGAACTGGAACATAGGTTTGTCTGCGAAGACCTAAATGTTCTGGAGAATATAGAAAATGTACTGCTAAGTTTCGTTATGACAAGGAAGTGGATACTGAAACTGAGCAACAGCAAAATGCAGTCGAGAAACTAAGAGAGCACTACCAGCAAACTTCCACAACAACTAGGAATGCTAAGTAATGTTTTCAAGATGTACAATGCTCAATGCAGGGAAAACATAAAGCATGTCACCAAGCTGACCATACTTGGAACCATATTCAACAGTTGCCCTTTTACTAAAATACTGTTGCCAGATGTAAAGAAATTGCTGAAACTATATTTCACTGTTCCAATGACTTCTTGCACAGCTGAACGTTCGGTTTTGGCTTTGTGATGGCTGAAGACCTATCTAAGGCAGAATATGCACCAGACAACTTTAAATGCAGTGGCTTTGCTAAGCAAACACAAAGACAGAACCGACACTGTAAATACTGGAAGAATTATGGACATGTTCATAGCCAAAAATGAGCGCAGAGAAGCCTTTGGCAGGGCAAAGTTTTAATTGTCATCAGCAGACCTCAACCGTCACACGGTAAGAAAAATGCTTTATTTATATGCAGGGTTATTATTTTGTTTATTACGATACTATATATCATTCAGTTTTGTCATAGTGTAGAGGTATATTTTTGTCTAACGTGGATATGTGGTTTTAAATTAGATACGGTATGTATTTTCTGAGTATCCTGGTTGTTATACTATAATGCACTATTTATAATGGATAATGGTATATGAGCAATTTTAAATTTTTTTTTTTTGCCAGTGGTGTGTAACGTGACCATTGTAAGCCTCAGCACCAGTAAAGTTCAGGAGGTTCCGGCACCTATGGGTGTTGGTCACTATGTGCTGTGGTACCGATCGTCCAAGTTTTCTAGCCATCAACACCTGAGGATATAGTAATACAAGGTGTTTTTACTGGATTAATGTGCTGTTTTAAATAATGTATATTCCAAGCCCTAGTAAATGTAGACCCATATCTCTTTTCGATTGAAGGCAGGCTATCTGTAGCATTTTTTAAAACAATTTGCTTTCAAATGTACTCAATTGCAGTCCCACTACAAGGGAACCGCTAGTTGACAATATTAAATCTGTTTTATCTGCGTCACACTTTGCAAATTAACTTCCCCTTTAATGTTATGAAAGCTAAACTAAACTTGATATTAAGATAATTCCCTGTCTTCTACAAAAACATCACCCTCTGCTGCAGTAGAACACAAGACTGACAGAATGCCCAAATCCAAGTTATCTAAAGTGTGGCTATCAAAGCTATCAAATCAATCAAGGTCAAGCAGGCCTGTAGTTTCTTTTGAACTTAACATGCCTAACACGTGGCCTGCTGAAACTAGTCAGTCAAGAATGAAAAGCAGAAACATGCCAAGCAGCAAATTGTTTCATAGAAATTTGTCAGGAATGTTCTGGGATATTTTTTGCCTTGTTTAAAAGCCCTGACATTTATCAATATAAAGTATGCAAACAGACTGTTATGGTTATACACTGTATATGTTATAAATATGCAAAAAAAAAAAGGTTGTATAAATCATCCCTGCATTCAGAAAATATATATGCAAAGCTGGTCATTTTTTGTGTGCAGCTGATCTGGCTTCACCATATGAGAACCTATTGTCTCTATTGTTCCTTCTGACTCTTTACTATTAATTTGCCTTCAAACATGCCCTAAGTAAGTCTCTATGGGAAAATGGTCTTTATAGGATAGATGACATTAGCAGCATTGCCCTAAATCATTGGTTATGCACATTGGGACACATTTCCAATAATGCTCAGAACTCTGGTTCTATCGTACAACAATACAAAACTGTATAAACATAACATTATTGCATATTGCTGTCAGATTTCAAATAGACCAAAAATGGCTAGACCCTGAAGATTTCATTAAGTGTTAAGTGTCATATATAGTTTCTCAACAGGCCACTTTTTTTACTTTTTTTTAAATTTTATTTAGTAGTCGTCATTTATTTTTTATTATTTTCTCCCAATTTAGAATTTCCAATTATTATTTAGGCTCAGCTCACTGCTACCACCCCTGCGCTGACTTGGGAGCAGTGAAGACAAACACACACTGTCCTCCGAAGTGTGTGCCGTCAGCCGATCGCTTCTTTTCATACTGCAGACTCACTGTGCAGCCGCCTCAGAGGTACAGTGTCAGAGGACAATGCAGCTCTGGGCAGCTTACAGGCAGGCCTGCAGGCATCTGGCCAGACTACAGGAGTTGAGCAGAGGACACCCTGGCCGACCTAAACCCTCCCCCTGAGAACTCCTGTCCACGGTCGGTAATGGAATAGCCTGTACTCGAACCGGCGACGTCCAGGCTATAGGGCGCATCCAGCACTCCACGTGGGGCCTTTACGGATCGCCACTCGGGAGCCCTCTAACGGGCCACTTTTTTAATTGCCTTATACAGTGCTCCCTTTTTATAATGCTATAGTCGGCAGGCATAGTTACAAGACTGTGCCATTTGTGTTCTGTCTTATAGCAAGAATGAAAGTGCTAGTGGAATAGCACTATGGAGCAAACAGAGGTCACGACCATACAGCCTTATAACTGGTGCTGCGGTATAAAGGGGGATTTGGAAACCTATTTTATTGATACCACTGCAAAACCCCAATACTGTACACACAGGTTTTACAAAATGTATTAAATAAATAATTAAACATAATCAATATTAACTTACTTACATATATTGTTGTTTGTTACAATAAACATTTTTAGGCAGTTGCTGATGTCTTTTGTAATAAAAATGTATGTGATTATGTATTTACTATGCAAACTTATTTTTATTTGTTTGCCTTTGGAAATCATGTTGTAAGTGTAACGTGCTGTATCTTCCTACATTTCCAACTATTTTTCTTTGTTATGAACTAAAACTGTTTACAAAAAGTTGTTTCTGTCCATAAGAACACTGTAATTCAGGAGATAATACTGCTTCATCACCCAAGCCAAGTAAAATAAGTACATAACTTTCAATTATTACTTTCATTTAGACAGTAA
This sequence comes from Acipenser oxyrinchus oxyrinchus, assembly GCA_030684275.1. Lineage (NCBI taxonomy): Eukaryota > Metazoa > Chordata > Actinopteri > Acipenseriformes > Acipenseridae > Acipenser > Acipenser oxyrinchus. The sequence continues at coordinate 17,581,629 of CM060251.1, forward strand.
GGCAGTGGACCACTGCTTTCAATGGAATGTAATTCAGATTTTCGCTTTCAAATGCCACAAATGTTGCTAAAACACACCTATTTTATTGATTCTGACAGCCATGATAACAAGGTAACAAAGCAGTGACAGGCCAGGGCTGAAGGTGAAGGGAACAGTTTCTGCTAACCACTCCAATCTCTGTAGTCATAAGTGAATAGGCCTTTCTTGACTGAGTTCCACTTCCTCTTCCAAGGCAATTGAAGTTATGCAAGTCTGTTGCTGCATACTTCTACCATCCGTTGTTATTATGCCGGTTTCAACAACAAAGGTTGAGGCTTGACAAAGGTGTTTTTTTTTAATTAATATTATTGTTACTGGAGACTTTTTCAAGTTTTGAATGGTAGTTTTGTGAATAGGATTCAGACTTTGCAGTACATCAAGAAGTCATCAGATACCACTACCATTGTCTACCATCCTACTGTTAGTGCATTACTTCAGATGCTGGAGGGTTAGCCATTATATTATAAACATATCTGATAATCTCCTATTCAGTTAATCTCAGCCGGTGAAGATGTGTTGTTTGTCAAGTCGTGACAGGAGAAGCTGTTATGCTAATAGCTTCGCAGGTGACCCGTGGGAAAGAAATGGGTCAGGTTGTATATTTTCTTCATTTTAATTCAGAAATAATGACAAAACAGACATAACACTGAATGAAGAAGGAGGACTGCTAGCTCAACACAATTGCTTTTTGTTGTAATTAATTGATACTAGATATCTCAAAAAGACGATTTGGATGGACCAAACTGCTTACTCACCCTATAAAAGCATGCTCCCTACGGAGTTTGAGATAAACATTACTCAAGTCATGGACACAAAAAATGTATTAAAAAATTGAAAGCAAATTGAGTTGAAGTTGAATTAGTATTCACATTGGATGGATGATAAAAACACAAGTGATTTTCACATTCTTTTGTCCCTATAACCTGACATATGCCGAACTGTATTTGAATCAAGACATTACATGTCAGGCAGCATGTCCTGGGTAAATCATTTCTTGTAAAAAAAAGAAAAAAAAACTGCATTAAATATTATTTGGCGTTCCTCCAGTTTAGACTCTTTGGCCATTAAAACTAATGCATCTATTAAAACTAATGCATCTATTAAAACTAATGCATCTATGAATTTCTCTTGTAAGTTGTACACAGCTTTTAAGAGAATATGTTCTTCACTTTGGATACATTTTAACAGTGAAAAACATAAATAATAATGTCAACAACAGTAATGGGAAAGCACAGAAGATTCGATGCTCCCCTTCAAGGAAACTTTGACAATTCTGTTAACTCTACTTAATGCAATCCTGGCATGCAAATCAAATGTAAGAGGACAAAATAAAGGGAAGTCATTTTTGTCTGCATCAATTCTTATTTTGCTTCTTAAATCATTTTATGTTTAACACACTTTAATTAAATTCTAAAGCAATCTTTGTTGTTTGTTTGCTTAATTTTTTCATGGTCTAGCCATTTATGCAACTTTATCAGTAAGCAGACCTTTTTAGCCCTTTGTAAAACCTTATTTTGTCACCCTGTGAGCCATATTCCTTACTAATCGTGGCTTACTTATTCAAGCTCTCTTTGGGCCTCATTCACTAAACAGTGGTAAATGACCAGAATTACCACATGGCAGGGGGCAGCCACACCGCGGGCAAAAATGAGGGCGCTCTAAGAAAAGGTAAGTAGGGTTCTGAGTTTGTCACAGTGATTTAACTCTGCAAATCAAATAAATATTTGTTTGTTCAACTTGATCTCGCTCTGATTTATTTTGTAATATTAATCAAAAGTCAGCAAAGCACTCGCTCAGTCAATTAAAAGCTTACTATTTACATTTCAAAAGGTGTTTGGGCGAAACTTCACTTTTTTAACATGCTATTGCTTGTATTTATGACTGCACCACAACTCGCACTCTGGGTACATTAATTGATTGGAGATTTACAGTTTCTTTTGTATATTTTAAAGCTATTTTAAGCATAGCCTACTTAAATATCACAAGTACATGGTGACTACATAAATATATTAACATAGCCAAAAGTGTTGCATATACACCTGCCTCGTAATCTTCATATATCTCGGACTATCTGAACATTGGAACTCGAGTCACTATTGAAACATTCTTTAAAAATTAAGTTTTGCTGGAAACTGTTTAAAATGGTCTGTGTTGACTGAAAAAAAAACAGTTACAAGCAGACAAAACAGATCTTTTAAAAACAACCTTGAATGACATATTCAGCAACATTTTCAACTTTTGTAAACCTTTAAAACTTATGTTGACACATTCATTTCAATGACCGTGTAATTCCCATAGCCTATTTTGCTGCATTTAATCCCAAAATATTAAACGCGGGAGAAACGTTAACTGCAAACCTGAAATGATTTTTCTTTATACACTCTGTACATTTCTATAGGATGTAGAAAATATTTTGTATGATTTTTAAAACCACAGATCCCTTCAAATTATTAGTAAATGATATAACATCATTATATATATATATATATATATATATATATATATATATATATATATATATATATATAATATTTATTGTATTTGTATAGTGCTTTTTATACAAAAGTATCGCAAAGCACTGTACAGTACATAGCAGAAAAAAAAGAACAAACCACAATACATTTGTATAGCATCTTGACTCTAACCACACAACCCACTGGAGCCTAGAAACATGCCAGTGGAACCTATCAACCTAATAAAAATAATAATAAAAAAAACATTGTATATGACTAAGCATAGACGTAAACTGCTAGTATTTCTCCGTCTGTTACATTGTCTATTATTACAAAATAATTATTTAAAAATAATGAAAACACAGTTGCCTTGATCATCAGTGGCCTTGTTGCATACAACGAAACACTCAGAATCGTTCATTTTGCCATTTAAATATTCTTCGTGTGCTGCATACACTTTAGGGAGATACTCTCGTCTAAGTGTGTCACTGTTAGACACGGCTCCACAATTCGGTATTCTTTTCATTAAACAACTTCATAATATTTCATTGACCAGCCGTTGTATCGGTATGTTCACTGCACAAAGGCTTCATAATTCAAACGTGTTGACATTACATGTTTCTCCACCTTCTGTGCTCTTTTTAAACAATCCTGTGATTGTGACCTGCTTGTTCGGCAATTGTTTAGCCTGAACTTCAAGTTTGATTTTCTTGTTTTTGTGTACTGCGTTGTCAAGATGCTTGTCAATACTAGTGGTACCTTTTCTTAGATGATCCAAAGACACGTAACAAGTTGAGCAAAACAGAATCCCACCATCTGCATGCAACGTCCCCTTTTCGTAGCTCTGAACGCGATCGTCTGTTGAAATGAATTTAGCTTTTTTTTAATTGTCAGCTGTCTGCATTTTTAATTATTATTATTTATTTCTTAGCAGACACCCTTATCCAGGGCGACTTACAATTGTTACAAGTTATCACATTATTTTTACATACAATTACCCATTTATACAGTTGGGTTTTTACTGGAGCAATCTAGGTAAAGTACCTTGCTCAAGAGTACAGCCTATTTAAAGCCTAGTGGCCGGACTACATCGACTGCCCAGTGGCAGCCGATGCACCGGTCGCCCAAAGGCGGCCGGAGAAAAATTCAATTTAGCACCCCTAAAATAGGGGTGCCAACAAAACGAGGCCTTAACTAATTAAAGAAAAACCAGAAAAAAGGACTGTAAATTAAATATTCAAAATGAAAGGGAGGTGGTACAGAGCACGCCCCTAGAGCCCACTGGTCGTCAAACGATGACATGTCACCAGCGGACTCCGCATGGGCGTGCTCTAAATTAACCCTTGATCGGACAAGGGCACTGAACATGGCCCCACAGTCAAAGAGACCCTCCCGCTCATCTACGCTTCCTGGTCTTGTAAATTGCCAGTTTACCAAGAGCCAGGAGCAGATTCTGAGGAGGTCCCTCTTCCTGCTGGAGCCACGAACAGGGTGCCCGAAAATGAGGAGGGTGGGTGAAAATGCAGCCAGAACTGCAGCAGAAGGTTTTTCAATAAAGAAAAACGGCTGCAGCCTGGCACACAGAAAATAAATATGAGCTACCGACTCGGACTGACCGCAGAAAGGGCATGCGGCGTCCCGAAGTCGGTAAAGTGACGCAGGATCTCTCCTGACGCGAAGCCCGTGCAGGACCCTCCACCCCAAGTCCCGGCTCCCCTGGAGACCAGCTGGGAGTACAGGACCTCCCACTGGGGACTCTCGCCCTCCGGTGGTCGGAGGGTCTCCTGCTGCGGTGTCTCGGCGGGAGACAAGGGCGGGAAGTGGAGGTGTGGAGCGTCATCGCGACAGGGTCCTCCTCGACGCGGATCGGAGGGGGTCGAGGAGAACTGCGAGATCCTGCTCAGGCTGTTCTCGAGAGAGGCCGAGGGGGCTCGGGCCTTGGGTTCTATCAGCAGGACCGGAGAGCTGGGGGTAGGGGGTAGATGGCTCCCCGGTCCTGAGAACTCCCTCGAGATACCTGACAGAGTCTGGGTGCAACGCTGCTTTGCACTCCCGGATCACTCGGCCGGCCGTCCTGACGGTCCCCCGAGCCGCCCTGGCGACCAGCGACTCGGGCGTCAGCCACTCCGACCGCTCGCGATCCAGGAGATCCCAGACTCTGGTCACCTTGGATGAGATCAGCGCGCGCCGCACCGAGGGGGACTCCAACGCCTGCGCACCCAAGTGGGGGTTGTGCAGCAGGGGCTCCAGCAGGAGTCCTTCGCCCTCGGTCGGAACGGCGTCTCGGCCGACAGAAAACATGCTCTGGGTCCTGAGCAGGTCCTGGTAGAAGACCGGCAGCTCAGGGAGACGGATTCCCCGGAGGTCGATCCAGAAGAGCTGCCGGTCGTAGCCCAGGTCGTGCAGCTGGCGCAAAAGGAGGGACGCCAGCGTGCACCACTGCGGGGCCGGGTCTGCGTACAGGAATCTCTGCAGGGTCTGGAGGCGGAAGGTGTGCACCTGGCTCCTGATGCACACCATCCCCTGCCCTCCCTCGGCCAGTGGGAGGCTCAGAACCGCCGCAGAGACCCAGTGTTTTCCGCCCAGAAGAAGTCCGTCCAGCTTCCTCTGGACCCTGGCCACAAACTCAGGGGCGGGCTCAGACGGTGAGTCGATGCCAAAGCATCGACGCCACCAGTTGGTTAATCACTAAAGCCCGTCCCCTGAAGGAAAGCAGTCTCAGCAGACCCGACCACGACCTCAGCCTAGCAGCCACTTTGTCCTCCAACTCCACCCAGTTGGCTGCGACCGAGGTCTCCGCTGGGCTCAGGTGGACTCCCAGATATTTAAAGCCGTCCCGCCCACTTGAACTGCTGGAGCGACGGGAGGGAGTCCACCCGCCAGGGACCCACCAGTAACCGGAGCATTTGTCCCAGTTGATCCTGGCAGAGGAAGCAGCAGAGTAGACGCCTGGCAGCTCCGCATCCTCTCCAGGTCAACCGGTCGGAGGCCACCAGGAGCACGCCGTCGGCGAGGCCGACAGGACCACCCTCATGTCGCGCGCCGGCGCCAACCCCGTGAGCCTCCCGCAAGGAGGCAGAGGAAGGGCTCGATGCACAGCGCGCACAGTTGTCCGGACAGAGGGCAGCCCTGACGCATTCTCTCCTGAACGCGAGGGCGGTCAGGGACCAATTAACCTTCACGAGGCACTCGGCAGAGGCGCATAGCGTCCGAACAGGCCGACAAAGCGCCGCCCGAATCCGAACGCCGCAGGGTTCGAAGAGATACTCGTGATCCACCGGTCGAACGCCTTCTCCTGATCCAGGGAGAGGAAGGCGACCGACCGACCGTCCTCCTGCAGTAGTGCAGGAGGTCCCAACCAGGAAGATGTTGTCAAAATCGTCCGTTCGGGACCGTAGGACTGGTCGGGTGGATCACGCCTGCCAGCACAGACTTGAGCCTCAGGAGGCGGCCTTGGCCACGATTTTATAGTCCGTGCACAGCAGCGAGACCGGGCGCCAGTTCTTTAGGCAGCGGAGATCCCTTTCTTGGGCAGGAGCGTGATAACCGCCTGCCTCATCGAAAGGGCATCTCCCCGTCTCAGTAGGCTTCCGCCAGGACCCGCGCAAAGCGGGCCCCAGCAAGTCCCAAAACTTTTGAAGAACTCCACGGTCAGCCCGTCGATGCCCGGCGATTTGTTATAAGGCATCTGACTGAGGGCGCCGGAGAGCTCGCCAGGGTCAGCTGGCCTCGAACTCGCCCCTGACGCCTCGCCGACCGTGGGAAGCCCATCCCACAGAACCCTGCACGCGCCGGAGTCGACGGGATCTGGAGAGAAGAGGGCAGAGTAGAAGGCCCTGGCCCTCTCGTTCACGCTCTCCGGATCCGTCAGAAGGGAGCCGCCGTCCGCCAAGAGGCAGGTGATGTTTTACGGTCTCCTTCTTTTTCTCCAACGCGTAGAAGTGTGTGCCGCGTCCATCTCCCGAAGGAACTGGACCCGCGGCGACGTAGGCCCCCGGACCGCTGGAGCTGCAGGTCCCGCAGGGTGCACTTCTTCTCCTCATACGCTCTGCTCGAGTTGGTCCTCCGAGCCAGGCGGCTCTCCAGATCGAGCAGCTCCTTTCCAGCCGCCGATCTGCGAGTCCCTCCACCTGCTCGCGCCTCGTGTACTCCTGACAGAGGATCTTGATCTGCGCTTTCCCACGCCCCACCACTGACGCCAGGTGGGGAAGCGAGATCGCCGCCGTGCCAGACCGCCCAGAAGTCCCGGAAAGACCGCCAAAGCGCCGCCCTCCAACAGGCTGTTGTTGAAATGCCAGTAGGCAGCGGCGTGCCTAGCTGGCACCACGGCCACCGCCACGCCACCAGGTTGTGGTCCGTGAACGGCGCTGGCCTGATGTCGGAGGCGCGAACGCAATGAGCGTGGTTCCGCGACACGAGAACCTGTCGATCCGGGACTGAGACACCCGCCCTCCCTCACCCTGGTGAAGGTGAAGGCCGAGGCGTCCGGTGTTGCCACCGCCAGATGTCGACCAGAGAGAGCCGAGCGATCAGCTCTCTCAGGGCGGCCGACGAGCGGGTAGGGCTCGCGCCCACCCGTCCGCGGCCTCGAGGGTGCAGTTGAAGTCCCCCGAGGACCACGAGCTCGCCGGCGCCGACGGTGTTCAGGTGGGCCGACATCCGGCGGAAAAACTGGACCCTCGCCGACCCGTGGACGGCGCGTACACGCTCACCAGGTGAACGATACTGTCGCCGCCCCGATCCGTGGTGTAACAGACGGCCCGGCACGACGCCTACCACATCGAGTACCGTGGGAACGAAGGACCCGGAGAAGAGCGTCGCCACCCCACAAGATGACTCGGTGAGGTGGCTGAACGACACTCTCCCCCACTCCAGCAGCCAGTTGGCCTCGGCCTGCGGAGTGGAGTGGGTTTCCTGCAGGAAGCACACAGAGTAACCCCTTTTTCAGGAAGGAGATTACCTGGGCCCCGCGGAAATGGTCCTTACACCCGTTGACGTTAACGGTCCCGATGCGATACATGATCCTCTGTCAGGTGTAGTTGGCGACACTCACGGGAGATCCTGAGATCTCCCGAAGTTCACCAACTGGTCGTGAAGCTGGGCACGAATGTGCACGCCGCGTGCCAAGTCTTGCTGGCGTGGCTGGCCCTGAGGAAGGATCTCACCGAGTTTAAGATCCTCTGGAAATCCTTCCATTTGTCCAGGGCCAGCTGGACCTTGTCCTTGCGGTGGATGGTGGCCTCCAAGAAATCCAGGAGCAAATATTATTAATCAGACTATCTCACCAGTAATACCTTGTATAATTATGTATTTCTTAGCAGACGCCCTTATCCAGGGCGACTTAATTGTTACATCACATTATTTTTTACATACAATTACCCATTTACACAGTTGGGTTTTTACAGGAGCAATCTAGGTAAAGTACCTTGCTCAAGGGTACAGCAGCAGTGTCCCCCACCTGGGATTGAACCCACGACCCTCCGGTCAAGAGTTCAGAGCCCTAACCACTACTCCACACTGCTGCTCGGCATGTTGATAATTCTTAATGTTAATCATACACTGCAAGCTAATGAATCAACAATATCTAAAGAACCATTTTAAACTTCCCGCCTCTGACATGTTATGTCATTGTACAGTATGAGGTATGAGGAATTCACCAATCATGAAGCCAGTATTTGTCTGACCCTGTTGCTGTAGTAACCAAATGCTGGACCATGTACTGTAGCACTGTTTCTACTTGGTAAAAGTATGAAATGAACAGGAGAGGTGAAGATAGGGTGACCAGATGTCCTGGTTTGTCATGATTTTTAGAGTAAATGTTGAAAACCCAGGCGTAAAATGTGACATTTTTATTTTCTTGTTAGGAAATTTTGTATATGTGGCTGCTGTACTGTCTCGTGGTGCAACAGCATACTCTACTGGTTTAGGGCGTGTTGTTTGAGAGAGTTGTTTGCATTGCATCTATGCGGCTATCCAATCACGTTAACCTGCAGTCATATGATGCGGTATGTTTTTCTTGGTGTTTGTGCCTTTGCGTCCGGTTTTAATGGCGAAGTGTCATGATGGCTGGTGTTGTTGACGAGCCTAAAAAGTCACTAAAAAGCAAAAAAGTACCAAACACAGTGGGGGAAAAAAATGGATTCAATCTTATGCCCAGGGTCAAGTCATCCAATTAGGATTAAAATTATAATTAGGATTTGCATTATAAAAGCCTAAAAATAGTGGTACTTGCCTCCTTACTAAAAGAGAGTGCTGTCATTTGTTAAAAGGCAAGCATGCAACATCTCCCAACAGTTGCTGCCGACATTCTCTGTCTGGTGTGGATTTGCCCATACATTGAGACTGCACGTCTGCATCCACTGAATTGGTTGGAAGTGTAAGGCAAAGCTTTGCCAAGTTATACAGATGTGGACATCAATTAGAAACAGTCCCAAAACTCAGTTACTCAAAGGTATCTGGCATTCTTTAATAAAGTCCATGCATGCAGCACGTTCGTTGTCATGTTATTTGTCCCATCCAGGAGTTTATTTCATCAGTACTGAGTCAAAACAAAGAAAACGTACCTATTTGGGTCTAAAATTCTAACTGCGTTTAAAAAGTAAACAGCAGGTTGTTTGAACCTGTAGTGCTGATTTAACTTGGGTACAACCAACACAGGAATATATTATATTATATTATATTATATTATTTATTTATTTATTAGCAGACACCCTTATCCAGGGTGAATTACAATTGCTACAAAATCACAGCACAAAGTATCACATTATGAAATATCACATTAATCCAGTGCGCGCTCCATATTTCTCTTATTTCTCTTTTTTATCTCTCTTTTCTTTGCCTGCTTCCCTGGTAGTTTCACCGGTATTTATAGTGGGCCATGTAATTTGCAGTTTAGACCTGGTTTTCACATGTCTACTGAAACGCAAACACTAACACTGTTGATGGTTTGCTAAATCGCTACATTTGTATTTAAATGAGGACACTCCCCAAGTTCAGCCCATGTCAAGCGCTGACGCTAACTTGCCGAGTGGGCACAAAAACACATGTTGCTAAATCACATAGGTGGGCAAAGTCTGTTTGCCCACACGTGCCTGATTCTGGTGCGCTAACTGTCCGCAAACGTGATTTGCGATTGCCTTCTGGATTTGCGAAAGTTGCTAAATAGGGCCCACATAGACGTGATATCTGTACAAGTACTTGTAAGCCTGGTAAAATAATGAGACACTAAACCCTTAATGTTCTGAGATGACTATCTGCGGTGAATCAGTAGGTCAAAATAGTAGCCCCTTTAAAATCCAGGCTTGTCATTTACACATAATTGCACTTTAAATCTTGCGTTCTCTCTCTTATGTGTCTTAAACTATTCATCAGAAGTGGTCTCTCTTTACCTCCCTCCCTCTCTCTCTCTCTCTGTTCCTCACTCTCCCTCTACAGTATTTCCCTAGATAGATCTGCATTTAGTCATAAATAGCACAATCATTTAACATTAAAAAGGAAACAGATTTTTATGGAAGACAGGTCTAGCATATTAAAATGCTGCAATTTAAACAGAAGGCATCTGTTTATGCACAAAAAACTGGAATACTGTATGTGGCAAGATTTAACAGCTGAATAATAATTTTAAAAAAATATTTTAACAGCACACTGCATATGAGTTTAATATGACTGCAAACAGAAATATCTATCTGAATATTGAAATACAAAAACCCACTAGTTATTTGATGTGATATGATGATACATTTATTAAAATGATTATCTGGGAAAAGGGCTGACGATTTCAATTTATGAGGTTGTCATGTGTATTATATGAGCAGGTATGATTAACACATTGAATAACCGGTCTTGATTTTTATTTCAGATGATAGCGAAAATAGGGTCAGGTACAAAAGCAAAGTGATTTATGTATGGTTGTCTTTATTAATTTATTATTATCATTATTTTTTTTAAAACATAACAGTAAATAGTTTGGACTTTCCCAAATGACAAAAAAAAAAAAACATTTTAGATTAGTGAAAACTGATTTTGTCCAAATGATCATTGTAGTGGAACATTGTGAGTGAGGGGTGGTGGAGGTGTACAGCATGCTTTCCAGGTACTGAATTTTGGTTTTGTAAACCATTAGAAATATTGTATTCATTGAAGTACTGGAAGTGCCTTACCTAACTCCAGCATTACACTTCAGCCATCAACACCAGACAGAAGGATATCTACATCATCATATGGAAGGAAGCGCAAATGGATGGAGACACATATGGATCACATTAGTTTACTGTGAAGCTACGTCTTAGTTGGTGCTTGGCGAGAGCCAAGTTCAAATCAGCATGAAGTTTTAACATCTACTCTCATGTAATGGAAATCAATATAGCCTTTTAGTTGAACTGCTTATTCAATGTTTTTATTTTTTCAGCTCTACTGGGCATCGTGAACCCTTGCAGTTTTACAAAATTTATATAAATGGTTAATGACTTATATCTGTATCAGTAGGGCTATTTTCTTTGACCATTGTAAACATTTGTAACCATGGCACTGAGATATATGAGATACTGTAGTAATAATCAGTGACTTAGACCAATGTGATGTAATGCGAGGTACCTGTTCGAAGTAGTTTACTAAGGAATGAGGAATTTGCTGGGATTTTATGTAAAGGAATTTCTCAACGAGGTCTGCTTACGTGGGATATAACTGTGCTGTGACTCGGCTGTGGTGTTTTACCATCCCTAAATTTGGTGTACTGGGTCCGGGTTCATGCACACTCCAACTTAAAACATATTTAAATTACTTTTTAGAACTGATGCCAATTAGCCATGCCAAAGTACTTCATGTGTTCTATTGGCCTACTGTACTGCACTTGAGGTGCATATCCAGTAACTGGATGTCAGAACAGTCATGTTTTAATATAAAACATGCATGAACAGAGGCGGGATTTGGGTCTAAAATGTGAGGGGGCAAAACAAATTCACAGCTACTAAAACATGCTTTTTTGGTGAACACTAAATTTTTTGATTTTCTTTTTCTTTTTGTGATCAATTTTTTTTTTAAATTTTGGAACAAACAGCACATTACAAGAACAAAAAGAGGAGAAGAGCCTAAATTGTCCACTGACCCACCCCACCCCCACCCCCACCCCCACCCCCACCCCCAACCACAACCGAGAAAAATATAAATTGTTGAAACCAGTCCCTTAAGGTTTACCCCCCGTGTCCAACATATTCTGGAGTGGATGTGTTGACAGTGCTGTCCTCCAAGGCACCCCATAGGCACACAGTGCTGACCGAAGTTGGAGGTAAAAAAAGAAAGAAACACCAGGCATATTGTATCGAAGCTGTAAATCCTGGAATGCGCAGAGACAGCCGTCATTAGAAATCTCAGTGAGAGTATGTATCCCCCTGTTCCTCCAGCGTGGAAAAGAGACGGGTCGACTCCCTAGAAGAAGTGTAAAATTGTGAAACATATGAGAATGAGAGTGCCACTTAACTTGGATTTTTGTATGCTTCTCCACAGAGCGCCAAACAGTAACTAACTGTGTGATTATGGGGCCAAACCATAGCTTACAATATCTGAGAGCAATATTTGAATAGATTAAATCTTGGAGTCTGTATGGGTACACCAAATTTTCTTCTAGGGAACGCCATGAGACAGGAGCAGAAGGCTCAAACCATATAGTAAGAGGGTGCTAAAAAAATGACAAAAAATAAAATTTAAAGTTTGGTAAGGATAAACCTCCTGTGCATTTCTCCCGCTGTAAAGTGGAGAATTTAACACTAACACTGCCATAGCCGTTTTTTGAACGGCTTTTGCAATTCAAATTTAAATATCTCTGCGTATGTGAATATCTCGTGCATGTCCGTTCTTAAGTGTTATTAAATACCCATACGTTGTTTCAGCTGCAGAATCATAAAAATGAATAAGTTACAAGCACTTGCTTCTTCAACCGCCAGACCCGCAGTTAATGCGGCATACTGAAATCAATACAATATAGCCGACAGTTTAGTCTGGGCTTTGTAATAAAATCAACGTCATTGTGAAATAACGTATTATAATCCTGTTGAGTACTTGAAACACTGATGAAAGTCATTCAACACATCATATATTACTATTATTATTATTTACACTACATTTCTCAGGCAGAACGACTGTGCCACCCTGAGTGTGACGGTGCAAAAAAAAAGCGTATTCTAAGCTCTCTGCACAGATCATTGACCATCGGGACTGATGCTAAACGAAAGCCAGAGGCTGTTGCATTTTATAATGCAATGAAGTACGGTGTGGATATACTGGATCAAATGGCACGGCTGTATTCTGTCAAAGGTGGTACTTGCAGGTGTGTCTGTTTTTTATAATGTTTTGGACCTGGCAGCCATCAACACTTTGGTTTTGTACAAGGAGTGCACCGGCAACACAATCACTCGGAGGGACTTTATTTTGCAGCTAGCCCTGGAGCTACGGCAGAAACATTTTGATAAGAGACACGAAAGCCGTCTGGCAAATCCCTCAACCTTCAGCCAGCGCTGCACCCACTGGCACACAGAATAAAAGACAATTCCAGGTTGCTAAATGCAATAAAAACAGAACTTTTGATGTCTCCACCCGTTGTGAAAAGGCAAGTCTGTGGCAAATGCACTGGTAGAGTTGAAAAGCGTGTTTTCTGCGTAGATTGTACATAGAAGTTTAAAAATTCTGATAGTTGGTTTTCAAATTCTGACCTGAAAGATTCATTCTGCAGCAGTGTGGTGTTAAAGCGCCACCTGGCTGCCCGAGCAAGAACACCAGGGAGTGTGGCTGTACAGACGAGTGCGCTGTGGTCTGAAAGAGAAACCGGCAGCAAATCAAAATTGTGGACTTCTTTGAAAAGATCCTTGGATACAAAAATAAAATCAATCCTCGAAAATGACTTATGTCTAGGGGAGAAGAAAGAAAATTCTCTGATTGAGGGATTAGGTACACCTACAGTGCCTTGCGAAAGTATTCGGCCCCCTTGAACTTTGCGACCTTTTGCCACATTTCAGGCTTCAAACATAAAGATATGAAACTGTAATTTTTTGTGAAGAATCAACAACAAGTGGGACACAATCATGAAGTGGAACGAAATTTATTGGATATTTCAAACTTTTTTAACAAATAAAAAACTGAAAAATTGGGCGTGCAAAATTATTCAGCCCCTTTACTTTCAGTGCAGCAAACTCTCTCCAGAAGTTCAGTGAGGATCTCTGAATGATCCAATGTTGACCTAAATGACTAATGATGATAAATAGAATCCACCTGTGTGTAATCAAGTCTCCGTATAAATGCACCTGCACTGTGATAGTCTCAGAGGTCCGTTTAAAGCGCAGAGAGCATCATGAAGAACAAGGAACACACCAGGCAGGTCCGAGATACTGTTGTGGAGAAGTTTAAAGCCGGATTTGGATACAAAAAGATTTCCCAAGCTTTAAACATCCCAAGGAGCACTGTGCAAGCGATAATATTGAAATGGAAGGAGTATCAGACCACTGCAAATCTACCAAGACCTGGCTGTCCCTCTAAACTTTCAGCTCATACAAGGAGAAGACTGATCAGAGATGCAGCCAAGAGGCCCATGATCACTCTGGATGAACTGCAGAGATCTACAGCTGAGGTGGGAGACTCTGTCCATAGGACAACAATCAGTCGTATACTGCACAAATCTGGCCTTTATGGAAGAGTGGCAAGAAGAAAGTCATTTCTTAAAGATATCCATAAAAGTGTCGTTTACAGTTTGCCACAAGCCACCTGGGAGACACACCAAACATGTGGAAGAAGGTGCTCTGGTCAGATGAAACCAAAATCGAACTTTTGGCAACAATGCAAAACGTTATGTTTGGCGTAAAAGCAACACAGCTCATCACCCTGAACACACCATCCCCACTGTCAAACATGGTGGTGGCAGCATCATGGTTTGGGCCTGCTTTTCTTCAGCAGGGACAGGGAAGATGGTTAAAATTGATGGGAAGATGGATGGAGCCAAATACAGGACCATTCTGGAAGAAAACCTGATGGAGTCTGCAAAAGACCTGAGACTGGGACGGAGATTTGTCTTCCAACAAGACAATGATCCAAAACATAAAGCAAAATCTACAATGGAATGGTTCACAAATAAACATATCCAGGTGTTAGAATGGCCAAGTCAAAGTCCAGACCTGAATCCAATCGAGAATCTGTGGAAAGAACTGAAAACTGCTGTTCACAAATGCTCTCCATCCAACCTCACTGAGCTCGAGCTGTTTTGCAAGGAGGAATGGGCAAAATTTCAGTCTCTCGATGTGCAAAACTGATAGAGACATACCCCAAGCGACTTACAGCTGTAATCGCAGCAAAGGTGGCGCTACAAAGTATTAACTTAAGGGGCTGAATAATTTTGCACGCCCAATTTTTCAGTTTTTATTTGTTAAAAAGTTTGAAATATCCAATAAATTTCGTTCCACTTCATGATTGTGTCCCACTTGTTGTTGATTCTTCACAAAAAATTACAGTTTCATATCTTTATGTTTGAAGCCTGAAATGTGGCAAAAGGTCGCAAAGTTCAAGGGGGCCGAATACTTTCGCAAGGCACTGTATATCAGATGCCAATCTATGTAGTGCGGTGGATGCTAAGCGCTGATCCCTCCCCTCTGCTAATCCAGTCCTGTCCAAAGCATGCTCCCTTACAGCATTCAAATCACCTCCAATAATCAAGCTGAACTCCAACAAATCAAGCATTAGTTTTGTCAATAAATCAACAAACCCTTTATCAAAAGAATTTGGTGCATAAACCGAAACAAAAGCTATTTTTTTTTACCAGAAACAACTGTCTCTACATGTTATTCCTGATCCCAGAATAGTAAATTGCAGATTGCGCCGCCCAGCAATCAGAACCCCCTTGTTTTGTTTTTTTTATCTGAAGATGAATAAACTATAACATGATAATATCTATTGTGAGTCTAGGAATGTCTTTCTGCATGAGGTGCATTTCTTGAAACATGGCAATATTAACTCTTTTCTTACGCAGGAGGTCAAGACAGCTCGTACGTTTATGAGGTGTGTTCAGACCTTCCAGCACATTCCAGGATAATAGAGACAAATTAGTCATGAGTATCGAAAATAAACTTACAGGTCAGCAGCAAGCAATCAAAAGATCCTATGAGTAATCTATATGAAAAAAGAGTAGCAATAACAATGGAAACTAGCACACTATACGATCCCACGAGGTCCTCTCCCTCCCCAACCCAAGCAAGAAGAAAAACAACATAACACATAACATAGTCCTGTAATCCTTTCCCAGAACATTGTGAAAATGGTGCTGAACAGAAAGATGTTCGGCGCCCCCCCCCCCAAAAAAAAAATTATTATCCGTATCAAGATTAATGTATGTCTGTCACCATTAACAATAAGATGATAAGATGATAGTCCAGGATGAAAATACAGTAGAATCAAGAAAAGAAAAATAAATAATAAAGAAAGCTTCAATAATAAACAAGTTTTGGTAATTCCAAACTCCACGATGTTGATTTCAGCACAGATCCAAACATGAGGGACCAGCAGGCTGATCAGGAACTACTCGAGTCTGAGGCGCCGGTGGAGAGGTCTTCTTCCATCATGTTCCATCCTTTCAGGAGAAGAAAAGGGACATTGGGCCCAGACCAGTCCAGAAGACCCCAGCAAATCCAGGAACTCCTCAGCGTCTGCTGCAGTTTTAAACAAATGTTCTTCGGAAAGTTTGCAATCCTTGCGGACGAGCACAGCCGATCAGCTGGGAGAAGCCCTTGCAGCATTACACTGTGTAGTTATATGTTATTAGCAG
The DNA here is from genome assembly GCA_030684275.1 of Acipenser oxyrinchus oxyrinchus. Lineage (NCBI taxonomy): Eukaryota > Metazoa > Chordata > Actinopteri > Acipenseriformes > Acipenseridae > Acipenser > Acipenser oxyrinchus. Next base: position 17,597,916 of record CM060251.1, read on the forward strand.
ATGCCTTTATCCAAGGCGACTTACAGAGACTAGGGTGTGTGAACTATGCATCAGCTGCAGAGTCACTTACAACTACGTCTCACCCGAAAGACGGAGCACAAGGAGGTTAAGTGACTTGCTCAGGGTCACACAATGAGTCAGTGGCTGATGTGGGATTTGAACCGGGGACCCCCTGGTTACAAGCCCTTTTCTTTAACCACTGGACCACACAGCCTCCCTAGTTGCTATAATCAGGAAATAATTTAATTTCTTTACCTGAAAGAGTCAGAGGATTCTTCCTGGCAGCTTGCAGGATGGATTGGTGGTCAGAGTATTGGAGCAGGTTGAAGATGAGGGTCCTGGGCCTATCATTTGTCTTGAGCCCACTGTTGTATATGTGGTGGTCACGCATGACCTCAATTTCTTTGTCAGCCAAAGACGGGAACCACTGAGGGAGGGATTTCATGAGAAAAGCAGCCGCATCCGAGCCCTCAGAATTCTCCTCCAAGCCCACCATACGGAGATTGGGCCTTGTTCCTGTCCTCTAAATCTGCCAGTTTGGCCTCCAGCTGGTCGATCCTGGCGCTGCAAAGAGAGGCCGATTTCGTGTTCTTATCCACCCTGGCACGGAGACCGGAGAGACCGCTTTCAGGTCCTTCATGTCGCATGATAAATTAACAAAGAGCCTGTATGGAGGACAGTTTGGCCTCTGATCCAATGCCCTTTTCATCCAAACGAGTAAATTGAGATTAAAAGTACTGACGGTGCCTCTCCATGCAGGCCTCAACAATGGCGATGAGCTCAGGCTGGGAGCAACTTTTATCTCCTTTAGAGGGAGACACCAGCTGGGAGGAAAGTCTTTTTTTCTGGTTCTGTGCCATCCTGAGGTGAAGTAAATATTAACTGGGTCGAGGTGAGTGTGAGGAACTAAGTTATGCCTTGATTAATATGTGAAAGAGGGGATGAAGGGTACGGAGCAAAAGCCTTAGGCAGCGATATCTCCAGCAAGTCACGTGATCATCCAATTTTCTTTTTCCAATCGGAAAAGCTTTTTGTGCAAAACATTTCCTCTGTACCCACTGCCACCAAGTATTGTATTGATTGGTCAACAGTGATAGGCCTACTAGCATTAATTCCAACAAAAGTCTCACAATTTAATTAGGTGGCTACATATAAACTTCTGTGTTTTGAAACAATCATTATACCACTTTAGGAGTAAAACTAATAAGTGGGAATGTGCAAAACAATAAATAAAGCTCTAGATAACTGATGTAGACCTAACCTAATATGACTCCCTTAAAGAGCACATAAGGACCTTTTTATTTTATTGTGTTAAATGTTCCCATGTGTTGCTACAACTGTTTACGTAAGATGTGTGTATTGTTTGAATTATTTATTTATTTTTTTACATTTTGACCACTATTTTAAATTTTTAAATTGCATTCCCTGCCTCAAGATGGCTTCCCATGTACCCGCATGGACCTCTCAGAACTACATTTCCCATCATCCTCCTGCTCACATATGTAACTGAGATGGTATCATGTATCTTTTATGTCCTGTGCAAATCGACCATGTCAGTGTTACAGTATGTTAGAATTGATATAAGCATTTTGGGGTACCCGCCTCAAAGAAATACCAGCCTTTACAATAAACCATAATAGAATTAAAATTGGTAGGATCTGTCCTGAGATTCTACAGCTCCGTAAAATGGTACAACTGGGCATATCCAAATTGGGGGCAGGCAAAAAATACAAAAAATAATTGGTGGCTCTTAAAAAAATGTGTGCTTTGAACGAAGTATTTAAAGATATGTATGGAAATACATATTATTCAAGGGACGAAATGGTTATTCGACATGGTCAAGGTGCAGTAAGCCTATGGAAAAGGCGATACAACAAAATGAAATGGTGCTTGGTTGATATGCTTCATTCTTCCTCCGACAGGCTGGTTGATAGGGGACAACAGGTATCCACTGGAGCGGTGGCTACTGACTACTGTCTGTATAACCGTACCTTTAAATGTGCTCGTACTGTAATTGAGCAAACATTTGGAATCTCAAAATGCGATTCTGATATTTGGATGTCTCTGGGGGAACACTACAGTACACTCCTCAGAAGGTTAGCAATATCATCCTGGCTTCTTGTGTTTCACACAACATAGCTCTCCATAATGGATGTTGAACTTACAGAGGGAAGATTACAGGGTTTGAGGGAAGCAGATGCTGCAAGTGCCAGGCAGGTCAGACAAAGCCTTACAGACAGGGGTTCACACAACTGGTACGCACTTACGCATGCAGACCAGTAAAAAAAAAAGCGGACTTAGTTATTGTTGTTTAAGACGCAAATGCGTACCGGCAGTGACGGTGCTCATGGTTCGAAGGTGAACTATGCATGCCTACCTCCCCGTGAAAGAAAAAATAAAGTGAAATAAAGTGAAAGAAAAAATAAAATGATGGAACTTAATTTTGCTTATAGATCACTTTTTAAAATTCATATTCACTCTCCCCCTCCAGGCTGCTAAAAACAATGTGTAGCCTTGCTTGAGGGGCTTCATCATCCTCTTCACTTGGGTTGCTGGACATTTTAAAAATGTTTGCACTTTTGTCTTCCTCCTTTTTTTTGGTTTCAAAATACCCTCCGTTCGCTATCGCAGATGCACAGGGAATGCACTTAAAGGGAATGTTGAATCCTTATTGGTTGTAACCTTACTCCTCCAACTGTGCTTTGATTGGCTGGGTGCATGATTTGCTATTTGATGTGCATTAGCCCACAAATGAGACCCGACTTCATGTTTGTGTGTGGCTGCGCACATATTTGCTAAACAGAGCCCTATGTCTCTTTCAATTTTCTTTTTTCATTTGGGGGTTGAAATTTCAGAAAAAAAGGCAGGTAAAGATAAACGTGTACAATGCGGGAGGCTGAAGGAAATTCAAATGTGGATGTCTGCAGCCGGCAAGAATGGTTCATAGTGTTTGTTTCTCTCGCTACAAAAAAAAAAAAAGATGTAAAGGACAGAAAAGTTATTCCCTTTTTTGTTCAACTAGATTGTTTTGTTCTATTGAATGAAATGCTACTACTGGTCTGTAGAAGGAATCTTCTGTTTTGCTATATATATAATTCTGCTGCTATTCTATATATTAGCTGCTGGACTTTTATTAGCTGCTGGACTTTCTAGTAAACTCACAAAACCACTGACCCATTAACCCCAGGGGATGTCATATTATGCACTTGCTAATGCTTTTGTACTTCCTGGGACTGAAGCTTTTTTTTATGTCTGTGATCCATATTGCATCATTTTGTGTTCTATGTTCCTACATATGTTTGAATGTTGATTAAAATGATCATTAACAACAGTGAGATTTAATTATTATCACTCGCATGTGATTTCTGTCGAATGGTACAAGACAATAAAGGCATTAATAGTTTAACAAGCCTCATACCTTGAGTACCCTGGTTATTGTGGAAGAGTGAGTATGTAGGTGGCCCCCAAAATAGGGCTTAGTGTAGGTCCCCAATCAGAGAATGCGAGCGGAGCGGAGAGAAGCGGTGACAAAATTCCGCTCACCGCTCGTAATATCCTCCACTCCGCAGCACTCTTTCTTCCATTCCGTTCTACTGCTTGTGATTCCCGCTCCGCTCCACTCAAAATAGCCATGCTCCGCTCCGCTCACATTGTATTAAAACAAATTTAATAAATAAATAAATAAACTAGCCGTTTTTTCCCACCACTGTGTTGTCGATTGCAGATTAAAAGAACGTACATCCAGAAAGGAATACTATTTAACCTTCCAAATTATAAAAAGCCAACATAAAGTGCTCAGAGAAGTTATCTAATTCAATTCGAAGACGTTTCCTCATTATTATTGATTGGTATTGAAAAAAAGCGTAAATTGAAAATAATGTAAAAGCTTGAAAATATCATCTTGCAATGAACAGGTTTTTAACAGATTCCTCTGATGTCATTTACAGTGTACTCACCTATTTCAAACCTTGCACATGATTTGTATCAAATTAGCTTTATACAGGCCTTGTTTGTATCCGAATATCTCATAGGGAGATCAAAGCAACCCACAAACACATATGAGTGCGTCTCAACAGGGCTGATGGACCACCCTGTAGTGTATGAACTATCCTTAAGGTGTTCACACTGCGCTGTATTGGGCCATAACCTGTAACTGTATAAGAACGATATAGGCTATGTAATAACCGCAGACAGATGGACAGACACACTGACGACCTTTCTCACCTTTTTATAGGGCAGCTCCACAATCAGGAGAATATATGTTTCCCTCCATAATGAATTATAAAGTGCAACGCCAATCACATTGAATATAAAAGAAAAAAAAATGCAATTCTCAACTCTGCAAAACATAAAAGTGCCTAAGTTTGGTTTGAAACTGGAAAATTAATGGTTACCATGCATGTATGATGGAAAATACTGTAAAGTGACTGCATCTGTAAGTCACCTTGGTTTTTTAAAAATCTTCTGTGCAAACTCCATGGCCGAACATGTATATAAGGAAAATAAAAACGTGCTCAGTTCTTCTGAGTGCAAGAGCAGGACAGAAATGTCCGCTCTGCGCTCCGTTCCAGCAACTCCCCCACTCTGCTCACCCGCTCTATATACTTGCGTTTTGCAGTAGTTCACATGGTTCTTTCCTCCCCTCACCAACAGAAAGTGTCCTGATTTTTCACTCTTGCTATCAGGTCACCCTACAAGAAAGAAACCATGAATTTTGTTGCTGTTGCCACTTTCTGAGGGCCACTCTCCCTTGCGGTTTTACTCGGGGATGATTTACAGTGAGAAAGGTGACATTAAACATGTCATTGAGCATGCAAAGATGCTGCACTCAAAACAGCATATGCTTGACTGTTAAAAGATTAATGCTGCCAACTTCAAGGTGCCCACAATGATCTGAACCCCCCCCCCCCTTTTTTCAGAACTATTTTCTAAGCAGCCTAAAACTGTAGCAGACTGTGTAGTTTGTATTAATCACATTTACCTCTATTCTTTATTTATTTCTTCAAACAAGTATACCTTGGTAGCCCCCAACACCCCTTATCACTCTAACAGGGTCATCATGAGCATTGTATTCAATAGCCACAACCAATATCACTGTAATTAAAAAAAAAACACATTGGGAAGGTCCTATAACATGTTTGAATGGCACATGAACATGTATCTCAATAATCAGAGAATACCAAATGACCCCCAAGGGAGTTATATAAAGGTGTTTTGCTGTGATCATTTTGTTCATTGTTCATTTATATATGTTTTCTTTAAGTGATAAAGATACAGCCAGGTGCTGATATGTATTTGTGCAGTGTGGGGTGGAAGCACTGTTTAGAAATGTATTCTTATTTCCCACCATCCTTTGTATTATACCTTTTTTTACACATTTTGATGTACTTTTTTTAAAATTATTATTATTATTATTATTATTATTATTATAGATTTAGATCAGTTAGTATGTTTGTGTTTTTAAATGTTGCCTCTAGTATTTTTTCAGTTGTTTAAGATAAACAATGGATTGATTTTTTTTAATGCTTATATGTGCAGTACTTCTGAGCTAAGATAAAAGGGTTGTTGTTTGTATATATTTTCTTGGAGGGCTGTTCGTTTTGTTTTCATTATTTCTATTTTTTTCCTCCAAATTATTCTCTATACAGTATAGTATGCTGTTTCTTTTTAAATCAATTGCTAACAGCCCATAGGTATGTGAAGGTTTGTAAGCATGTACTTCAGTAAAAGTGGTGGCACTGCATGAGCCCAGTTCAAAGTTCTGAAATGTCTTTAGAAGCTGTGGTGTGTAGATGCATATTTTCACTTTGCAGGATCCATTGTGAATTAGACACTTTTTTCTTCACAACTTAAAAGCCACTTCAGAGGCTTGACACTGTGCTTAGTAAAATATATTCATGGCTTGTTTCTGCATGCAGTCTGACTTGATGCGTTGTCTAGTTTATTTCTGTTCGTTGAATAGTTGCATTTATTTGCCAAAAACAAAAAAAAAGAATGCTATGTTCTTTGTACTCTGGAAATACGCAAAACCAATTTATCTGCATAAACAGCACTGTGTTTGTGGACTAAAAAGGCAGGCAATCTGTCCATACATCCACCTATAGATGTATACATTCCTGACATGGACATGCAAATAAGGTAATTAGTGTACTGTCATGTCTTGCTATTTCTTTACTCTTGTACAGTGGTGCATATTATCATGGACCTTGGTGCATAGAGCATTTCTAATGCTGATCTATTTTAAAAATGTCACTATAAACTAATTCTAAATTACACGCATTATATGTAGTTAAACTAATGAAATGTATTTACTTAAAAATGTGGAGCGTGAACTCGATACATATTGATGCTAATAAGAGAAATATGCAGTGCTATCTGGAACGTTCACCCAGCGTTTGCGGGTCAGATTGCATTATGGGGGAAATGGGAGGCACGACCTGACCGGATTATGTCTGAAAAGTAAATTGCTGCAAAACTGATAGTATAGTATAAAGCAAAGGTAAATGAAAATTATTTAAAATGCTTAATTGACAATGCAGATAACCGGCTGTAACGTTTCATGCTGAAAGAGTTAAGAATCTTCAAATAAAAATAAAAAAAACTGTCCGCTTGGTTCTTGCATTTACTATCATTTGTATTTTTTGATTAAGTTATGATATGTGTTTGAGGCTGCTCTTCAATTCTAGTTGTCTGTCATAGACATGTGTTACGTAGATGTTACGTAGATCAACTAAAGTGCCATTATGTTAAAGGGTACATGAGGACCTTTTTATTTTATTGTGTTACATGTTCCCATGTGTTGTTACAACTGTTTAGGTAAAGTGTGTGTATTGTTTTATTTTTATTTTTTTACATTTTGACCACTTCTTTTTTAAACTTTTAAATTGCATTCCCTGCCTCAAGATGGCTTCACATGTACCCGCATCGACCTCTCAGAACTATATTTCCCATCATCCTCCGGCTCACAGGTAAATCCATCTCAGTTCCATATGTAAAAAAAAAAAATTAAAACAATACACACACCTTACGTAAACAGTTGTAGCAACACATGGGAACATGTAACACAATAAAATAAAAAGGTCCTTATGTACCCTTTAATAAACACCAGAGCCTTCCAGTGCACAGATGTGCCAGAAAAAACATTTAAACTTGAAAAGTGGCAGATCACTAGAGGTATATACATTTATTACATATAAAAAATTATGCTTGTGTTCATATGAAAATATTACATCACTAGCATCTATTTTTGGTGTCATGACCTTTGAAAGTTGAATTGAATAGCACCTGTGTTAAATCTGCCTATATACAGCAATCATTTTAATCTAATTTCCCAAAGATTGTACTGTGTGTGTGTGTGTGTGTGTGTGTGTGTGTGTGCGTGTGTGTGCGAGTGTGTGTTCAGTTAAGGGACTAATGCTTAGAGGGGAGTTTCTCAAAATGACATAGTATTACAATAATTACAATAAAAAACACTCAGAATGTTGAATGTACCACAGTAGTGACCTTGACCTGGTTGGGTTGAATTAGAAGAGCTTCCCTTGGACACACAATGCTACTGCAACGATTCCTCTGTAAATCAACTGGCTTCTCTCTCACTGGTTGCTGTGCAATCAGTTATCCCCAGGCTTCTCGGCCTTATCTTACAATGAGCGTTTGAAGGAGAGGATGGGTGCATACAATTTAATATTGCTTTTATCTGTATTGTTTTATCATGATTGATTTTATTTTATCTATTTATTTTAATTTACATAGGCCAAGATTGACCAATTGATAGGAAGCCTCTTATTCAAGAAAGCTTAGGACATCTGGTCCTTTTTGCATACTACCATAAGTTACACTTTGTGGATCAGCTAGCTGTTCTTTAACATTCTTACCAGGATGTATTATATATAGAATAATAGATGGCCTATGGGAATTACAAAGTTTTTAAAATAATGAGATGGAGTTATTTTCTTGTAATTCTGCAGCCCATGTAGAATACATTAAATAAATTGTGTAAGATAAATGTGAAACACAGGAGTTGTGGTTATAAACTAAATTATTTTTTCTACTTGGTCTCTCTTCATTTGAACAGTGAATATTAAATATAAAATAGAGAAATATTCTAAAATGCTTATAAAGTAAATTAATTTGAACACCAATTATTTTAATTATTATTAGAAGTAAATTTTTAGTTACGTCACCACTATATTTATAGCAGGTTTTTTTTTTTTTTTTAATTACCAAATAATATAACAAAATAATACAATTGCCTAGACCTAGTAAAATTCAGCTCTGTGATTTTTTTATTTATTTTTTCTCTCTCTCCACCCTCCTCACTTTAGAATGCCAAATTGTTCCCTCATCACAGCAACTCCACACAACAGCTTAAGAGAAGCGTCATCCTTAATCCCACTGCCAAGCCAATCACTTCTTTACACTCAGGAGCTCAACCACGATTATCACTGGGAAACAAAGGCAGGATATCTCCCTGGCCAGTAGCAGCCGCTGTAGCACACCGAGGGTGAAAGCAGTTTGTGCTTATTTTTCCTTCCCAAGCCTCCAGGAGTGCCAGGGCTACACGTAAATCCCTGTGGGATCCCTAGCCAAAATCATCAGCTTGTAATTGCAAGGATGCTGACATGTGCTCCTCTGACTACATTACCATTAAACTGCCTATTACACTCCAATTAGCATTGACATGTTTTTGAATACATACATTTAAGCCTAAATAAACTGGTGCACAAGTTCTTTGTTTTAAGCCGAGGGGACACTAGTCTACATGTTTGCTAGAAAAATGTAGAAAGGGATACTTTTTTTGTAGAAAGTGAAGTGCAAGCTACAAGTTTCAGGCAACTTTGTTTCAAGCAACTGTATCAAATCACTGTTGATTTTGTATAAGCAACATTACATCATAGAATAAATCAGCCAATGCAAGTGATGTAAAAAGTCATATGACTAGCTTCTTCGCTGGTGAAAAATGGTGGAGAAAATGAATATGGAGCCGCTGTGAGATATTGCGAGGTAGACACTCCTTATAGATTTTTTGTTTTTTTCATTTTTTAAAAACATTTTTAGAGATGGTATAGGCAAGTAATATGTATTTTTTGTTTACGACTGTACGTCGCCCTGGATAAGGGTGCCTGCTAAGAAATAAATAATATAATAATATTTATAGAAGTGCCTAAGTGTTAATCGGTCCATTCCTGGTAGTTAATGACCAATTCGTCAGTTAATGCCATGAGATGTTGTGTTGGCATTATAGTCTAATATTAGAAATTACAACAAAAAAAAACCCGGACTGGTACCAATGCTGAACAATTAGAATGTTCATATTAAACTACAACAGTGTGTTACGTTTAAGTTCTCAAGTTGTGTTTTCGGTGGTCATTTTGTCTCATATAAAGGCTTTCATTTGATACAACTGAACAGTAATGGATAAAGTGAGTCCTACTTTTCGTTTAAAGCTGTTTGAACACTGCAGTTCAGCAGACACAACTTGCAAATATTGTTACACAGTTACCGATATCTGATTTGTAGAAGAAATAAAAAAAACCTCACCTGGCATAATTAGGAATTCTGTTCAAAATAATAGAATACAAAAACTATAACAATAATCACATTTCAACTTCTCTCTATTTACAATTAGTTTTATTTACAAATAACACATTCAGAACACAAATGATGAGGGTAATGGTAAATATTACCTGTACAATCCTATATATACATATTTAAGGATAAAGTTAATTTTATCATATTGAAACAAATCTGATAAATGATGTGGACACTGAATAACACCAATAAAGTTTTTGATAGGAAATATCATCTATGTTTTGTCTTCTCTGTGTTGTCCATCAACATTCTATCTGCAATGTCTACATACTGTAGAACAGTGTCCCCTGACATTTGAAGCAACAACGTAAAAGCAACAGATTTCATTCGACATTTTCTAGCAATATGTAGACTAGTGTCCCCTTGGCTTTAGATGCATAGGGACATTGTCGTCAGGTAGTAAACACTCAACAACAACAACAAAAGAAATGATGCAACAGCCACAGTACTGTATGACTGCCATGGTTACCTCAGCTAGCCAGCTCAATCCAAATCCCAATCCATGTGGAGGCCCTTTGGGTGAACCTGGCCAAGAACCCCAGGCAAGGTACTGTATCTTGGGAAACCCTACAACAAACATGCCCAAGCTTTTACATATGCAGGACAAATAACGATTACACGTTTGACAAATATCATTTGACAAATATAATTTATTATATTAGGTGGAAATATATAGTTAAAATTATGATTAATGGTATTAAAACGTTTCTGCAGAAAGTTTTTTTTTTTCTTCACTTCTTACTAGCAGATTTCTTAAGAAAAAAAATTGCCAATCACTTGTAATGGCAAATAGAATCGGAGACACAAATTGTGCGCAATTACAGTTAATTAAATACAAGATATAGTAACAGCTTTGAATCAGGTCAAATAAATATTGTAACAGGTAGTTAAGACACCTTTCTAGGGATGGGAAAGCAGTATCTGAAAAACAGGCTATGTCATGTTTCTGAGGCAAGGGACCCCAAAATATAGGATAATTATCCTCTTAACAGAACATAAGTTTTTTTAGTGGCTCTTTGGTAAAACATGTCACATTCACACACAAAGAAGCAGAAAAAGATACACTATTTATAAAACAAATTTTACTTTCTTTAGCACTAGAAAACAAAATAAATACATCATCACTATATATATATATATATATATATATATATATATATATATATATATATATATATATATATATATATATATAAAAATCTAAGAGTAGAACTGTGAGTTGGGGAAATAGAAATACTCTGATTCAACTAGATGTTCTTATCAACAGTTAGTAAAGGGTTAGACTAGTTAGTACTATAGTTGGTAAAATGATACACAGATGCAACAGCAGTTGACATCAGCATAATTGTTCTTGTTTGTCCCAAGAGAGGACATTCAATACTGCAGAACAATAAGTATTTTGTCCTAAGACTCACCATGTAAGGCTGACAAGCTGAATTCCTTTCAATACATGTCACTTACACAGCAGGCTTGCTCAGTCCAAGCAAACAAATCCAGGTGAATAGCTGACTTGTATCCTATTCCTCCTCAACCGTGCACTCCCTCTCGGTGTGTGATGTCACTGTAGCTCTGCTATCCACTGCCCTGTCTCTCCATATCTGTGCTCTCTCAGCATGTGGCACTGTGTCTCTTTTCAAGGAGGTTTTCAGAAATTCATAGGCAAGACTTCTTCATTAGGCAAGTGTGAAGTCTTTGTCTTCATCAGGTAAAGCAGCATTGGCTTCAGGTAACCCACAAACAAACTGTGCTCAAATATTATTAATAGTAATGTGATGAAGGTACTGTAGTTATTTATTAGACTTATTTATGTATTTTTGAAGGATCAGCATAAGCGTATTAGATGACAGGACGGCAGCCATGAATGTAATAATAATAACATTGTTAAATGAATTACCACTGTATTACCACTGTAACAATACCTCATGTTAACACTTACCTGTCATGATTATACCTCATAATGTTTTCAGTACTTTACAATTGAAGCAATGCAAACTGTTTAGTGCATGATAGTAATATGCTGTATTAGTTTGGATGGGTGGATTTGTGTTCCCTAGCACTACTGTATATCCCTCAATGTTTAAACCAACCATCTGGAATATCCCCAGAACAAATATTTATAAAGTGATATCAATTTCTGAAAATCGAAAGTTACAAATTAAATGATGACCTTGACTCTGACCTGCCTACGTGTTAGGTCAAAACATTTAAAATCAAATGAAGTTATTTTTTAAATTAGAAAGACTTTTTATATATACATTCTTAACCCATACTTTATAAATAGGGTAGTATAAAATGACTGTAAAAATCTCCTCAAAGCAAAAAACAATTTGACTGAACTGCATTCATAACACATAAAGGCTACATACCAATGTATAATTTAAAAATGCAGCATTTCAAGAACATTTTCTGTGCATCATAGTCATTACCACTTTTTCATTAATTATTGAGATATATTTCATAATGTTTTCATTGTGTTAAAGTAATACATGTTATGGTAACACACTTGACAACAGTGTTATAAGTACTTACATGTATGTTGCTGTGTGTCGGTTTCCAAAGTGATTATGAAGGAGTTTACACAATGTAGCATTTTGTAACCTTGATGAAGGTGTTATGAAAGTTACATAAAACATTACCAAAAAAATCCTAAAAATCCTAGCTAGGGGGAATCCTTATATTTTATCTTTATAAGTAATGGGATGTACAGTACACCATCTACTGCTCATTGCACCATCTGCATCTGCTTCTGCTTAGCATTATTTGGGTTGGCCGGAAAGGTTTACCTGACGATGATTTAATGTCACATTAAAAACACTTAGATTTACTATGATTATGCCCCATGTAACATTTTAATTTGAAGTTGATACAGTATAACAATATCATTAGTGGTATATGTATAACATTTCAAAGGAAGATATACCATTTGTTTTGTGTTAATGTTAATAACAGAAGAAAAAAAACGCTCCTCATCCACTTTCAATCTTTAGAGGACGCGAGAATATATTCTTTTTTTTTCATTAATTGACTCAATATACATGTCATATAAATTATTTTTACAGACTAATTTAACCAGATACCTGATTTCCCCACTGGCTTGTGCAAGGGACCAATAGTCATTTTGGTAATGGTTGCTGCTGGCTACGTTTGCATTGAGACATATTTTATTATTCTCATAGTGAAAAGAAAATAGTAGTGATGATAACCCATGAACCATCTGTTTGGCATCTTTAAACAGGCAGATTACCAGTGCTTTACAAGCTATCCACACACTGATGTGTAACCCATTCACTCCATTGTGTTACATTTTCCAACATGTGTATTTAACTCCTAACAAATTGGTTCTAAATTACAACTATAATTTAAGGGGGTTTTCAGCAGCACATTCTGAGGGGTAGGTGTTAACAAATATAATTTTCCAAGGCTTGTTAAAATTATAATATTGTAATTGATTGATGGATTGTAATACGTTTTTAACCACACAGGAACTGCATTTTAATAGCCTGGAAATTATTTCCAGGTCCTCAATGGGTTAAACTTAAAAATAACCAAGAAGAAAAATAATGGGTTTAAGAGGGTCTAATTAACAAATAATCATTTTTAATGAATTTAATAACTCAGCGATTCATTAGCACTATTTGGTTCCCAGAAAATGATTTCTCATTTTCTGTTATTCTCATTATTATGAGCATTTAGTATGATGTAAAATGGATTTGTAATACTTCCCGTGACAAGAGGTTACAATGACAGAATAAGTCAAATTATTTTCGCAATTTTTACCACCGGAATTTGGCTTCAGCCAAACAAACTGTCATAATTCTGTACATGAAGACTAGTTGGTTATTAATTATAAAAAATAACAGAGTAGTTGATAGGTTCAAACGGCAAACAAGCTTGCATTTAAATGCAAATTAAATGTAATTAAATAAATAAAAATGACAGGGCTATTTCTGGTAAAGATGTGTTTGTGACTAGAAATGTAGCATTTGAGAGGAATGCACACTTTTCAAAGGGGCTGAATCCTGCTGTTGGAGTTGTATAGCATCTCTACAGTGCATTGTTTCATTTTTTGGCAAGAAATTAGGTATCTTTGTGAAGATACACATTTAATCGTGTATTATTAGTAATATTATTAGGAGACATACAATTTTAAAATAATATTTTGTAGTATACTCAAATACTACAGACAAACTAAAGAAGCTTTGAGTTGCAGATGTTCACTGACTATTTACAACGTATTATTATGGAATAAGTAGTCCCTAATATTATTAATATTATATTATTATTAGTAGTCGTAGTCGTTGTTGTATTTATGATATAGCTCTAACGGAATACTGTTTAGGGTCATTTTGGAGGAAACTGCAGTAATTTCCAGTAAACACTGGCCCTAGTCATCGGGTTGGGGTCATTGTTTCTGCTGGTTTTGTTTACATTAATAAATTGTATACTATTGTCATTGTAAAAGAATGTGAATGAATTTTCATAGGCCTTGCCAAGCTACCCTACTAATAATTAGCCATTTCATCATCCTTATCAAGACACAGTCTTCAGCACCTAAAAAAGTTTAGACATGTAGATTGTGGGCTCCATTTTATTGATCTAAACCACCCTTTAACTAGGTATTAATACCCTTTATAGCAGCAATGACTATTATTAAAAGGTGGGAAGGAAGTTTAAGGGCAGTATTTAGATAATGTATATAGTTCTCTGTGAAATGTTTGCACCACTCACGGGTTTGTTGCCCCTTTAAAAATAGACCCAACACACAGAAATGGATTTTTCTAGCGTGGTTGCGCTGGTTTTTTTTTTTTTAATAAACACACAAACAAAACAAAACACAAAATAAACACCTAGCTCTAAATGAGCACTGACTAATCACACAGGAACCTAAACTGATACGCAGGACAGCTAAGCCGTTTACCTGCAATAAACACAATCTCTCTCTCTCTCTCTCTCTCTCTCTCTCTCTCTCTCTCTCTCTCTCTCTCTCTCTCTCTCTCTCTCTCTCTCTCTCTCTCTCTCTCTCTCTCTCTCTCTCTCTCTCTCTCTCTCTCTCTCTCTCACACTTGACTGCCTGGAAGCAGAGCACTCCTTTCTGCCTCCTTCTCCTCAGCAGCCTTGAGCAAACTGAGTGTTCTCTTTTTATACCCTGCACCTGGCTCTAATTTAATAATAAGCACCAGGTACAGGGGATGATTAATAATAAAACAATTAACAAATCAATTAAACAATAAAGTAAACTAACAACAAAGGTGCCTGCGCACATATCCTACCCAGGGAGGATTTTAACCCCCCTCCCTGCTGTCTTACATCTCTTTGTAAGGTATCAGTGACCATTCCTCTTACAAATCTTCAGACAAAGTATACCATGAGGTAGCATTGGATTGAGCTACAACCATAAATTTGTTTCATGTGGAGATTGAGTATGCTATGCTTACAAGGATCATGTACAGTACCTGGGTACAGTATCACAGCATTATCACACCTGACGATATAACATTTTCAAAATGCCTCCTTATATATCTTATAGACAGTGTTGTGCCTTTGTGGTGAGCTCTCCCTTTTCTATACATGATTTAATCATTCGCTTGTTGCGATACATATCTCCAAACCATCCCTGTCAGTCTGACTGTGGGGTTGCAATCCATAGTAGGCATATTTTAATACACTTTAGTACTTTTGGCAGTACTATGACATACCTTCCACAATATTTTTTCCTAAGTAATCTTATTTTTCTTTCCAACAGGGGTGATTATAACACTCGATGAATGGAAGTCATTAAATCTGATCTATTTTAATGTTTGAATTCTCCTAGCCCTTGTAGTAGCTGCCGCCTTTCATGAGAAATAACAGGTGTTTACATGTGTCTAATGGCAGCGAGCCATAAGTAGCCATCTTGGCAGGCAGCTCTATCGAACCTCACAACTCATAATTACTGGTTGTCACAAGTCATAATTGATTTGCAGGCTGTCATAAGTGTGATTATGGTTCACTACCTGGTGACGTCAAATGTGTTTGATTAGGGGTTAAAATGCTTTATGAAATAATTGACATTTAATTATTAACACAGGAAGTCTCCTGACACTTAATAGCCAAGCCATATGTAGAGGAGCTAAATTAGCATCAGAGGCTAAAAAGCTGCCATCAATGTAGTCTCAGTAGCAAATAAAGAAGGGCTAACCATATGCAACTGTTAAACCATCGTTCACAAAATGCTTTCCTTTTAGCTGCAAACTTGCATAATTATCTGGGCATATATTCAGAGCAATTACATTTATGATGAGGTATGATCTGTCAGCAGTTTTTTCTTCTTTAATGTGAAAGAGAGGGTCATATTTTATAGACACTTAAGCTGTTCAATTGCATGCGGCCCATGTCTTGTCCAGACAGCAATGTCACAATCTCAACTTGAATCTAGGTCAAGGCAAGTGGAAAGACATATAATAACCTGGCAGGCAAATGAAATGATAAAATTCCTGAAATGTAGTTTGCCTAGGAAAGAGATGGCTTCATGAAAAACAGAAGTCAGTGTTCATTCGAGCAAGTGGAATTTCTTCTCCATTTAAAGCACTCAATATTTTACAAGTAAAAAGATTTGTAAGTATGTGTTTTGTGTTGTGGTTTAATTAAGCTGTTTCTGTTTGCAGTTGTATGAGATTATATTAAGCTCAAACCATCGTAAAAGTTGGGCTGTTGTTTTTTGAGTCTATCACATCCAGACTCACGTTTTCGTTTTGTTTCTATTAAGGTAGTAGTGTAGGAATGACCTATTTTCAAGAAAGCCATGACAACATGCAGTATTTTTTTAACCTGCCTTAATAAATACTATGTTTAATCATGAAATATCTATTTTTAGACCGTGGTGAGTGTGAAAGATAGAGATAGTGGGCTCAATTCAATACAATATAAGGATGTGTAAGTTTAGGACTTTTTTCTTCTGGGGTTGATTTCTCAATTTTAACGAGAGACAGAAAGTAAATCCAAATTTGTTAGTTTTTTTTTTTTTTAATAGTTGAGTTTGTATTCAGATACTGCCTGCTTTAATTGTGTGAGGCCCACATTTTCTATTATGACATGTTTATATTTCTGACGACTCAGTATATAAAATAAATATCTTAAATGGATACCTCTATAGTTCTTCTTAATATGTGCATGATAAATTGCTGCACCTTTGCTTCTGAATCTGAGTACCTCGTTCATTAAAAGTGATTGCTTGCACTCTGAGTAATAAATTGGAGTAGATCAGTGATACTCTGAAAGGTATGCCAACAGTGGCCTTCCAGATGTTTCATTGTATGTATGCCTTAAAATGTAGCTTATTCGTATGGAAACCATAGTGTGTGTTTAACACTTCAGTAGTGTACCAGTTCACTGGTAATTTGTTTTTCCCTTTTCTTTTTTTTACTTTAATATTAATTAAGGTGGCCTACATCAAGGCGCAAATCAATATTGAGCCTGAATTTGATTTGGTTTCTGTACTGCACTTAAAGTATTGGTTTGGGTTAACTTTTTCATCTCATTTTAAGACATCTGCATGGAAAGTAGCTGTGCATTTCCAATAAGTGGCTTGCATTAATTTTAAGAGAAATATCTATGAATTTGTTTCCTCACAATAACTCACCATCCTTTCTTGCATTTATCATCAAATCAGCAGTTATATCCAACAGGGTAGCCATAGGAACTTCCAGCAGTGTAGCTGTACCACTTCAAAAAGCATGCATGATCAATTTCAAAAATTAAAATCAACAACTAAAAAAAGCAAATTTAATTGTATGGAAGACTAAGTTAGCACATACAGTTGTGCACAAAACATAACAAACATCAAATTGAAATAAACAGTAGCACTTCAAATCATTGAAAATGGCGACCAAGGGTTAAAAACTAACAGTCTAACAGTGAGTCATGTAATTCTCTTTTTGAAACTATGTATGTCAAAAAGGGACATGTTTTAATGACCTAAATTAATGCAGTATTTAGATTTGTAGCTGTTTAGATCAGTTGGAGAGGGCAGGGGATGGTTTCAGGATTAGGACCAACATCGCAGCTTATTTAGTCAGTAATCCTATTACTCACAAAATACTGCATGTTGCGAGTCACACTGGAAGGCAATCGAATGACAGTTTCTTTTGGCAATTCTGTACAGACTATCATAGGGTCCAGGAGTTCAAAATACTTGTTCCCCACATCAGCCACATTTAATACAGTAGTTATGCAAGGATGTAAACTTATTGATGGTCAGATGTAGCTCAATGTACAGTTGTTACCCTTTCAGTGTGGTAATTGTTATATTGTGTTTTTAAAGTTGAAATTGAGGGAAATCTGTAGGAAATAATCTTGTTATTTCTTTATTGGGGTCCCTTTCTTGCAATATTTATTTTCAATATAGTACATTGGGTATGGTGCAGCAAACTTTTCATCATTCAGTTTCTTAATCTGATGTTCTCTCTCACTGCTGTTGCTTTGTTTTCAAATGCAGTTGTGTGCCCCTGTCTGAAATATTGTTCAGTGTTTTAGGGTGAGCTACACCAACACCTGCTCCTAGACTGTCATCACTGTCCCTTAGCCAGACAGTTCTAGACAAGGAAAGATGGTATACGGGATAGGCTGTTGCATGTTGTCCATGCAGCAAAATGGTTGTATTATGTGTTGTGTTGTGCATGGATCTTTGAGTGTAAATATATGACAATAATGACTATGTAATACGGTTGTTATTAAGGTTTTGGTGTCTGTTATTGAGAACAGAAATGGTCAGTTATCTTGCTCTATAGTAAAGGGTAGAAAAGGCATGGTAAAGCATAGCAAAGCATGATAAAGTGCTAATTAACCATTGAAATGTACTTTTATAAGAAGCCATTTCAAGCATTCCAAGGAACTATATGGTTTCAGAAAGATCTAGCGCTCCCATAAAACACTTCATTAGTTTCAGACTAAGTTTCTTCAGAAGATAATTGCAGGATTCATTAAGGTTTCTTAATAACATTTTAAGGGACCCTTTAGCAGATTCACTTATGTGTTCCCATTGAATTTTTAAAAGTTTTTTTTTCAAGGGTTCTTTGTGGTTTAACTACAGCTGAACTGAAAGGGAAACCCAGGGGCATGGCACCTTCCTATGTTACCACATGTGGTGAGATCTTAGAGGTTATGTAATTTCACAACATCCTCTACACAAACAGCACTTCTTTGTAAAAGTCCCCAAATGAACATAAGCCTCAAGACTTAAAATATGTTTTACTGAACATGCCTGCTAAACAGGAAATCCAGAAAATTATCTGACACCCTCATTCACTGAAAAATGCACTTTCTAGCGAGAATTTCTAAAGAGTAACATTAACTTTAAATTGCAGCAGGCACTTTTAACAAGGGTTTAATAAACAGTCTAAGTGATTAAACTTTTCCTAATGTTGAAATAGCAACTAGAGGTAAATGAGGTGTTAAATTTCCCTTGACTGAAAACACACACACAAAAAATGACTTTAATACTTTTTTTTTATTTTTTAAACTATATTAGACAAACAGTGAATGTTTTAGTTACCGTGTGCTTCATTTATTTTCAGTCATCACCCTCACTGATATATAATACCTGCTACACTGGTGAAATATTGCAGATGTTTATAAAATAATATTGGACTGCTGACACACCAGGAGACTCTTGCAATCTGGTTATTTTCAATTTGAGGCTAGAGAGGTTACTGCATAGTCCAGAGCGGTCTGCTCAAATTCAACTACTCCCTCTCAGCCAAAAACAGAGGGATAAAGAAACACTTACTGTGCACATCATGTGTTTAAAAGGATGATGGGAAAAGTAGTTTTGAGAGGTCCATGCAGGTACATGGGAAGCCATATTGAGGCAGGGAATGCAATGTAAAAGTTTTAAAAAGTGGTCAAAATGTTAAAAAAAAAAATCAAACAATACACACACCTTACATAAACAGTTGAAGCAACAAATGGGAACATGTAACACAATCAAATAAAAAGGTCCTTGTGTAACCTTTAACAGTGTATGTAATATATGCATATATATTTTGTTCCATATTTTGTTAATTGAAGAGCTTTAATTCCAAATTATTATTATTTATTAGCAGACGCCCCTTATCCAGGGTGACTTACAATTGTTACAAGATATCACATTATTTTTACATACAATTACCCATTTATACAGTTGGGTTTTTACTGGAGCAATCTAGGTAAAGTACCTTGCTCAAGAGTACAGCAGCAGTGTCCCCCACCAGGGATTGAACCAACGACCCTCCGGTCAAGAGTCCAGAGCCTAACCACTACTCCACACTTCAGGAATCACTAAGAACACTGTATGGGGATGTTTCCTATGGTCTCATTCAAAGGATTCTCAATTTTCAAAGGAAAGTAGCTGATGTGCTTGTCAAATAAACAAATACACTGTCATTTTACATTTTCCTTACAGTAGAAGCAAATCTTGAATTATCCATAACAAATACCCACAAGAGATCTTGGGACATTTTTTATTTTTTAATTGTGGTTCATGCTTTGATTTTTTATTCAGTTTTTGTTTTTATTTTTGCGCATTCCTACATTAGGGTTTGAGATTGTGTAAATAGAAATATTGGGATTTTGTGGTCTATTATTATTATTATTATTATTATTATTATTATTATTATTATTATTATTATTATAAGTAGTAGTATGTATGTACAGTTTGCCTTTAAAAATATGATTTCAACCCATTTGACTTAGTATTTTTTTATAAATATCAATGGTGTGCCGTCTGTGTATGCAACACATGTTTTGCATCCATTGGAATATAATTTACTCCACAACATTTAAAAAAAATGATTAAAAAATATATATTTATTTTACAATTTTTAAGTATATGATAACCCTGTAGGCAAGTAATCGGTTTGCCTAGATAATTTTCTTCTTTTGTTGGTCAAGGCATGCAATGCTCCTGGCCATGCGCTGAAAACCAAAGGCAAGGCATGCAACTTGAGGCAGGGAATGAATGCAATGTAAAAACAGTCAAAATATTAAAAAATTAAATAAAACAATACACACACCTTACGTAAACAGTTGTAGCAACACATGGGACATGTAACACAATAAAATAAAAAGGTCCTTATGTACCGTTTAAATACGATTCACAGAAAAAGGCGCAAAACAATTACCATCCCAAAAGTAGACAAATTTAAATCTAAAACAAAATGGTTTAATAGATCAATTTAAAAAATATATTCCGCGAAAAAAGGCACTTTACAGAGTGTTTAAAAGGTACCAAAAACAAAGTACACAGAAAGAGTACTCGGAACTGCAAATGCAAGTCGAAAAGGAAGTTATAAAGGCCAAGAGAGATAGAAATGAACATTGCTAAGGGGGCTAAAACCAATTCCAAAATGGTTTTCCAATATAACAGCAAGAGAACATTCAAAGAGGAGGTTAAATGTCTAAGAGATACAAATGCAAAATCATAGACAAAGAAAAAAAAATAGCAAATATATTAAATGATTACTTTTCACAAGTTTTTACAAAGGAGGATATGGACAACATGCCCCACATGTAGATCGTGTCTAACTAACCTGCTTGATTTTTTTGAGGATGCAACATCGACAATGGATAATCTCAGAAATGTCTTCATCTAGAAAATGTGGGGAAGCTATAAAAAAGGCCAACAAGATGTTCGGATATATTGTCAAAATTGTTGAATTTAAATCAAGGGAACTTTACAATGCATTAGTAAGACCTCATCTAGAATATTGTCTTCAGTTCTGGTCACCTCGTTGCAAAAAGGATATTGCTGCTCTAGAAAGAGTGCAAAGAAGAGCGACCAGAATTATCCCGGGTTTAAAAGGCATGTTGTATGCAGACAGGCTAACATAATTGAATATATTCAGTCTTGAACAAAGAAGACTACGCGGTGATCTGATTCAAGCATTCAAAATTCTAAAAGGTATTGACAATGTCGACCCAAGGGGATTTTTTTTTGACCTGAAAAAAGAAACAAGGACCAGGGGTCACAAATGGAGATTAGATAAAGGGGCATTCAGAACAGAAAATAGGAGGCACTTTTTTACACACTTGTTTGATCCTCCTTGACTCAACTCTTGTCGGCAAAATCAAAATAGAAAACCTACGGTGAAAAGTTTGTTGACTAATCTGTTTAGTGCAAGAGACTTTCCAACAAAAACATAAATTATAAAAAAACAGAAGGCCAAAACCAAAATTGCAAGTAGTAAGTACTTACAGAAAAGCAGGAAAAGAGTTGAAACGATATTTCAGCGAAGTGGTGTACAATTGTGAATGGATCTGTGGTATTTGGTTTATTGAATCGCTATTAGTAGCCTACATCAGGGGTTCTCAACTGGGGGTCTGCGTCCCCTAGGGGCCTTGAAGAGGTTTCAAGAGGTCCTCCAAAAATAAACCAGAGAATGTGTTATTTTCCCTGCATGCTTATGACATGCTGAAACCTGTTAGCTTCATCAAGTCATAAGCATGCACAGAAATTAACGTGTTCTCGGGTTACGTAACACGTTATGTATGATGTAATAGAGGTATTTCAGCGGGAGCACAACAGATTACAAAGCAAAGGAAAAATCATTGGAAACACACACAATACATACCAGATATGGATACATTTTTTATTCGACCATCAGCATCAAAACAACAAAACCCACAGAATGATGATATAGAACTTCCTTCATCAAGTTCAACCATAAGGGCAGAAGAACAGCAAGGAGGTGGTGTTGTGAGTAAAAAACATAAAGCTGTTATTAACCCTGCAAAATTAAAGAAGTACGAAGACGGCTACTTGAATTTCGGTTTTATTTGTACTGGAAGTGGAGATATACCTCAACCATAGTGTGTAATTTGTGCACAAGTACTGTCCAATGAATGTTTGAAACCCTTAATTACCAAGCATGAAATATATAAAAACAAGCTACATTCATTTTTTGAGCGAAAGGCTAAGGAACTACTTTGTACTAAAGCTGTAATGAAATCCACTAAAGCAAAACAAATCGAATACAATTGCTGAGGAGTTGATAATGCCGTGTGCCATTGAAATTGTAAAGGAAATGTCTGGAGAGCAGAAGGCCAAGGATCCATCATTTGACACTGTCAAATGACGGATCACTTTTATTTCAGAAGACATAGTTTTGCAGTGCATTGACCAGCTGCATGAATACTTTTTAATTAGCAAAAAAATTGGTGAAATGAATAATTGTAGACATCTATTTCTTGCCTATGTTCGGTATGTGTGGAATAAAGGAATAAAGGAAGACTTTTTGTTTTGCAAGGAGCTAAAGTCAGACGATATTTTCAAACTGTTAGATGATATTATGACTTCAGCAGAAATCAGCTGGACTAATTGCATTGGGGTCTGCACTGATGGAGCCGCAGCAATGATCGGAAAGCATTCTGGTGTTGTGCAAAATATAAAAGCCGTTTCACTTCGTGCTATTTGGACACATTGCTTTTTACACCAAGAGGTGCTTGCGTGTGTATTGGTATGTATTGTTATGTATTGTGTGTGTGCAAGCACCATTCCTAGCTCATGCATACAGAGGTGAGCTGGCTCTCTTGAGGCAGAATGCTTACCCCTATATTTAATCTCAAGGAAGAGTTACATATTTTCTTAGCTGGAACCCAAACTAGCGGAAGTGCTGAAAGATGACGTTGCTGGCAAAACTGGGTTACCTCGCAGACATATTCAGTGAAATGAGTAAGCTGAATAAAACTATACAAGGTGGGAGCACTCATTTTATTGCCCAGGGTGAAAGATTTGACGCATTCAAAAGGAAACTACAGCTCTGTGGGGGGACTACTGATATGTTTGAGCTATTACATTCTTTCATTCAGGAACGAAACATTGACTTTGACGCAATCAAACCGCAGCTGGCAGCGCATCTGTCTGGTCTACTCAACAAATGTAATACTTACTTTCCTGAACTCACGACGGAACTAGCCGCTGCACACCTGTGGGCTATAAACCCCATTAGTGAGAATATTGAAGCTAAACTGCCACCCTCTGAAACATCAAAGCTGTTAGAAGAGCTCAATGACATTTCATTAGACAGTTCCTCAGAACCAAGTTCAGTGAAATGCTGCTGGAGACATTTTGGTGTGAGTGCTTGTGGCAAAGTGCCCCCCCTGTGTGTATTTTGTGTTACGTGTTGTGTGTTCGGTGAGTGGAGAACGGGTGTGGAGAAGGAGAGTAAAATAAACTAAAATAATTGATAGTTGTCTAAACTCACCGTGTTTCGTTTGTCTGTCCGTCCATTGTTTTGTTTACTGTTTAATCCGTTTTTGTTTGTCTATTTATTTTGGCGCAAGTGCCGTGTCCTGTGTTTTTGTGTTTAAACCTTTTATTTTCTGTCCTGTTAATTATTAAATGCTGAGCGCGATCACGCTCAGCTTCACCAAAACCCCAAGTCTCTGTCTGCTCTGTGTGTTTTAGTTCTGGTCTGAGTTCCTCCCTGCAGCCAGCCTGTCACACGTGGTGTCAGAACCGGGAAAACAGCGCTCCAGGACTCAGGCCAGAGCGGGAACCGCAGTTTTTTTTTTGAAAAAGAGGAGGAAGAAGGATGGGAAGAAAGAGGAGGATGAGAAGGCAGCAGTCCCAACATCAGCCGGAGGAACAGCAGCCCGGTGTTACTGCTGCGCTAAGCCTGGGCATTCCAGCACCAACTGCCCCTGGTACCCCTCGGACAGCTACCCCAGCTATGCCCCATCTGCGGAGGTAAGCACTACGTGGCCCGCTGCCCTGTCCAGGAGAGGGAGGAGCAGGGGTCGCTTCAGTCTCCACCACCAGCAGGGGAGGTAGACTGCTGCTCCCACTGCCCCAACAACAGCGGCAACAACAGCAACCACAGCAGCTGAACAAGAGGTGGTGGTCCCGGTGCCAACTAAGTTTGGACCCCGGACTGGGCAGCTGAACAGGAGCAGTGGAGGAAGGAGGGGCTCCCATGTGCGGCGCCTGTCTCGAAGTTTGGGCACGCCAGGGAGGACTGCCCTTACGGGATCCCCAGTTTGAAGAGGCGTGGAACCAGGGTCGAGTGGGGGATGCTGCAGAGTGGTTCTGGGCAGTGGACCAGACCCGCCATCTCCAGCACCCAAGAGGGAGGAGCCCGAACGTCCCACGCCTGAGTGGGAGGAGCCCGAACGTCCCACGCCTGAGTGGGAGGAGCCCGAACGTCCCACGCCTGAATGGGAGGAGCCCGAACGTCCCTACGCCTGAATGGGAGGAGTCGGTGCGCCCACAGCCCAAGAGGGAGGAGTCGGTGCGCCCACAGCCCAAGAGGGAGGAGTCGGTGTGTCCACAGCCCAAGAGGGAGGAGTCGGTGCATCCACGGCCAAAAAAGGGAAGGTAGAGCGCCCACAGCCCCAGTCTCCACCAGCAGAGGGTGAATTCCTGCTGGGTCCACCTCCATTGCCATGGGAGGACTGCTTGCAGCTCCCACCTCCACCAGCAGAGGGTGAATTCCTGCTGGTCCCGCCTCGCCACCTCCATCGGCAGGAGCAGAGCAGCAGGAGCTGTCTCTGCCTCCGCCACCTCCACCGCCAGGAGCAGAGCAGCAGGAGCTGCCTCTGCCTCCTCCACCAGCAGAGGGTGCATGCCTGCTGGGTCCCTGTCCACCAGCAGAGGGTGAATGCCTGCTGGGTCCCTGTCCACCAGCAGAGGGTGAATGCCTGCTGGGTCCCTGTCCACCAGCAGATGGTGAACGCCTGCTGGTCTCCCCTTCCGAGGCAGAGCCGCACCAGTCCCCTGCAAGAGAGGGAGGGCCGCACCAGTCCCCTGAAACAAGGGTAGACTACACGCTGCTCCCACCTCCGCCGCCAGGAGACTACACGCCGCCCCACCTCCACTGGCAGGAGCAGAGCAGCAGGAGCTGCCTCTGCCTCCGCCACTTCCATCGGCAGAGCAGCAGGAGCTGCCTCTGCCTCCGCCACCTTCACCGGCAGGAGACTACACGCCTCGCCACCTCCATCGGCAGGAGCAGAGCAGCAGGAGCTGCCTCTGCCTCCGCCACCTCCATCGGCAGGAGCAGAGCAGCAGGAGCTGCCTCTGCCTCCGCCAACCTCCATCGGCAGGATGCCCAGCAGCAGCAGGAGCATGCCTGCTGCCTACCGCCTACCCCACCAGCAGAGGATGAATGCCTGCTGGTATCACTTCCCCACCAGCAGAGGATGAATGCCTGCTGGTAACACTTCCCCAACCAGCAGAGGATGAATGCCTGCTGGTATCACTTCCCCACCATCACGAGGAGAGGAGCAGGAGCTGCCTCTCCCTTCACCAGAAGAACCAGGACTAGATGCTGGCGGTCCTCAGCAGCCCTTGCATAGGCTGCTGAGGAAAGCATGGGAAGAACCGCCCGCCGCAGTGGCCGAGAAGAGGGCCAAAACCCGCACCCCAGCTTGTCCTGACTTCCTGCCTTGCTACGCTAAGGATGCCTGCCTTGCTTCGCCCAAGGATGCTTGCCTCGCCGCTTGGGCTGCCAGCCGCCCGCATCGCTTGCTGCGTTGCCAGCCGCCCGCACGCCTGGGTTGCCAGCCGCCCGCACGCCTGGGGTTGCCAGCCAGCCCGCACGCCTGGGGCTGCCTGCCGCCCGCACGCCTGGGGCTGCCTTTTTGCTCCACACAGGGTACAGGGTACGAGGGAGAAGTGGAGCCCCGCTGCCGCCTCTATGGCCAGGGGCTCCTCCCGAAGTTCGCTTCCGAGGGGTCCGCTGCTGCTGCCGCCGCCCCGAGGGTCCGCTGCTGCTGCTGCCGCCTCCCGAGGGTCCGCTGCTGCTGCCGCCTCCCGAGGGTCCGCTGCTGCTGCCGCCGCCCGGAGGGTCCGCTGCTGCTGCCGCCTCCCGAGGGTCCGCTGCTGCTGCCGCCGCCTCCCGAGGGTCCGCTGCTGCTGCCGCCGCTCCCGAGGGTCCGCTGCTGCTGCCGCCGCCTGGGGTCGCCAGGGATCCTGCTTCGCCTGGGGTCGCCAGGGATCCTGCTTCGCCTGGGGTCGCCAGGGATCCTGCTTCGCCTGGGGTCGCCAGAGGATCCTGCTTCGCCTGGGGTCGCCAGGGATCCTGCTTCGCCTGGGGTCGCCAGGGATCCTGCTTCGCCTGGGTTCGCCAGGGATCCTGCTTCGCCTGGGGTCGCCAGGGATCCTGCTTCGCCTGGGGTCGCCAGGGATCCTGCTTCGCCTGGGGTCGCCAGGGATCCTGCTTCGCCTGGGGTTCGCTACACTGTGGTCGGAGCCCCACGGAGGGGAGCTGCCAGCCATGAAGAAGGGGGAGGTCAGGAGACCAGCTCCCCAGCCGCACTTTCGCGGTCGGAGATCGTGGTGGTCGGAGCCCCACGGAGGGGAACTGCCGGCCATGAAGAGGAGGGGAGGTCAGGAGACCAGCTTCCCCGCAGCAGTTTCGCTGCCGGAGATTGGGTGGCCGGAGCCCCACGGAGGGGAACTGCCGCCATGAAGAAGGGGGGAGGTCAGGAGACCAGCTCCCCTAGCTGCACTTTCGCGGCAGGAGATAGTGTGGCTGAAGCCCGGAAGAGGGAGCTGCCAGCCACGAAGAATTGGGGTGCCAGACATTCCACCATGGCCACCCCCAGAAACAACTTGCTTCCCTCTTCCGGGACTTTGGGACTGAGGGGGAGGTGGCCATTGAGGCCATGTGTGCTTTGCACATTTTGGTGTGAGTGCTTGTGGCAAAGTGCCCCCTGTGTGTATTTTGTGTTACGTGTTGTGTGTTCGGGTGAGTGGAGAACGGGTGTGGAGAAGGAGAGTAAAATAAACTAAAATAATTGATAGTTGTCTAAACTCACCGTGTTTCGTTTGTCTGTCCGTCCATTGTTTTGTTTACTGTTTAATCCGTTTTGTTTGTCTATTTATTTTGGCGCAAGTGCCGTGTCCTGTGTTTTTGTGTTTAAACCTTTTATTTTTCTGTCCTGTTAATTATTAAATGCTGAGCGCGATCACGCGCTCAGCTTCACCAAAACCCCAAGTCTCTGTCTGCTCTGTGTGTTTTTAGTTCTGGTCTGAGTTCCTCCCTGCAGCCAGCCTGTCACAGTGCTCCTATGAATACAGCACTGCTTCTTCTGCAGCACTGAAAGTGTTGGTCCCATTCAGCACAACTACTTATGCAAAACTGGATTTTCAGCCATGACATCGATGATAATAAAGTACTGAGCCAGGATGAACATTGACCATGACATGCGTGTGTGCTTGGCGTCTTGACAGAATTGTTTCTCAGCACCAGCAACAAGTTTCACATTAAGTAAGTAAAACTATATATATATATATATATATATATTTATATATATATATACTGTATATATATATATTTATATATATATATATATAGAGAGAGAGAGAGAGAGAGAGAGAGAGAGAGAGAGAGAGAGAAAGAGATGGAAATAAGACTCCCATTGCATAGCATGTTTTAGTAGAATACGTTTAATCAGGCTCGTTGTAAAATCTGGAATTTTATATATATATATATATATATATATAGAACGCAAAGTACCGTGACAGAGATATTAAGACAGCAGAACGAGAGATGCAGGGACTTCTGGAGTTAAGAAAGAAGCCATCAGTTGCAGGTTACTGTACATTTACCGTTTGTTTTGTATTTTTGTATTTTTAAAAAAAAAAAAGCTTTCCGTGGATATGGCTTATAGCAAACCGCATAGCAACACTGTGTATTTGTAGCCTAATTAATCTTGTTTATGTTTGTATGTCTATATATATATATATATATATATATATATATATATATATATATATATATATATACACACACACACAGTTGTAGTCAAAAGTTTATATACCCCAATGGAAATTTATAATTTCTAAATTTCGAAATCAAAATATTTCAGGAAAAATCTTTTGTAGCAAAAGTTTTTCTTTTGTGGATGAGGAAAAAAGTTACAAGAAATAGATGTCTACAATTATTTATTTCAGCAATTTTTTTGCAAAACTCCTAAAATGCTAATTCTAAAGTATTCATACCCTAACAAGGAAAATGAAATTAATAGCTAGTTGAGGCACCTTTAGCAATAATAACATATTTTAAATGATTAGGATATTTGTCAATGAGCTTTTGGCATGATTCTTTAGTGATTTTTGACCATTCTTCAACGCAAAATTGTTCCAGTTCATTCAAATTCTGAGGACTTCTCTTGTGCACAGCCTTCTTCAACTCATGCCAAAGATTCTCAATCAGATTTAGATAGGGAGTTTGATTAGGCCATTTCAGAATCTTGATTTTATTCTTATTTAACCATTCTGAAGTAGCTTTGGATTGTTGTTGTGTTGGAACGTCCAGTTGCGCTTTAAAGTTTTGTAGCGGAGGGTTTCAGATGATTGGCTAATATCTTTCTGTATGCTATGGAATCCATTTTACCATGTACTGGAACTAAATTTCCTGTGCCATTAGAGGAAAAACAGCCCCACATATGGATATTACCACTTCCATGCTTGGCAGTAGGTATGATGTTCTTTTCATGTTGTACTCCTCACCAGACTTTCTCCTAACGTAACTACTATCAGCATGACCAAATAGCTCTTTTTTTGTTTCATCACACCACAAAACCTTTGACAAGAACTCATATCTATCATTCAAATGCTGTTTTTCAAACTTTAAGTGATTGTCCTTGTGATGTTTTCTTAAGAATGGCTTTTTCCTTGGCCTGCGACCATTGAGACCTTCACCATGCAATACTTGACCTGTTACGGATATAACCCTGGTTCCCTAAAATAGAAGATGACCAACAACCAATACTTTTGGGATATGCCTGCCACAGGTCAGGTATTTTTTGAGCCTTTTATGTCAGATCTGCCGATTGGCCCCTCGAGGGAGTGATGTCCTCGGTCCCGCCTACCGAGGGAATAAGTAGTGACTACACGGATATCACGTTCTCTTTTGCATCGAACCCATGAATGCGAGTGATGCGACCTCGCAAGGTTTGTTGGACCAACAACCAATACTTTTGGGAAAGTATATCACAACCGTAACAAGGGCTGTGATATACTCTTCGCCAGCATGTAGAAACCATAGCCAATTACATAGAAATGTCTGCAACAACAATAAAACTAGGACTAGTAATAGATCTTATATTTATCATGGTGTCAGTCTTGGATGTCACATTTTTGCCACTAGATGCAATCTCTGATTTCACAAACTGTAGAGATGAAATCTTACAAGCACCATGCCTCTGAAAGTGACAAAAATGTCAATATTGTTGATTACAATAGAAACTTTTTTTTTTTAAATAAAATGGCACTTCCATTACAATCCGCAGATGCAAGGGGGCTAGGATGGCATCTATGCACTTTGTGGGGGGCTAAGAGGTGGCCGAATGGCAGCACGGAAAACTCGAAGACGCTTCCCTGAAAGGCAAAGTGGAGGTATTTCTTGTGCATGGGACAATAGGGACGTCCTCCTTCAAGTCCACAGTGGTAAACCAGTCGTCCGGCCGGACTGACTGGAGGATGTGGCGATGTGTGACGATCTGGAACCTCCTCTCCCTCAAGAACCCGTTGAGGTGTCTAGGGTCTAGGATGGGGCAAAGGCCCAGTCCTTTTTTGGCACAAGAAAGTACCTTGAGTAGACCCCCTCCTCTTGAGAGGTGTGTTCTACTTCTCTTGTTTAAGAAGTAATGTTTTTACTTCTTGCCTGAGGGCCAAGACCGAGTGCAGCGTTTGCTCAGTCCTCAGAAGCACCTTACACAGGATAAAGCTTCGGGGCTTGCAGTTATATAGTCATGACACTCCAGAAAATCGCACATATCTCTCAAAGGACAGCAATTTTAAGCTGTTTGTCAGCATTCAGCCAGCTGTCTTAATCCTGTTCACTCGAGCCTTTCTACTAAACTAAACTCTTAAAAGTGTGTGCATATTTATTTTGCCATGTTGACCGCCGCACTAGTACTAACTTACTTTAAAAATGCACATTAAAATAAACGTCTGTGACTTTTTAACAGACTTTCAACACATCCGCGCCAACTGCCTCGCAAGCTGTCAGTCAAACATGGCTTGCACATGATTCGTTGTTTGAGAGGAAGATCCGACACAATTAATCACAATTAATACTTTGATCTGATTGGCTAAAGCTTGCGGCATTTTAAAAAAATAGCCTATTTGACCTAAACTTAAACACCCATCTTTGGGGCGCATAGTTGACGTTTGTTTTTATTTTTTTTTATAAAATGTACTTAAACTTGGCATTCACATAGGCACAGATTTGGGTGCCCACCCAGGCCCACCCGTGGCTACACCACTGGCTTAACATGCTGTCTTAGTTAGAAATCAGAGAAAGTAATTTCACCTAATTACCTTGAGTAATTGGTGCCTTTATCGTGCCCTCTGAATGCCAGTTCTTGTTTGCAAAGGTAAATAACAGAATCAATCAAGCGTTTAAGAACCTCGCTATTTTTTCTTACAGGTATTTGTCGTGTATACATCCCTTTTTTAACTCTTCAATTTTTCTGAGAAAGTTCTTCTTGAAAATTGATTTGTAACCAAATCAACTACTGTGTCTCTTGACTGATGAAATTTGTTTTTAATTTGTAAAAAGCAATTCTAAATATTACTTCGAAGTTCTCAATAGTACCTCTCTATAATATAAGTAATATCATTCAAAATTCAGCTTACGCTAGCATATTTATGTCCTCTTCTCACTAATGATTGGACAGCTGCACAACCAGGGCAGATCTTTGACTCTCCCATTGGTTAAACCTACTCAAGACCTTCAACTGTTTATGTCCCGCCTCCGCTCACTTATGATTGGGCTGCTACAGAGAAAATGCAGATTGGTTAATTTTATTTTATATATTAAAAAAAATTCTGCACAATTAAATTGTAAAAAAAAAAACTCTTTAGTTCTATCTGACAGCTTTCCCTTGCACTGCCGATATGCATTAAGGTAATTATAAACAACATTTTTATGGCTGCCATGACAACCTATTCTTCATTTCATTTCAGCCTGCGCAAAGTATTTTGCATAAGGAGATACATAACGTGATAAACGCCACTCTTCCTATCTCACACACTCTCCAACCCCAAATAGAGTTCCTGTTATCAACTGTAACAGCCCAGTGCAATTACTACCAATGTGGTGCTAGTGCTGCTTCCTGCTGCTGCCTGAGACAACTGGAGAAGCTGGTGCCAGTGACCCCTGGCTGCCATGGCCACTGCCACTGGGGCTGCTCTCAGCTCCCCCCCTCCCTATAATCCCCCCCCATGCTCTCCTTCCTCGCCTGTCATCAATCTTACTAAAATGACAGTAGACAGATGTTAGCCTTTGCAAAGATCAAATTCATGGCTTTAGGGCTGTTCACCAAGGAGCAGGGTAGTCAGCACAAGATGCAGGCAGCAGCAGAGGCAGCCGCACTCGCTGCAATCACCTCTTTCTTGCATCGACAGCCTCCAATTACTTCGGCAGGCTTCAGTGTTCACTGCACAGACACTGATGATTAGGAAATTGATTTTGACAAACGGGGAGATTGGGGAGGTTGGGTATTGTAAACCAAACCTACCACAACTCATCAAACTCACATCTGAACTTTTCAAGTAGAGTCATATTGATCTATGTGTGGGGGTATATCTGTGTGGTCACAGGAACAGACCATTCAGACCATTGTATCCATGTTAGTACAGTTTAAAAAATATATATATATATATATATATATATATATATATATATATATATATATATATATATATATATATACACACACATAAAGTCAGCACTCAGATATATGACGCCCAGATACACATCAGTCGCGATTTCCGACGTCACCAGTTTTATGATACAAAGCCCATCTTTTCAATGTTACAATTTTGTTTAACCGTCACAGCCCGCATTTTTTGGCAAAAAGTCTTTATTGTGCACTGCAGTTACACAGCGCTTCCTCCAAAAACAAAGTGAACGACACAAGGCACTGTAATGTAAAAGTTAATCATTAAACAGTTTTAGATACTGTGGTCTGTGATCTTTAGTTGCTTTTGTGCATATTCATTTACAAGTGAACTGCCTGCTTCGTGCGGTTACATGCCCGAGCTGAAGACGGGAAGGTTCCTGAGGGCTCAGATGCTATTAGAATATGGATATGTTAAACAAAATTTTAAAAAATGACATTTTTTCTAAAAGTTTTATCCTGATTTTATGAAGAACATTCCTGGATTATTTTGGCCGCGAGGAACTCGCCTGTGGGAGCTCCAACAAAAAGAATGGAACGGAATTACATTCTTTTATGAAGACTGCTTCCTGCTGCCCGAAGACATTCAACTCTTGACAGATGCAGCTCTCTCTCTCTCGTCTTTGGAGGATACTACAAGGGAAAATGGTTTTCTGCTCCATGGCCCAAAAAATTCAGCACCATTCCTACACCCGATCAGTCCTCGTCATTGTACAAGATGTATTCGGTCACTGTAGCCGCATTCATTTGGTGGTCCTCCTGGGCCCAAAAATCTATTCTAATCCACTCAGATAATTCAGCTACAAATTATTAACAAAGGTCGTTCATCCTCCCACCATATAATGAGAATATTCAGAAGGATTACAGTCATCAGTTCATTCTCAGAGCTCAACATATTCCTGGCCACCTGAATGTAATCGCTGATTCTCTTTCTCGTTTTCAAATGCAGAGATTCAGAGCATTAGCACCTGAAGCCGACCTCCTGCCAACTCAGATTCCTCCCTTTTCAGACCTGACATTCCTGTGAGCCACCCGCTGCATTTCCTGGTACTACAGGCTCAAGAAACAGTTCTTCTCGGCATCGCTCCCCACTCACTGCAAACGTACTGGTCATTCCGGAATTGCTTTAAAAAATGTTATATTGCATTCAACATTCCCTTCCCTTCATTTTCAATGCCTGTAGTATCATCCTTTATTATGTCCCTTAAAAATAGCTATAAGAGTTTCTTCCATCAAAGTTTCAATTTCCGGTGTCCAGTTTTTCCCCAAACTCATTTTCGGTGCCCCCAGCTCTACACTCAGTAACTCACAAATTTCTAATTCTGAGAGCACTTCAACGATCAGAATCTCCTTCTCCCCAGGCTCGCCTACCTATCACCATCAACATACTCTCCCAGTGCATCTCATTCATTCGCTCCGGCTACTCCTCACAGTTTTTAGATACAACCTTAAAAGCCCTTTTTCTCCTAGCCTTCTTCGGGTTCCTTAGGTGTCAGAGTTTACTTCACATTCAAATAAATACAACTGCCAGATTCACCCCTGTATCTTTGATCTATCAATCATCTCTTCTGATACCCTTTCCTTCCTGCTCAAAGTAAAACTGACGAGGAAGGAAATGGTTCCCTCCAACTCTGCCTTTCTCAGGAAGCATTACCCTCAGACCCGCTGTTTGTTAATGAAAATGGAGCAATTGTTACCCGCCATTGGTTCCTCTTTCACCTTCGCCAGATTCTTTTCAGGTCCGGATTTGCAGGTGAGCAGTTCTCCGGTCATTCCTTCAGGATCGGAGTTTCTCGCCACAGAGTTCCAGACTCCCTTATCAAACAGTTAGGTTGTTGGTCCTCCAACACTTACCAAGTTTACAATAGACCAAATATTATAGATCTTAAAAATGCTTTTACCAAAATGTGCTCTTAAGTGTTAGTAGCCTGCCCGGAGGATGGGCAATCGAATCAGCCATGGATTCCCAGAGGTTTTTTTTTTCCAAAAAACCTGTGTTTTGTTTTCCTCTCCTGCGAGCTGATGATCCTTGTAGGTCTATTCCTTCAAGTGAGCTATACTTTTCTACTTACAGCATTGAGACCTGCTTAATCTTTTGGGGGTCTCTGCCTTGTCCATACGGCCAGGCAGTGAGTCCTCAAGTTAAGTTAGGTCTGATGCCAAATTAATGTTTATAATCAATGTTATTCTGTATTGTCATTCCTTACATACTCCGCATCCTTTAATAAATATTTTGTCTCTAAAGCACGTGTGATTGGTGTCTGTCCCGAACTACTGAAACAGGAAATTGTTGCTAAGCACTCTGGAAACTGCAAGTGTCATTTTGCATTATTTCCTCTAATTGCAATGAAAAGGATACCACCTGTGCTCTTGCGACCTCTGTGCAAACAGCATCCTTTTCAGTTTAGGCTACTTGTATTTTAAAAATACAGACTACTAAGTGGAAAAGCATGAGGAACTGTTAAATAAGTAATCACTGACATATTCCTTTGTGGCAACCTGTAGTACATTCATTACAGTGTGATTATTACATGAAATTAAACATTTCTAGGGGTCTCGGAATCTGCTTAGGGATAGAGATCTGTTTAGACTATGTGGCTGTGTAGGTTACATATGTAATGACTAGGAAGTTGTTAATTAGCCGCTCCTGCACATTACCAAATGATCCATAACCAGCAGTCTTTACACAAAAGAGGTCTTGAATTGAGCAGTAATATTAAATGATCAATTATCTAAAAAGTTGGTACTTCTCATTCAGGAATGAGGAAACATACTGTAGTGGACAAGCATCAATCTAGCTTTCCTGTTCTGATGTTCTCTTGATGGAATACTGTACATAAACATAACTCATAGAAATGTGCCCCTAGTGGTCTTTTTTTCCTACTGGCTCATTACAGAAATTCCACCTTGAAGAGACTTGCCCCCAAGGTCAAATATGCTGGTGACTTTAGGAAACACGCCAAACATCCATGAGTACTGAAACTGCAAGAAATTATGATTAAGAACATATATCATGAGATAAAAACATATTTTAAATATATACTTTATGCCCTCGGAATTTGCATATATATGTAAGCAGTAAGACCTGACACAGTGGGCATTACCAGGCATTATGGACTGGTTGGGTAATGGGGTCCGATGTTACAGCACGATTAATATATTTTTAACGGTATTTATTAATTTTATTTTTTAGTTTGTTGATGTATCCTTCCACATAAGCACTCTGAAATGAACAGTCTACAAAATATACAGTAGTCCTCCATCATAACAACATTGTTTATGAGCAATTTTTTAAATGTTTTTTTTCCTAATGGCCTACAAATATTCCAGATATTTTTATTGCTCACATTAGTGATCACATCCGATTCGTGGATAAAGATAGAAAGCTGCCAGATTCTTCAGACATTTCATTATATACAGGTAGTGGACAAAAATATGGAAACACCAATGTAAAGTCACTTAATAGGGCGTTGGGCCACTATGGTATCCCGCTCTGTGGAGTTCTCGGTGGACCGTTTTTGATGAAACTGGTTGCTCGCGCCCCAGGTTGAAATTTGCAGTCAGTTGATCTGCAGTTGCTCACCTGTTTTGCCTTGCACTTCGAATGAATGCATGGATATCACGATCCTGGAGTATGCACTTCCGCCCACTTTTGCCCTTTGCTGATGATGTCTTTCCCTCGGAGTTCCATGCCGACATCACCTTAGACACCGTTGCTCATGAAACATCAGCAAGTTCAGCTGTCTTGGTCACTGAAGCTCCTGCCAAACGCGCCCTAACAATCACCCCTCTTTCAAAGTCACTGAGGTCTCCTCTTGCAGCCATGCTAGCCATAATTATAGGCAACCAGACCTGTCCAGCATTTTTATACATGACCCTAAGCATGCTGGGATGTTATTTGCTTAAATAACAAATGAGCCACACCTGTGTGGAAGCCCTTGCTTTCAATATTCTTGGTGTCCCTCATTTATCCAGGTGTTTCCATTTTTTTTGTCCATTACCTGTATTTCTCCAGTGACTTGATTGGGCAGTTTGGATCATTGGGGCATTACCCTTTTAAATGACTCCTACATGTTTTATTGCAGTACGGACTTAGTGCCCTGGGGCAGCTACTCGATTGGTGCCTTCCACATTCGACAGGTGGTTTACAGTGAGAGATGCTGTTTTTAGAGGCACATATTGTACAACCAAGACAGCGATTTGCTATTTTAACAAAAGCACACGTTCAATGTTTTATTTCAATTGTTATGCTATTTTAATATAATAATTAACATTTTCACAGGAAATCCAAGATGGACTTCCAGGTTAATAGTTAACTAATTTTTGCACATTAAAGGGCTTTTTTAATTGGTTTAAAAAACTTTATTTTTTAGTTTTTGTTTTAGATATCTTTAAGTTGGTTTAACTACTTTAGTTTTTACACCTCCAAGGTGCTCATATTATTACCCGGGGAAGTTTCAACTTAACCATTCTTCAATTAATATGTTACTAAAAAAGGTTGAAATTTACTTTAAATGTCATTTTGTTACAAATAAAACTGGTGGAGTGATATTGTTTGATTTGCTTTTGCAATGCGGTTACAATCATTCTAAGGGCATATACTAGGGATCAGGGGTGAACTTCTCAACAAAAAAGTGCAGGTACTTGTGTGTGCAGCTGGGTGTAAACATTAAAAGAATTGAGACAATTTGAGTGCCAATGAATAAACATTTTTAAAATGTTTACATATTGGCACACAAAACATTTATGAATACAAAATAAGCCTTAAAAAATAACTGATCAAATATAAGCAATTCATCATAAACAAAGAAGCTGAAAATACTGAAAGCTTTGTACCCTATGCATGTATGACTCAGTCATGTACTGTAATATAACACTTAAGTTATACCTTAAATGATGAGTATTAAGAAATATTACACTATGCAGTAACTGCTGTAGAGAGGGAGTTGTTTCAAGATATCTTAAAAAAGGCATGATGTTATAAAAAAAATGAATAAAAAAACAACTGTGCTATGAAAAAAAAATGATACAACAAGGTCTAAGTCAAACAATGCACAATAAGGGCTAAAATACCCCTCTATATTTTTATGTAACAGGCACTACTCTTTAAAAAAAATGATGTACTTGACTTGGCCATTTTAATCTCCATAGTATTCTCTGAAATCATCCCTATACTTTCCAGACCCTGAGTACTCATCTGCTACAGCACCTGGCCATGCTACAATGATAGATTGGATTAGAACATATATCCCTGTTATTTATTTTATTTAGTTTGTTTTACTTATTACTTATCCTACAATAATATATTCAGTGTGCTTCTCTGTTGTGTTTATGTGTAGATGAATTACCATGATCCCTTTACTTAAAACCTTTACACAGAAACCATGCGCAGGCTTGACTATCGATAGTGTTCAAACGATACAACGCATCGATGGATCAATGCATCACCTCAGCCTTAACTAAATTGTATATGGTAAACAAAATAGTGCAATTCCATCATTATCGACAATTTTGTGTTAACTCTTTCTCATTTAACCTTGTGGTTAAGTTTCTATTTATGTAACACTTCTTCCTGCTTCACACAGTCCTGCCCCAATCAGACAAATACAGCAAACTGGCAAACTGTAGAGGTCTGATTGATGGAAACAATCCTCACAGGAAGTAATACTTGTCCCTGAACAGATGTGTACTTTTGGTAACTAGTAAGCAAAACAATTAAATTACTTTAGCGACAGTTCACACAATTCACACTCACTTTACATGTTCAATAAAATCAATTAATTTGCCTTTTGGGAGGTGATTTGAAAAACCTGACCTGTCTTAAACTGTCCCAGAATTATGGGGCCAGTTGGCAACCCTAATTACAGTCCTCATAACATAAAATACTGCAATCACAACAAAACAAAACTTTGATCACTATACAGCACACCCTCACTATAATGCCCTTCATTGTAACGAACATTCGGCTATAACAAACCTGGCCCCTGGACCCCAAATACATTTATTTTTTAAAAAGATAATATAAGCACACACTGTATGCATGGGATGCCTTCAATTTGATGTTAATGAAAAATAAATACAAACTATTGAATACAACTAAGATATTGTATTCACAAACATCAAATATAACATTTGCATAAGAGATACTCTGTATTTAAATAAAAAAGTAAACAATTTTCTTTTTCAAAATTAGTGCATATAATGGAACTATAATACAATAAACATTTCAAAAGAAATTATTTACTAAATAGCTATGAACTTGTATATTTACAGACAATAGTGTACAAACAAAATACATTTTTGTCAAGCAAAAAGCAGCTTTTTAATTAGTACAATCAACACAGAAAATATGCTTCTCAACTCTTCCTGTGCATTTACCACAAGCTGGTCTTTCACAACCAGTGCAGACATTAACATTTCTATTTCTATTACATTTAGCTACCTGGCAATTTTTTCTCTTGAGTGTGGCGGTGGGTGCAAGGCTGAGGGGCATTTGTAAGCTGCCTTGCCCGTTTCTCGTTGAAATGCTTCTGCCAAAGATAAAGTCCCTTCTACTCATATTGTTGCCGGTGCAGAACAAAAGCGTTGATGGCTGCCATGTCCAAAACTTTGTAAAAGACAGCCACAGGCCGTCGATGAGAATCCCCTTTGACCGAATACCTCCGTGCCATCTGGTCTAGAATGTCCACTCCAAACTTCATGGAATTAGTAGTACTCGACAGTCTCCAGTTTTCTTTTTGCAGCGGTCCCAATGGACACTGTGCTGTGCAGAGAACTGAGAATCAACACATTTTTCCTTGGCTTGCACCTATAAACACTGCCTGAGGAGTTTAGTGGAGTGCAGTGGTGCTTGCAAGAATTGAGCTGATGGTGGTAGCTCGCGTCTCGCCTTGTTGACAGTCCCAATAAGGTGTTTTTTTTCAATTCCCTGGCCAAATTGATTGACGTGAAGAAGTTGTCAGTTGTTACGTTTCTTCCTTTCCCGAGATATGGCTCCATCAGCTGAAGCACAGCGTTGTCTCCCAGTCTCTGGTGAGCAAGCCGAGTTTCATCCTTTCCCAGGTACGGGAAACCATTTACCAGGTACTTGGTAGGCTGTGTGGTCCAGTGGTTAAAGAAAAGGGCTTGTAACCAGGAGGTCCCCGGTTCAAATCCCACCTCAGCCACTGACTCATTGTGTGACCCTAAGCCAGTCATTTAACCTCCTTGTGCTCCATCTTTCGGGTGAGACATAATTGTAAGTGACTCTGCAGCTGATGCATAGTTCACACACCCTAGTCTCTGTAAGTCGCCTTGGATAAAGGCGTCTGCTAAATAAGCAAATAATAATCCACATCTGCTACCAGGTCAGAATTTGATTCCAAACTGGTCAGGTTTGTTGGCCAAGTACTGGGTGAAGCGACAGCGTGCTTTGGTAACAGCTGCTCATCCACTGTGATGTTAGGTCCTGGTTTGTAGTAGGCAAAGCTGTTTTTGATTAAACTGTTCCAAACCTCGGAAACCAGGGCAAATCTATCTGTCTCAAGGTGGGTAGCTCTTGTTGCTCTCAAATCAAATCGAAGAATCTCAAGATTTCTCGAAAGCGATTTCGTGGCATCATCTTCGTAAAGAAGGGAATACCCCGCTGTTCTGACCAGTAGCTTTCCAAGGAAACGCTTTTGCCCCCATACACGTCGTGAGCATAGAGGACTGCAATGAATGCTTCTAATTCCTCGAAAGACAGTGTCCAGGAATCACTATTTTGGACCCGGTGTGCCTCTGCTACTGTACATTTTTTAATGTGCAGTAGCAACAGCCTATCTACATTCCGTGGGTTATTGATACTGCGTTTTGCAAATGGTGTTGGACCAGATGTTTCAGTCAAAATGTTTTCTGCAGCACGTCTTCCCAAAGCCATACCACTGGGATTTATAATTTCCCAAACATTACCGTTTTTCGCCCAACTGCCGATTCGCAAAGGCAATGAAGCTGGTGACTCTGTCCTTGGTGCTGCTGAAGCCTGCTGGCCAACATCTGCTGCCGCAGACGTCACACTTTGTTGATGATTCCCTGATAGAGTCTCTGTCTCGCCATCCACACAT
The DNA here is from genome assembly GCA_030684275.1 of Acipenser oxyrinchus oxyrinchus. Lineage (NCBI taxonomy): Eukaryota > Metazoa > Chordata > Actinopteri > Acipenseriformes > Acipenseridae > Acipenser > Acipenser oxyrinchus. The sequence goes on from CM060251.1 coordinate 17,638,232, forward strand.
TCACTCTCGGAACTGCTTTCAAGAACCCATGAATGGTCACTGTCGTTATCACTCACATACCCAGCATCAGAGTCATCTTCTGACACTGCTAGGAGCATGTCAAGCACCTCTTGTTTTGTGAACCTCCTTTGAGCCATTTTGCTGTTTGTTAGTATGTCCTAATAATACGCGTATGAATGAAGTGAGTGCTACACAGAGCAGAGTATAGTATACAATGACGCTGAGCCTGTTTTTTTCCCCACTCTTCAAAGGCTCACGCTCATGTTATGTTGTGATTACATGTTTTGTAATATGCGTCAAAGTGATGCGCCTGGTGATTCTAGGTATACGTTTTTATAACATCCTTATTTTTGTGGTTCAGATGCTCATATGCCATCTCGGTATTTACTTCATATATTTAGAAAAAGTCAAGGATGGACAACCGCATGGCATGCACCAACACAGAGTCATTTAAAACTTAAATACAAAAACATCAAATTGACGTGAATGGCGGTTCTAGTGTTAAGTGAAGTTCCTGTTCCATTAGCCAGAGCATTTACAATGGGAAAAATCTGTTTAATCACAAGGGTTTTCCCTTAGGCGAAGTGTTTTCTTAAGAGGTGTTCTTATACGCTGAGACTACTGTATAGCCATCTACTGTAGCTTAGCCAATCAGAGTGCAGGGAATATTTCCATTGAAATATATATATTGTGGTGAAGTTGCGTCGTGGTCAAGGCTGGCTAGCGGCAGAAATAGCAAACTTTTATTAACCATAAGCAAAACAAAACAGCACCAAGCAACGGCTGCATAGACAGGTCAGAAAGCACAACCTGCTGCTCTCAGCTCTTCTTCCAAACTCTCTTACTACTCTGCTACAAAAAAACATTTCTTTGTGCCCCCACTCAAGATGACTGCCAGCCACAAAAACATATCCTCCCCTTCATGTGCACAGCACATACCGACCATTCCACGGCCACATATCCCTCCCCCTTTAAACACAACCATTTCCCCACGTCCCACATTGTCCATCTTTAGACTTCTTTCTTCTTGTCTGTGAGGGCGAGTTAGAGGGTGGGTCAGCCCACCAAGGGGACGAGAACTGGTGACAGGGGACTTGGGCAGCATGGATAGGACTCCAGGAGTGCAGGTAAGTGATCCAGCGGCTGCAGCTGCAGACAGAGGTGTGAGCCCCGGCAACAATGCAGCAAAGTCTGGTCCACCAGGTGGAGCAGAAAAGGAGTCAAGGCGAACAACCGTGTCTCATGGTGCAGCGACCTGGGAACCCACTGATAAGAGATCCAGACACCAAGGTTGGGTGTCTGTGAGTACGGATCGAGGGAGCTGACCTATAGGCATCGGATTGGGGCACAGGGGTGGTGGGCGAGGCTGTGAAGGAGGTGATCTCGTCGACTGCTCCTCCTCTTACTGTATACGGGGACGGCAACTCCTCCCTTTCTGTTCCTGGAGACGGCAGTGTCTCCTCTCCCTCAGTTTCAGATAGTAGCAGCTCCTCCCCTTCTGTTTATGGAGATGGCAGCAGCTCCTCCCCTTCTGTTTCTGGAGATGGCAGCAGCTCCTCCCCTTCTGTTTCTGGAGATGGCAGCAGCTCCTCCCCTTCTGTTTCTGGAGATGGCAGCGGCTCCTCCACTTCTTTCTGGAGATGGCAGCAGCTCCTCCCCCTCTGGCTCTTGGGACAACAGTGGCTCCTCCCCCTTTGGCTCTCGGGACGTTGAGTATCTTGGCAATATATAATATGTTTGGTACTTCTAAAGATCTCGGCAAAAGGGCAACTGGAAGGTATACCCAATATTTTACAATATCTCCGAATGAACAAAAAAAACTGGCAGAAGGCACTGGTGTCATTGTTCATAATCAACAGTAGGAAAGTCACTCTTGAAATCAGGACTTAAGGGATGTGTTGCAGGAAGAAATACCTCTGTTAAGAAAGGGGAACAAGACTAAAAGGCTAAAATATGCACAAGAACACAGAAATTGGACTATAGTCAAAGGTGCTTTGGACTGTTGATGGATGGACAACGACACCTGTGCCGTCTGCCAGTTCTGTTGTCAATTCAACGCTTGTCTTCTTTCTATTCCTTAAGGATATTATCTTCAAGTATTGCTCATCGTTGTTAGCTTTTTGGGTCTTCCAGTCCTGGGTTTGTCAATTACGGATGATGTATCTTGAAAATCAACTGATGCGAGCTATTTCACTCAATGTGTTTCCTTCTTTATGCAAGTCAAGGTTGTTATAATAGTAGAAAACACTAGTGGAGGCTTTGAGTAAATTGTTGGTGCTCATAGTGCATCAGAGTAGAAAAATGATGCAACATTTTTTTTATTTGTTATTACAGATACTAATATCCATGTATTTTATATATATAATAGATAGGCATAAGTGAGTTAAAGGAAAATAATTCCATCTTGGGTTTCTGTGACAGTTTATAAACTACTAGACCCAACGTTCTCGTAGTTTATGACGTCACATAAACCTGAGATGGAATTATTTGTCCTGCAACTCACTGAAGCCCATCTATTATTCATTCTCTCTCTCTCTCTCTCTCTCTCTCTCTCTCTCTCTCTCTATATATATATATATATATATATATATATATATATATATATATATATATATATATATATATATATATTCAGAGGGCATACAGTATTCATATAAGTGTCTCTAGTTAACAACTAAGATTTATTGTTTTAGTAATTTTTTTGCTTCATTTTTTAAATGCAGAATATGTTTTCTATGAGGACCAATCTAATTTATAAAGACAGAAAAAGTCAGGTACACCCACACCAGTAAAAATACTTTACTGCCCACTAAACCTGTATGGCAACATTCAGACTCTCAAACAACCATTTGTAAATATCTTTATACTGCAGTTTGTTTTCCACTGGATACAGGTCCCCTGTTTTCTATGCGTGTCCTATATATGCAGTACTGTGCAAAAGTTTTAGGCAGGTGTGCAAAAATGCTGTAAAGTAAGAATGCTTTCAAAAATAGACATGTTAATAGATTATATTTATCAATTAACTAAATGCAAAGTGAGTGAACAGAAGAAAAATCTAAATCAAATCCATATTTGGTGTGACCACCCTTTGCCTTCAAAACAGCATCAAGCATCAATTCTTCTAGGTACACTTGCACACAGTTTTTGAAGGAACTCGGCAGGTAGGTTGGCCCAGACATCTTGGAGAACTAACCACAGTTCTTCTGTGGATTTAGGCAGCCTCAGTTGCTTCTCTCTCTTCATGTAATCCCAGACAGACTCGATGATGTTGAGATCAGGGCTCTGTGGGGGCCATACCATCACTTCCAGGACTCATTGTTCTTCATTACGCTGAAGATAGTTCTTAATGACTTTCACTGTATGTTTGGGGTCGTTGTCATGCTGCAGAATAAATTTGGGGCCAATCAGATGCCTCCCTGATGGTATTGCATGATGGATAAGTATCTGCCTGTACTTCTCAGCATTGAGGAGACCATTAATTCTGACCAAATCCCCAACTCCATTTGCAGAAATGCAGCCCCAAACTTGCAAGGAACCTCCACCATGCTTCACTGTTGCCTGCAGACACTCATTAGTGCACGCTCTCCAGCCCTTGTGAACAAACTGCCTTGTGCTACAGCCAAATATTTCAAATTTTGACTCATCAGTCCAGAGCACCTGCTGCCATTTTTCTGCACCCCAGTTCCTGTGTTTTCGTGCATAGTTGAGTCGCTTGGCCTTGTTTCCACGTCGGAGGTATGGCTTTTTGGCCGCAAGTCTTCCATGAAGGCCACTTCTGACCAGACTTCTCCGGACAGTAGATTGGTGTACCAGGGTCCCACTGTTTTTTGCCAGTTCTGAGCTGATGGCACTGCTGGACATCTTCCGATTGCGAAGGGAAGTAAGTATGATGTGTCTTTCATCTGCTGCAGTAAGTTTCCTTGGCCGACCACTGTGTCTACGGTCCTCAACGTTGCCCGTTTCTTTGTGCTTCTTCAAAAGAGCTTGGACTGCACATCTGGAAACTCCTGTCTGCCTTGAAATTTCTGCCTGGGAGAGACCTTGCTGATGCAGTATAACTACCTTGTGTCTTGTTGCTGTGCTCAGTCTTGCCATGGTGTATGACTTTTGACAGTAAACTGTCTTCAGCAACCTCACCTTGTTAGCTGAGTTTGGCTGTTCCTCACCCAGTTATATTCCTCCAACACAGCTGTTTCTGTTTCAGTTAATGATTGTGTTTCAACCTACATATTGAATTGATGATCATTAGCACCTGTTTGGTATAATTGTTTAATCATACACCTGACTATATGCCTACAAAATCCCTGACTTTGTGCAAGTGTACCTAGAAGAATTGATGCTGTTTTGAAGGCAAAGGGTTGTCACATCAAATATTGATTTGATTTAGATTTTGCTTCTGTTCACTCACTTTGCATTTAGTTAATTGATAAATATAATCTATTAACATGTCTATTTTTGAAAGCATTCTTACTTTACAGCATTTTTTCACACCTGCCTAAAACTTTTGCACAGTACTTGTATGTTTTTTAAATTATCCAACTCACTAGCAAACTCATTAATCTTGAAGTGATAGCATTTAAATGGCACTGGCATTATCTCCTTCCATTGTGGGAATGTTATTATTTACAAGTGGTCCAACACATAGTTAAAAAAAAAAAAAAGAACTCCTCTACACACACACATATACACAACCTCACTGTCTAAACCCCTGCCCCCTTTGACAGACAAGCTTTCAAAGTGCTCAAGTATGTCCAGTATTTTGTTTTCAAAATGCTGGAAAGTATGTGTTAAGTTAATAAGCGGGAAGACAGAGCTGACACAATGGCTTAATGCACTAAAGCACAAGTGCCTCAGTGTGTTCACCCACCATGCTCTGCACTCTGGTGTGGCATGTTCAAGTCCCGACAGGAGATTTAAACCTGTGACGAGAATGCAGCATGTCCCTGAATCTTCATTTGGTGATAGGGAGAACACTGACCCTTTAAGGGGGCAGAACTTCAAATCTCCCATGCTGTGGTCTCACTGCTAAAAGAAAGTAACAGAGATTGACAGACAGGGACTGTGGGTGAACTAGTAACTCCTTCAATCTTGCATGTCCCAGCAGATGTCACTACAAGGCAATGGTGTGTTACAGAGTCCTGGGAAATAAGGGTAAAATAGGGCAAATATTTCCAGAAAATACAGTGCAGGATAGTCAGGTTTTTCAAATCAGGCTGCCACGCTTTTTTTTCTTGCTTTTTTTGCATCACTCAAGAAATATTCTGGCAAATAACACCTCCGACTCTTCTTTTGTTTACTGTTTCCTTTTGTTTCTATTCTGCTCTAATCCTTGCTTCGGCCTAGATGTCACAGTTTTGGAGCTGGGATTGTCATCTGTGGCCTGTCATTCTTACAGCCATTCAAGGCATGACACTCCAGCTCTGTGTTAATTGCCCCTCTGCAGCACAGCTATCAGCCGGCCCTGTCTTAGATTTACTGATTGCAGACGTGACCTGAGTGACTGAGTGAGCCGCCTGGGGTCAGGGCGCAGTGGGGCCAAGTTCAAGGGCACAGACTGGTACAGAAGTATAAACAAGGGAATGGTATGTAAGCAATAAAGACATAAAGGTTATGATCAGGGCTAGCTGTACAATAAACAACAGTGATAACCCAGTTTATTTACAGATAAAGAATTTACTGTAAAAGCCCTTTTAGGGCTAAAACAATTAGTATATAAAGCACGTATAGTACATAAAGGGACCTGGATATTTTTAGCCTTTCAATTTCAGTGAATGCTTGTAATGTTTTGTTACGTGATTTATTGCTTTTTATATGTTGACTTTTCTAACTTAGGGACTTTTGTAGCCCCCCTCCCCCCCCCGCCCCCATCTTCTTAAAAGTTTGATTGAATATTACAGTTGATGTAGATTTTTCTTTTTTTAAAACCACATTCATTTATTGTAAAATACATATCTTATGATATTGATTCAAATACAATTAAACATTTTGCAACATTGGTGTTAACAACGGAACAAAAAAAAGAAAATAAACACAGCAACATTTTAGCTTTTTGATGATCCTCACGCTGGTGTTTCTCCCAAGATCTCCTGTGAGGTTTCCTTCAGGAGTTCAGTGTATTGTAACTATTGATCCGAATGGCTACATTTCTAAAGCAGAAAATGATTGTGTAGTGAAAGCAGTGCAGAGGTGCAATAAAATGCCCTCAAGTAGATAAAGATGTAAAGATTAGACACCCTGCTGATTCGTGTTAACTCCTTAAAAGCCAACACGTAAAAGAACAAATCTTACTATTTACAACCTTGTGACTGCATAAAAAGTCTAACCTGTGTACACCAATACACATTGCATAAAGCCTTATTTGAGCGTGCTTCCTAAATTTGATTTATATACCCCAGTTTGAAACAAGGAGAAGCTATACAGTTTATATACTGCTGGTCTTATTAACAATCCAATGTTTAAGAATTTGAACAATAAAGAAACAAAAACCCAAGAATGTTATATTTGACAAACAGCATATATTTTTCCATAAAGAGTTAATAAGTGGCCAGGATGTAAAGTAATAATCTGTCAGAGTTCATTATAGGTTACTCCTGTGTTATCAGTGGCTGTAGCGCTGCCCTCTGTTCCACATATGGAAAACTCCTATCAAGATGGTTGCCATGCCAGCAGGGGGATTTGCATGTGTGTTATCTATTTAAATAAATTCTCATGGTTTATAACTACTATAATGCATCTTCCCCAGACCTAGCTCATTGCTAATTTATAGCCAGTCTAGTGTGTCTGAAGCTGATGATACCATCTGAAGCATGTTGTCTAGACGACATTGAACCCACTGTCCGTGGGGTAATTGTTTTATGCAAATGAATAAATCCAAGGGTGACATGTTCATCCAGCATCCATGTAATTTGATTGAGGTATGCTATGACTTATGCCAACTGATTTTTTTTTTCAATCTAGCTCTGCTGCTTAGGTTTTGCAATATGACTTTAGCAGAGGGCATTCGATGTTAGAACTGAAAGGTTATATTCCGACTGACCTCTTTGTTTTTGTGCTCTTCCATCCTATTTCTGATTATTATAAATCCTTATAACACATGGTCAAATGTATTTCTGCATCAACACCACCCAATTCCAAATGGATATTTATTATTATTATTATTATTATTATTATTATTATTATTATTATTATTATTATTATTATTATTATTATTTTATCTTGTGCTCTTATGGGAGTGCAATATGACAAAGCCACATAATTCTGTCAAAGTGAGGGGTGGCAAAGGATTCAACTACACAATAATCCTCGTCCATTGTTGATGGCTCTTTTAAACACCAATACAGTATCAGTCTTACATTTACAATCTCCAACCCCTCTATCCTTTCCAAATCTATGAACTGAGACAGCTGATTTAGGCACAAAGAACCCACTTTATGAATGTGCTGCACAATGGTATTAGTTGTACAAATAATAGTAGTGATGGAAATATATTGAAGTGGCGTAAAAAAAGATGCTAAGCACTCCAAAATGGTTGCAAGCCTTTTTCTGTGACATTTGCATATTGATGTTAGTTTTACAATTTTTTTCATCATTCAAATAAATTCTACTGTATGTACTACAGTATATCGAATGACAAGGTGTAATACGTTCAGAAAAGATATTGAATTTATGGTTTGGTAACAGATTTCCTTAGGCGCCTGTGGGGGGGGCGGGGTGCGTAGGCAGAGGATATCCACTGTAAAAGTAAAAAAAAATACTTAGATTGAAAACCCCAACAGTCACCGGGTTGCTGCCCTTTTATAGTATCATTTTGTTACATGTTCATTTCTAATAATAATGGTTTCTTAAATTATAAGAACCAAGTGCATGTCACATAAGGATAAACAACCATACATCTTAAGAACAGACCAAGGGCACAGTTTTGTAAATGGATTTCAAAGCAGATGTCCTGATGGCTAATCTTATGATCTGAGCTGCACTCTGCAGCTCATAACACAAACAACCCCCCTTTTACCACAAGGAGGATCATACTGCATTCACATGACATGTCTGGTATTAGCATAGCAAACGTCCAGAGGTCCAGACTGACCTCTTCACCTTCTGTCTGGCGAACAGGCTTTTGTACTGACAACACAAAAAGAAAAGGCAGACAAGCGAGCCGTCCCTTTTCCAAATCTTATCTAGGAGAGCTATCTCTTTGTTTGTGTCTAGGGCGTAGCATAGACGTATTTGAATAAATCCAACTGCGTCCCTGTTTTGCCTTTTGTTAAAGACGGCGACTGAATGAGGTATTCAATAAAGAACTTGCTCTTGGGATTTTAAAAATATTTTTAATCACCACTTTGTTGGCCCGGGTATTGGGCTGGACTGCAGCATTGCAAGACTCCTCTCTTCTGTACTTACTGCAGGCTGACAAGTATTTTGACTCTACCCTGCAGATGCACGCAGAAAGCTAGTGAGTGTGTGCTATTTGGAGAAGCAGCTGTACTGTGTTTGCACTACAGTGCCACTGCTAAGAAGACAGCACTAATTTCTTATTTGAAGAGCACATAATGATCAATTGTTTTGTTTGGAATGGAATCAAATCCTAGTCCCAGTAGTTATATTCCTCAGCCTTGTGGAAGTGCAGCAGTCCGTTGCATCACCTGCATCCCTTGGAGGTTGATTGGTGAAACAGTTTGTGCTAAATTCAAAGAAAAGACCATGTGATTATGGCAGCTATTAGAAACATGCAGTATGTTTTCTATATGCTCTGTTATGTGGTTGTTGTACAGTTCTACAGTGTATATATATATATATATATATATATATATATATATATATATATATATATATATATATATATATATTAGCTCAAAGAGCCAGCATGCTGGGACAAATATCTGAATATTCGAATGAATATTTTTTGACATGTATTTGGATACAAAAATCAATGTTCATCTTCACTACAAATGACAAAAATACCTTGCAGTTATTTATCAGCCTCACCAGAAGTTGCGCGACAGTTTAAAAATGGCAAATGAAAAAGATCCGTGTGATATGTGAGATTTAATACATAAAAAAAGAAGAAAAAAAGATTAACACAGCAGCTCTTGAGCCTCTAGTTAAAAGTTTTAGACAGCAAAAAGTAAACAAACCAGATTATGCGTGCATGCGTATAAGTGATCTTTATGGAAAGCCATCTGGGACAAAAATGCGCTGTGCTGCTTCAGCGCGAGTCAGAATCTCATGGGTGATTTTTATATAGATTGTATATATTATATATATATTTTTGTTGCGACTTTCTGTTATGTGGAATGTAATAAACGAGAACCAAAATAGTGAGCTTTTTTCCCCTTCACTTTACAAGTCCATTTCCACATTTATTTTATTTGAAGTGTTTAAAGTTATATTTCAGTTTTCGTTTGCTTGTTCAGCTACAAAAAGGCACAAGTAAACCTCATGTTATTACTTTAAGAAAACGTGTCTATGGTCACTGTTTACTGTGAAGGCACGGCAATGGCAAGGAATGAACCAAAAAAAAACATGCGGTGTCAACGTATTGTACTATTTATTTTGGGAATAAACAAAACAACGTTTAACTTGAACTGCTATTTGTCATCCTTTGTTTTGTAGTTAATTCACTGGGGTAAAGTTAGTCCAACACAACTTATTCTTTACTCCTGGGATATTTTTCCATTTTAACATGTTACATATTTTAAGGTCTTGCTGTAAATAAAGACACACACACAGGGGCCACGGCCACGCCCCTGCCCCTGCTGCTATGCTGTCTCTGCCTGCGTTCAGAGCAATATAATGGCTTTTATTACCTTTTGAAAAATGAACGAATATCCGAACGAATATTTAAATTGCGAGCGAATATCCGATATATATATATATTGTACTGCCATTGATGAATCCAAATAACCGTTTTGGACTTCAGCATCAGCGGTTCATAGCGGTTTTTCTCTACTGAAGTTGTCAGCGCGGCCGTAAATCCAGATCAGGCTCCCAAAGCTGATTAATGGCTCAGGACTGTTTATCAGTCTAAAAAGACGCTCCAGGTGTCTGTGACACTGCCGGCGTGGTAATCTGTCACGTGACTTTAGTGTTTATCTCTCTGCATAAAACCACACTAAAGTTTCATTTTAACTTTTCAGAATGGCAGAAAATAAGACTGGTCGTGTCACAGTCACCAAGGAGCAAAGGTCACTAAAGCAAGTATTTTTTTTTACATCATTCACTCGGGCGAAGAGAAAGGCATTTTCCATTGCATTGTTTGTCACTGTTCAGCTAAAAAAGGAGGCAGAGGTTTGACAAATTTAAGAAAATACATCTTAAACGACTTACAATTGTTACAAGATATCACATTATTTTTACATAGAATTACATTATTTTTTACACATTATTTTTACATAAAATTACCCATTTATACAGTTGGGTTTTTACTGGAGCAATCTAGGTAAAGTACCTTGCTCAAGGGTACAGCAGCAGTGTCCTCCACCTGGGATTGAAACCACGACCCTCCAGTCAAGAGATACTGAATGCAGGTAGTGAGCTAACTGTATAGACCAGAACAGTGCACAATGAGTTACATAGGATAGACTTTCACCCAGCTCTTCATGTATTATTATTATTATTATTATTATTATTATTATTATTATTATTATTACTACTACGGCTACTATTGGTATATTAAAAACTGTGTGAAGAAAGAGATGTAACTTGGTCTAAAGTACATAGATTTTTTTATTGTTATTTTTATAGAAAATATATATATATATATATATATATATATATATATATATATATATATATATATATATATATATATATATATATATATATTTAACATTCAGCAACGATTTTTAATTTTGCAATGAAACAACTAAATAAACGTAACGATCTGGCTCAAAGCAATTCATAAATGGTAAAGGCCTGGTCACATAAGCAACTTTTGTTGGTAGCTACAACCTCATCTCACCAACAGGATTCAGAATCTGTAACAGCAGTGCAGCGCTTACATTTCCAAGGTATGCTTATACATTTAATTTTTGCTTGCCTTTATTTGCAAACTGAATATTGTAACAACATTTATATTGTAAGTTATCTTGTGATCTTGCTAAACAACTAAATTATCTTTTTGATAGCTGGTCAGTTTCAGTTTTGTTTGTCATTTTGATCCACTTTGATCTGCAGGTTTCAGCAGTGTTATATAGTTTTTTGTGGTCATTAATTATTCAATTGCAGCTCCCATGAATGAAGAAAATTACTGGTATGTATGAAATGTGACACGCTGGTAAAAAAAGAGGATTGTAAGCACCAATCTTGATGATAAAGCAATCTGTCTATCCCTGTATTTTACTTTAAATATGTATACACACTTGGGGCGCCTTCCTGTTTACTATTTTTGACCCTAGGTGCGCTCTGGGTAATTAAGTCCTTTACAACCAAATTTTTGCTTTCTCAATCCCTGTTGCTTTAATAAACTAAAAATATTGCAAGTATATTTCCTATTGATGCAACACAAGACTCCCAAGTTGACTTTAGGTTAATTTAGGGAAGAACACTATTGCATTCTAGTGATGATGAGTGGATCCTTTTGTAAATTGCAATACCTTACCAGCTGAGAGGCAAGAAGAAAAAAAACAGTTAACAACAGCATCTTTTAAGGTTTTCTTTAAGTGACACTTTCATGGATATAATACTTCAGTGGTACATCTTTTTAAATAAAAAGAATCCTTTAAACTCTTATCTTCCTGACTCGCACTGGAGCCAGATGGTGCTGGTCTTAAGAAGATAATAAATTCAGTTTTGATACTTTTAAGAAAGATCATTATAAGTAAATGCAGAAAAGTGCAAAAAGAAAATATAAAGCAGATGTTTTACTACTGTGGATGTTTTGGTTAGAATACATTCTCTACTAAAGGTAGAAATGAGACAGGCACTGTTACCAACTATTGCTTCCCTTTTAAAATATTTAAAACATCACTGCCTTCATCATAGCCACATTAGAAACTGCTGCTGAAAAGGACTTTCAAAATTACACTTGATTACAGTTATTAGTAGTAATAGTAGTACTAAATAGTAGTAATCTTGTATTGTCTGTTGTAAACAATGGTGTTTCTATTACATGCTTCCTTAAATTTAAAATGTAAAAATTCAACAATCAAATTGATGCAAATCCAATACATAAAATGTATCAAATGTATTGTTGACTTTAAAAGTTTGAATCTGGCCATGTTATCAGGCGTGAACACACTGCTGAAATGCAGCATTGATTTTTTCTGTGGATGACTTGCTCCTATGCATAGTTGTTTTGGCGAGAGTGAGGATTTGTTGGAATTGTAAGTCATAGTCATTTTTAAAATGTGCTACAAATCTAACCTGGTACATCACGAATTAAAATAATATTATCATGGTAATGAATAGGATCTCTTTTTGTTTGCCTTTGTGGATCACGGATTGGCTCTGACAAGTTAGTTTCTCATTGGACTAGGCCCTTGTCCAAGTTTTTGTCTCAGATCATCATTAAATACCAAATTGCATTACTAAAAAAAAAATGAAATTATGCAGGAAAACACAGGCAGATAAATTACAAAAATGTAACTGGAATTAAACCAGGAAATCGTGGTAACCCTTTTTTTATTCTTCAGAGGAGTGGAAATAAAACACAGGTACTGTACAGTACCTCAGTTATTCATCCAACAGCAAAGTGCCCTCTAAAACCATACTGATGATATGGCAGAAGGAAAGAGAGCCCCTACTGAAACCCCAACACCAGGTGTTCCTTGGACCTGAAATCCAACCATTGAACAGGCCCAACCATGCTTAGTAGACCCTGGAGTCAGCTGAATTTAGATTTATGAGGTTTGTGACTGGCTAATCTGACTAGATGAAAAATACAACTTCAATTTAGGTGATTATCAATTGACTTTTTCAACTTTGATGTGACAATACAACAAAAATAAACAGTTTGGCATATGTGAATGTATAATGAATGATTAAATGTGTCTGCATACTCACTTGCAAGGTACAAATCATTGATCTAAGGTTTTACAGTACCACAAGTCTTTCTTCTAAAGTGGAAACTTAAAAAATTAAATGTACCGTCTGAAATGGTTGTTAAACATTTCAAAATCAATGTGGAAATTAAAACCAGCATATCAACCGTATTATTTATTATCTATTCATCTTCAGCTCCAAACACATGAAATCTCAAAAAGCAAGGGAAATCATATTTTGGTGCACAGTGATGTTACAGTTATGCACAACAAAAGGATGTTAGCAGAAGCTTGGAATTTACCAAACACATCTGACGACAGCGGCCTATGGTGGCAGCTCCTGGGTCTATGGCTTAGCTTCTGAGATTTAAGGTTGTGTTACTGCAGTTGGTAATAGCTGCTCTCTGGTAGTCCAATTGATTTTTAGCTTGTCCAAAATAATTATGGGTGTCAGTTACAATTTTAAGTTATTGTTCAGAGGAAATGGGTCATTTTGGACAACCAAGTTATTACATTTTTAATATAAACTTGGAAACAACTAGTGAATGAAAGCCATTTTAGATTATTTTGCATCAGTTTAGAGTGCAATCTCTCTATATAAACTGTTGGGAGATTTAAATGGTTCTTTTAAGTGTAAGACTTTCCATGATGTCATAGATAAATATTTAAAAACTTTCACTTTAAAATAAACAAGGCAGAATTTATTTGTTTTTTTCTATTAGTGTCAGGTTTTAGCCTGAAGGTTTATGTAGACCCATTCCTATCTTGAAACACGACAGGAAAATCTCCCTGACGTGAAAGACTGATAATTTATGAACCCTTTGCAAGGTGTAAGAGGAAAGAATCAATTTAACGAGAAGAATGTTGCTTCATTAGTTGGTACTGTTGACTAATTAAGGTGTCACTTTCATGAAAGCAACTGCTTACCATCCCAATACAGTGTGATTTCAATTAAAGGATGGACTGTCCGGAGCTTTGGAGGAACCCTAAGTACTGTATGCCTTACATTTCCCTGTGTTCTAAGTATAAACCAATTAGAAATCTTTTGAAAATTCTAAGACAGTGTTGTGTTGCACCCAGAATGTAAGCTTGTTTAAAGTCTTGCCTTTTGAATGTACCTTCAACAAACTCTACAGAGAGTTTGTTCACATTAGACTCACGAAAAAGAAATGTACAGCGCCTTTGATAGCTAGGTTTGTCAAACAAGAACGTGTTTTGATAGCATTGGAAGATTATGTGGTAAAGCCCATAAATATTTAGCTAGTTGCCTATAATACACAGCACCACTGAGTAGACAGTGCACTCAAAACAGAATGTTTAAATTACATTTTACAATTGATTACTAGTTCAAATTCAAATGAATTTCACATGAGCCATCCCAAATAGTTTTCACTTTCTGAGCCCTGTGAAATGGATGTTATAGTATAGGATGTTATAGTATTGCATAGATCTTGCTCCTGTAATAGTCCAAGGATGCCCACATAAACAAACCCAAACCGCTGTAAACCATGATATCATCACCTATGTAATGCAAACTCTCAACAAAGTCTGCACGCCTTGCCCTTCTGCTATACTGTAGATCCATAGGGTGAAAAACACCTTCATAGATGAGCCACTAATAAATATTCTTAAACACAATACAGTAAGTCCTCCACAGACTCATGTGTGAGGCTGGAACATTACATTATTGGTTATAATAATGAGGTCATAACATGTATTGACAGACGGCAGTGTGTACATTTCCTATCATTGGCAATGATCTCTTTCAAGCTTTAATTCCAAATTATTATTATTTATTAGCAGACGCCCCTTATCCAGGGCGACTTACAATTGTTACAAGATACCACATTATTTTTACATACAATTACCCATTTATACAGTTTTTACTGGAGCAATCTAGGTAAAGTACCTTGCTCAAAGGTACAGCAGCAGTGTCCCCGACCGGGCATTGAACCCACGACCCTCCGGTCAAGAGTCCAGAGCCCTAACCACTACTCCACACTGCTGCCCTATTATAACAAATGCTATGGATGAATAGTATTGATGTTGAAAAGTACAGGATGACCTGGTACTGACCTTTCTTCAACCAGGTGTGTGGCTGCAGTTCTGGCATACTCAAAAAAAAAAAAAAAAAGTTTATATGCAGGATCTGGGACTGTTTAATATCTTATGTAGGAGTAGAGGCAGCAGCACATTTGGGCCAGAATGAAAAAAAAAGTGTTGACATGTCTATAGCGTGGCTGCTTTGTAACAGTAAATGAATAATATAGAAAAACGAATAAGGGGGGAGATGTCAAACAAAATAACAGACCTACAGTACTATGCAGGCTAAACTGTATTATTATTATTATTTATTTATTAGCAGATGCCCTTATCCAGGGTGACTTACAATTGGTACAAGATATCACATTATTTTTACATACAATTACATTATTTTTTACACATTATTTTTACATACAATTACCCATTATACAGTTGGGTTTTTACTGGAGCAATCTAGGTAAAGTACCTTGCTCAAGGGTACAGCAGGAGCGTCCCCTGTATGCACATACGTATGCACATATTAATGACAATTCATGTTGCATATTTTGGTGGTACTTCGTTTTTAAACAGCAACTTTTAAACAGCAAGCACACACAAAAGTGGTGTTGAAAAAAAAGTTATGTCATGGAATTGCTTGCATAAATACTTAAAGTGGCATCCAGCAAATGGGCAGATGTTAACCTGAGTACAGGTATATTCCAGGTCTCCCTATAGGGTACCTACAAATAACAGGACTTATTGTTTGCATTCTTTCAGAAGCTGTTATGTATAATAAGAAGTATGTTATGTAAAAGACAGCATATTTTATACACCATTTTATAAGGGAAATTGGTTAAATAACAAATGGTTTTAATATTGCTTTCATCTAATAATATAATCCTACAGAAAACCATCATTTATGCTGTTTACAACAAATGTTAGAAGATAAACAATAAAAGCCCATTTGATTTGTATATGAAATAATATGACTAAATATATGTGTTTTAAGGATACTGTTTCAAAAAGGCTGTTTGGTTCTCACACATCTACCAACCAAAAAGGGCCTTGTGCTAAAACATGAATAAGGCGAGCCAATTACTCAGTTACAAGGAGTACAGTAATTAAGGAAATGTACAGTTCAGCAGAGTTCAGGGAAAAAAATGCCTTCAAATATGAAAGGGCCATAAAACCAAGAGTCATAATTTTGAACAGTAAAGACGGAGCAAATGGCCATGTCAGAGATAAGGCAGTAAGGTTTTATATGTTGAGTGGGCTAGTCTCTATTAAATAATTTACAGATGTTAACAGTAAACAGGATTACATTAAGGTGATTGTTTAACTCGTTCTCCCTCATGGGTGACTTCTTGACATTGCAGGTGTAAGGTATCAAGGTAACAGCTAAGTGAATCTCTGCTGACCTGAGTAAGCAGTTGCTCCTGTAGCTCAGATGCTGTAGCTCCTGCAGCTCAGAGTACTTTTCTGGACTGGGGTTTCTCCTTGTTAACATGCCCTCCTTCTCAAGTGACCTGAATACCATTTCAATAATTGGTGATTCACGGTATACAGCTATGGCTAAAAGTGTGTATCACCTAGAATTTTAGGATTGACATATAATTTTAAAAACAATATATATATATATATATATATGAACATAATTTAGATCTTTTATTTAACATCATGCTATCAAAGAAACTACAAAATAATATCACAAAAGTCTACCGGAAGGCATAAAGTAGTACAGTATTTCATGTTAGATTTCGAAAATGTCACATTTTTACATTTTTTGCCGTTTTTCGTTAAGTATATTGAAAACTATAAAGCAGTATGTAATTCAATACGTTAACGTAACATTATTCAGCAGGTTTCATTTGCATGATGCAAAAAGTTTGGGTGTGCGAGACGGCTTCTGACTACTTATCAAGGGAGTGTATGTCATAATTCTGAAATATATATTGGTTTTAAATGCTTTTGTCTGCAGGCCAAGATTTACTTGTTGACATTTGCCTGCTCTTGCGTTGGCACCCAGGGTGCTGTCTAAGTAGAGTTGCATACAGTACAGTATGTGACAATGCTGTGTGACCTAACCCTGAATACCTCTTGGATAAGGAAAAGCTGTCTGTTAGTGGAGAGGTTACATTCTCAGTTCACAACCCAGGTTAGTCAGTTCATCCAACATCCCCCAACCCACATCGATTACTTCCATTCCTTATATAATGCTGAACAACCTGCTCTCAAAAATAAGAAAATACGGCAGTTCTCTAATATGCAGCCTTAAAAAAAAAAAAACATAACTATATGGGTTCATGCAATAGTTTTTAAGATGAGACAAGCCTGTTGCATCATTGGAGTAACATTTGACTAATGGAAAGTTAAGCCTAGGAGAACCGAGGGCCCCCTCACAGCAGTAATGGGAAAGTTACAGTAGCTTTCTAATTCCTTTTGTGCTGCTTATCTGCTATATCCATTGACCTCTGCTAGACGAGGATAGTCTGTCTGCAGAGCCCCTCCCTCCTAAAAAAAAAAAAAGGCACAGTAAACAGACTGTCAGCTGCCTAGATGATATATACGGTATTACCACTGCCTGCATACTTCCTGATTTCTACACAGTTCACTGCTGCAGGCATTTTGTGTTAAGGCCTCAAAAGGGGAAAGGTTGAGAGTTTTCCTTACCAACGGAAAGTAAATGTTACTCTTATGTGGTTTGATGTACAGAGGCTAAGGGACACAACACTAAAGGTTGCCATTTCAAAAAATGTACGCAGTTGTTTCCTGCATTTAGTGTTTCAAAAAGCAAGTGATAAAAAGACACAAAGAGTGTTTATTGAAGTATTCCACGTGTCAGGTACTGAGAGGACGTGCTCATTTTTCATCCTGTTCTTGGTTCCCCCACATCTATGGGAAGTAAAAAAAGACTGCACAACACTGGAGGGGTTGGTTTTGAATACTGTACTGTCTACTTTATTGTATTTATTTATTTATATATTATTGTGTGAAACATATTACAACTACTGTACACACCAGTCTTGCAGTTCAAACCTATTCTATCATAAACTGTTTATTTATTTATTGGTGTGCTATCATGGAAAAGCTTTAGAGATAACTTACCATTGACAGTTTTCCAGATAAAATACAGTTTCTTACAGGCTAGCAATTAAAGTATGCCCAATTAATTTCACTTGCAAAGAACACAGAACCTCAACAAACCTGGGTTAAATGTTTACAGCTTTTACTTATAACCATTTAGAGATGTATTATTAAATAGATTGCAATTAAACAAGGTTACCTGGCAAAACGACATGGTGTGCAGGGAGCGTAGGTTTGCATCCTGCCAATCTACGCTGGGGATCCCACAAGAAACATTGCAATGGCCCTGGTGCGCCAACTGCTTGTGTATTTTACTGGTCTTCTATGACCCCCATTCACAATTGCGATTGTATTTTACTGTTCTTCTATGACCCCATTCACACTTGCGATTTAAGGCGGCCCATATTGAATGGGAATTATTTCTACATCATACAACTTTAATTATAAAAATATGAAATAAATAAAAATTCTAGTGGGTTAACATTCAGGTTGTTTTTTTCACATAATACACGAGCTGCAGTGCATTCATAATTAAGCTTAATTTGTCACAATTACTTTTTATTCTTGTTATTTAGTAACTAAGCGATAAATATAAAAACAGCAGGATTGTGGATCTCAATAATGATCAATAACATGCGACTTGGCAAATTCAGCCACCATTGTTTATTTTGCACGCAACAATATACATAGCTACAGAAGTGTGTGTCTACCATAAAATGCCAATAATTTATTTTAGCTGCTTGCTTTTACACACACATAAAATACTATTCTCATGCACAAATAGTTGATGCACCATAACATTAAGTCAAAATAGTCAATAATACATATCGTTATCTTTATTTATTTATTTATTTTTTAATATATACCATAAAATTGCTACTGTGCTGCATTGAAAAAAATATATATTAAAAAGAAACTGCTACAAATCAAAGCTTTCTGTATATCCTGGTAGCTCTTCCATTCTGAGTGCAGGCTATCGTTCCATAAAAAAAAAAAAGCAATTTGCCACATTTTTGGCCTGCTTTTCGGTCACATATGTGAATGCATAATGGTGCCTTAAACTGCAAATGTGAACGGGTTTGCAGACCTAAATATGCCAGCAAGTTAGTGTGAATGGGGTCATAGACTGCTGTATCTTACCCTGCTACAGTGGCCCCTACTGCTCAGAGGGCTTGAGTGGACCTGCAGGGCTTACATCTGTTTTGAGCTTCCATTCTCCTGAAACGTTGTCGGGAGTTGCTACCATCAATCATAATTGGGCATTTTAAATTGAGTATAAAATGGGGGTACAATTTGACACTCAAATAAAAAAAAGATTATATATAATGTAAAACTTAAAGATTAAATAGCGATGTTCCGAAAAATATAGTGTTATACATCCCACGTGTTGCTACAACTGTAATTTTTCTTTTCATTGTTAACATCCTGACAACTTTTTACACTTATAACTAAATTCTGTTTCAAAGCTTTTTTTTCAAAATGGCCGCTCTAGTGCACTGATAGTGTAAGGATTATTGCCAACATTGTCAAACAGGTAACACAGCAATAACGATCCATGATGTGGTATGGAACAGAAAAGCCAGAGCACTTCTTATGTTTTTTTTTTCTTTTAATCGCTCTTCCTTCAGTGATTTAGAGGACAGATCTCAAACCCCAGTGCACTAAAGCGGCCATTTTGAAAAGAGCTTTGAAACAGAGTTTAAAGTTGTAAGTTTAAAAAGTTGTCAGGATGTTAACAATGAAAAGAAAATGTACAGGTATGTTATTCAAACCGTTGTAGCAACACGTGGGGATGTATAACGCTATATTTTTCAGAACCCCGCTACTGATGCTTTAATGGTAAGGTCATATAGACACATGTTGTGTCAGTATAATGATATATAATGTGCAGCATAGTACAAAAGAAGACAAATATGAATAAGTGCCGATGAAGAACAATTAGGTATCCAGTCCCCTTGGGACTAGCATAAGTCTGACATTTGTATATTAAAATTCTTAGCTTTTTATCCCCTGTTGAAATTTCTCAAAGTTTACAGAGATGACATTTAAATCATACATTTTGCAGGATCGCTAATGTTTATATTGTTTTATGATATAAATATAACAAACCTAAATATATATATATGGTAGTCCCTCGCTAATACAGACACTGTTATGCCATACATTCAGGTATTACGGACACAACTTATGTCCCCAATAATAACCAATTTAGTGTGACGCTAAGTCACTGAATTGCATGATCCAAAGAGACACTGAAAAACAAAAACCTGCTATACTGACACCAAAGACAGGATAAAGATAAACAAAATAACAGATACAAGCATCCTACTAAATCGCTAAAATTAAGAACACAATTAAGAGGGCATATAAACTCATACTCTGAAGTATTTAAACAAACTGAGATCGAATGGTTGGAGAAGGGCGAGAAACTTTCAGAAATACCGGTGGACTTCAGTAGTTCGAAATGCAAGGTGTGGACTACAGTAATACAAATTCTGAATTTGAAGTCTTTAATAGCTTTTTGCAAAGAAAATAAAGTTTGACTTATACCAACAGAAAACAAAAGTAGCAGGTAGGCTATATGTTTATCTTGCAGCCAAGCGTACACTGTAAAAATGTTCTCTGTAAATTGAAAAATGATTTATTTCTGTAAAGTGTGTGCAGTATATGTAAGGTACTGCATAGTATCATAATGTGTTAATGCGGCACCATGATCTATTTTGTGTTTATTGTGTACTAAGTAGGCTACAGTAAAAAAAAAGAAATTGCGCTAAAATCATTTAGTTTCAATGTAAAAATAAGCAGCATGATTTATTTTGTGTTACCGGTAGCCTATAGGGTAAAGTAAAAAGTAAGTGTGCTTGGTGTGCATTTGAGTTTACTACTGTACTGCATATGCCTACTGTACATATTTATATTTTTACATTATGTAATGTCTACAGAGAACACATGCATGTTTTTCCAGTGCAATTATTTATTGTTTAAAATAAACTGAGCACTGTAAGTGTGTGTGTGTGTGTGTGTGTGTGTGTGTGTGTGTGTGTGTGTGTGTGTGTGTGCGTGTGCATGTTAGATTCCTTTTTAAAACCACACAGCTAGTTATTTCGGACAGGATGTCTGTCTCCAGACATGTCCAGTTTAGCAAGGTTCTACTGTAATGTATATAGTTTTGGGGAATTTCACTTTAATACATTTTCAGTATTTCCAGAAAGTTTTTATTATGAATATTTTTTTGTACAGTCTTACAGCTGCTGCCTACAGAACCCCCTGCTGACAGAGGTGGGACTGAGGCGGCTTTGAGTTCACATAAAGCCTCTCTGACCAAGCCTGACTGCAGTCCTTCAGCAAGGGATTTTTGGCCTTCTTATCACAGAAGACCTCTCAGTTAGTGCCATCTAGACCAGGAAACTGATCATACTCCTATCACATGATTGCAAGTCTGGAGCTGGGATTGATATCTCAAGGCAACAGTGCAGATGTTGAACATAATTACTGATAGATATAAAAAAAAGATGCCTATGTCTTTTGCCTCAAAACAAAAACATACATACATATATATATATATATATATATATATATATATATATATATATATATATATATATATATATATATATATATATATATATATTTTCAAAATAAGTTTATCAACATGGGCAAAAGGGGTTCACCAAGAAAAAAAGACTGACTAAGAAGACCTGTTACAAACATCCTGTTGGTATATCACTCTTGCACATTTGTATCATCCACATTCAGCAACTACACCCAGCTCTGTCATGTATTTTTAACAAGGCCACCCCCTTGCTCGTCTGAGCGGAGGTGAACGGTATGTCAAAATTCAAAGGAAATTCACAGTCCAGCCCAGAGTGATGCAACTCGAGTACTTTTATCAATAGGCTACAGAAAAAAAACAACAACTATAGCAAAAGGCATAGTTCCCTAAATTCTACTTGAACAAATCAGCCCAACCAGAGCTGACAGACAACTTGATTTTACTCACTCATCTGCTTCCTTAAATGCTGTCACAATATTATCTTTCTTATTTTTACCTGTTTAATGTCCTTTGATGTTTGTCATCGATCATTCTCTAGTGTTGTTTCTACTTATGTCCTTTTAACCACTGTATAATGTCCACTAGGGGCATCCAGCTGTAATTTCTATCCCCTCAGAAACTGATTTTGCATTTACTAAGTTGCAATGCAGCAGAAAAAAGTTCCCTCACTTGAGTATTTTTTTTTCAGTTAGTTGAAAAGGATATTAGTAAATACTGTGATAATCTAAGCATAAACAGCAATATATAATCTTAGAGAACACCCATAATAAGGCAATAAACAGGCAAGACATGTTATTTAATAAAACATAGATGGGAAATACCTTCAAGGATGTGCTAAAAGGTTCACAAAACAGGTTATTTGTCATTGGAACAAAAGGCATTCTCATGAACTACACTAACCTGCGTCTACCATTGCCGGGAGGGTGGTGATTATTTCTTTATGCTTTACATGCTATTCAGGAGTTTGTGAAACTGTTCTTTCAAGCTGGTTTAACTAGGAAGCCCCGAGGCAGCTGTTCCAGGCAGGGGACACTGTTTCTTTAAAGTAGCAGTTGCTGTTAAGTTTCTCTCAGGTATAGATTCATTAGTTCTTTGCCTCTTGCTGATGGTCTCTCCCTGTTTGCTGACTACTTGTGGAAAAAGCCATTTACCCTGGTGAATGTCACAGTTAGATCAAGGCGTCCTTGTCATCAGACTCTCCAGCAGAAGGGCAGGGATAAGCTTTCCTCAAATGGGCAGCGTCAAACAAAAGAGAGGCTGACTTAACTCACAGAAAGAAAGAAGACCTTCTCTCTCAGTCGATAAACAATCCGCTGGGCAAAGAGCTACAGAAGATTAACCCATCCTCTGCCACTCAACTGGCTGTTTACAATCACACTTAATTAAACAGACCAAAAAATCATACCTATTTGAAAAATACAATGTCAATTGGGACAAGGCATCTGAAATTGTTTTATTGCACTAAATTCATAACCATCACATATAAATGTGTTACTTTATAACAGTTCTTATATACAAATTAAATATTAAACTTGATAATAAAAATGTTGTTTAAATAATACAAAGTATGATGATAAAACAAAAAAACAAAAAACAAAACGATATATATATATATATATATATATATATATATATATATATATATATATATATATATATATATATATATATATTCCTCCTATAACTACATTCCTTCCTTACATTACATTTTTTTTACTGATATATAGAAGTGAAATACTGATATACTGATATCTAATCGTGAAACAGAATTAAAGAACTTCTCTGTAAGTAAATCTACAGTCAGGGAAGCACACAACTTACCATAAAATTGGGTTTCTCTTTTAGAAATAAAATTAATCCTATTTCCAGTTCTTAAATTAGATCTGACATTTTAGTTCAGAAAGTGATAAGTAGTGGGATTGTTGCATTTTTAATTACAAATCATCTTGACGTTATAAAACTGTAATAATATATGACTACTATTAAAAAAAAAAAAAAGCATGTACAATTTGAAATTCAAAAGCATAAAGAACAATGTTAGGCTGATAGTAAACCAGTATCATATTGTTAACATCTCATTCCTATTTTAAATAACATTTCACTTTTTTTTTTCTTTTTTTCAGTGCACTGGCTTAGCAACTGGATATAAATGTCACCTCCCCAGTGGAAGTGGTATGCTCAAATGTGACGAAAGTTTGTATTTCATCAGCTAAGTTCCAAAGGGAAATACTCTCATAACAACAAAATAGAAACAACATCGGCAGCCGGAATCCTAAATGACTGCATGGGGGGCACACAGTGAGAATGTCATGGAGGCCATGTCACACAAAAACAAGCCTTTGTCAGCCCAGTGTTCACTTCACTCACTTCATGCATGTTATGTTTTACTACAGTACAAAAATGTTTTTACCATTATAAAACTGGACTGACTGAAATGGGGTGTACAGTAGGTACTCAGAGCTGCTAAGGAGAAGTGTTTGTTTGGCACTTGCCAGCACAGTGCCTGACTGTTGACAGTGCCAAAAGCCTCTCACATAAAAAAATAAAAAAAAGTTTTTTTCCAGCAAAATGTGTTTCTAGTTTTAGTAGTCCCTCAGATCTGTTTCCTATTTGCATGTAAGGGATATGAGAACCTGACATTACAACCTGAAGTTCCACTCCAGTGCAATACTATAAAAAGGCACTTAAGAAGGCAAACTTAAATTGTGGCACTTGTACATTAATTTATACATGTGCTCATTTTTCTTTCACGGCTGGGGTCCTAAAGAACCATCTACACCTTCACTGTACCGCCTTGATTAGCCTTTCTGTGCCCCTATGTGAATATATCAGATCGATTTGCAAATCTGTCACAGGGTTATCATTTCTACATATCCGTTTAATTAAAGTGCATTTTAAGTGGAATTTTAAGTTTGCATATTCAACTATTTACACTAAGAATAATGCTAATGGGGATAATGTGAAGCTTCAAAACCATACCCTGTTCTAGGATAATAATTGTGTTGAGTAAGTATGCTGTTTTTGATACTGCAGTGCTCTCACACTAAAACAGTATATTGATGTATAGTGTGTCTGTAATTTGGTGTAATATTTTTCTTTCAGTCCTGTGCTTCAGTATGCAATATCGCTAAAAGAAATAAAAGCCAATTTAAAAGCATATAAAATAAAAATGTGTTCTAGTGTGCTATAAAGAACACATGGGAAATTAAGCTTAAAGTGAGGACACCGATAACAATGCAATCTTGTTTACAAACAGGTGCATTCCTTTTCCGTAATTAGCTTGTATAATATCATTGTTGTTAATATCCAACCACATGTATATACAGTAGATTGCCTTCTACTGTGAATCCTGTTTATACTCCCATTTAGAAGCTCCAGCTTAAGACAACAGGCAGCTGACCATATATAACACGAGTATCCTCTAGGCTTTATTTAATGCGATTCCCTAAAGTGTTTACCAGTCAGAGGATAATCATATTGTTCAGCAATTCACCAAACCAGCTGGCAGGGCATTTTCTCAGGTTAATTGTAAGCAAAATGGCTCATGATTGCACTGCACCAAAGAAGGTCACAGGTTCGAGCTTGAGAACTCCCTGGATGTCTCTCTTGCTGTAAACAGGAACTAGCTTGAAACTGGAGACCTCTAGGGAGGTCATCTGGAGACTGACCAGGTCACTCCTTTGCATAGCGAGGTGACAATAGCAGTCACTCTGCAAGTCTGCCTTCTGTCAGAAATGAAAAAAAAAAGTTTTTTTTTGTTTTTTTTAACAGGAACTAGGCCCACAAACCACATTTCAATAGACTGTACCTCTGACAGTTTACTGTAATTGTTTCTCTTCTGTGAAGATGAGCAATCAATGCCTTAGTTTATGCAAAGTGCAAATACTAAAAGTCACCTCAGCAGCTGAGCATAAATATTTAACTTATTTCGGATTTACATAAGAGTCAATAAATAAAATAACCATTAATAAGTAAAGCAAGCTTGTCTTATGTTAAAAAAATATATCATGTGAAGATACTGAAAACATATCACATACTTAGAACCCACCAAAAGTGTCCAAGGGCCAAAAGTTATTTTCTTTGGTTATGACATAAGCAATTGTTGCTACCAGAAACTAATTTACAAAAGTGATTTTGGTACACACCTGCCCAGTTTTACTTTAACCTGATGATTAAAGTACTGTGGTGGGAGAATATTTCAGTACACATATCTCGCTCCTTTGAGCTGACTTTCAAATATGTTTTTTTCAAGCATTTCGTTGCAAGTTCACTCACAGCTGTTACCTGTCCAGGTACATTCAGTCTTCCCAAGCTGCCAATATCAGATACGTCTTCCATCTCTGCACGGTAGAGTGCCAGTTTAGCTGACCTGGCTTGGTTTTGGCTTGCGGGTTGCAGGGTAAAAACTCAAATAATATATAACCGGGGTGGGACAAATCACTTTGGTGGCCAAGTGAAACTTTATGGTGGCCAACATTTTCAAACGAGGACAATATGAGGAGACATGTATATGTTGCACACACATTGCTTTTCTATGCTCTGTTTTCATCAGAGTTTAATTATCTTTAAATTGTGGGAGGGGAACAACTATATACAATCGATGTGCCGGAGAACTAACTCCATTAAATTATATATATATTACATGTTTTTTCAGGTTTCTTGACAAGCAACACTAATAGAGCAAAAGGTTTCCTTAGTCCTTTATAATATGCTTGTACTCTTCTATTGAGGACTACATTGGAAGAAGATGTACTTATTAATTTGAGTTCAGGAGCTACTTTTTTGTTGTAGTTGCCTGCCGTTGACATAAGTAACCCATGCTGTATCATGTGTCTAGAGAAGACATAAGAACCAACACAATCTAGTGAACAGGCAGAGTAAGGATCAAGTTTATTTTTGTATTGCTGGCAATACACAGCTGTTCACTAGATGGCACAGCCTGTTACTTCCATAACGACTCTTACAACTAGTTTGGGCTATGTGGGCTAGACTAACACAATGAAGCTCCTACTTGTTATAAAAATGTTTTCCCAATTTTGGTTCCATTACGTGATAGCAGATAGTAGTAGAAAACACCAGCCTATTATATTATCATTATTTCATTTTACAAACATAATGAAATTAAAAAACAATATACAGTATATTGGTATAATATGTATTGAAAATGACATACTTACATTAAAAAAAGATACAGTATTCTGCATTGCAGCAACAGGGACATGCCCCTTTAAGCTAAAAAAAAAGAAATCGAAAATCACACACAGATCAAAAGGGCACTGCATGCATTCATGTCATTATGCCCCATATAATCAAATGCTTGTTACGTAGCTGCTATACCTTTTCTCACAATCCATTTGCATATTCCTTGTGCTACACTATAAATCGTTTGAGAGGAACGCACTTATTCCTTCATAAATCTCTTCTTGTCATTTTCAAATTACAAAGATTTATTTGGAGATGAACATGCCAAGTAAAAACTCTTCATCTTTTATGACCCAACATGGCGGTAGTTGCTTCTGCCTGCTATCTGCATAAGTCTTTTGTGTATTGCTAATGGAGTGCTGGAATTGTGGCAGCTCTGAGCAGGGAATACATGTGAGCAACAATACGCTGACAGACCCCTCGGTGGAATCTAATCTGTTCCAGCTCATGCACTCCTCAGAAACTATTTAACTTTCATTAAACTGTGTTTGATATCAGCTAAATAGAATGCATACGGCTCCAATATAGCTCATATGGTCTCATTCATTCTATCGCAGCAGTGCTTTTTTTTTCATATTCTCCCCCTGCTTGTGTCAGCACCATGTTAGCTGGCTAAATGGGAGACCTTTGAAGATGCTGTTAGTCTTCAGATTCCTTTATTCCTTTGTACTGGTTTCATAGTGTTGAAACAGTGATTCATGTACGTCTCATGCAGCCTCCATTAATTTCATGTAATGTAGCTTTTATCTCGATAGCTGGGACAACTATCTCTAGCTTCGTCTCTCCAAAGCATCTTGCTCGCAGACTATTACTTTTTTTTTTTTTAAGGCTTCTCATTTGCAGTTACTCTGCTTCTGCTTTTTCTATTAGAGATAGCAAAAACTTCAAACCCTGGCTGAAAATAATGGAAAATGTGTCGGAGGGGCTAGCTATTGCCTAAAGGTTATTTTTTTGGAACCTAGGCTTTATACAAGATAGCAGTTCCCAAGTGCACTGGCAGAGACTGGATCACATGCACAAAGGGATGTAGTCAGATACTGAAGCAGGGACGCGACAGCCTGCTTCCTAGAATGGTTTGCTTCCTGGCTACAACTGCTTCTTTAGTTTCTGTTAAATTTCACATATTCAACAAGGATAGCCCAACTCATTTACAGCCAGTTCTTGTTTACACCCAGTCTTTCAGCTGGCAAGGAACTGAAACATAAGGAAGTGGGATTACATATCCAGGTCATACAGTGTAAAGAGAGTGCAGAAGAGCTGGGATTTACTAGGTTTTCATAGAGCCCAGTCCTGACTGCTAACCAGGCTGCATTACTGTATATGGTAAAATAAAAATAGATTACTTAAAATAATAATAATAATAATAATAATAATAATAATAATAATAATAATAATAATAATAATAATAATGAGTTTAATTTGTTTTAGAGTTGCTGTTATAATGTTCAATATCTTCCAATGTCAACTGAGAAATGTAATGTAAGTGCAACTACCACTGCTGCTGAAGTCTAATTTGGATTGAACTTTTTTCCTTTGCCTCAAGAAAACCAGGGTTTATTGTTTCTTAAGAAAATATTGTTGGTGAACTTTGACTTTGAATTTAAAAGCCAGCTGTTCAGATAGGTATCATTAATATCATTAATATTCTCATAAACTTGCCAAAATGAATTACGTGAAGGCCTGGACTGTCATACAGAATTTCTCAAATTGGCATGGGTGAGGTTTTTTGTTCTTTATTTCTATTAGGGTTAGAGCTTATGAAATTAAAAGGATTTCAAGTGCCCGTGAAGGGCATAGTTAGCTTAGCTGGCAGCACAAACAAGGCTACAGGGTTTAATCCTTCTGGTCTCATCACTCTTTGGCAAAGTGGTACACACCCAGACATCAGTGTTGCTGAAGAATAGTTTTTTTTTTTTCTTTGTATTCTGGACCCATACATTTTTTGATCAACATATCTGTTAAATGAAATACTAAATATGAATTATATTACTACAAAGAGATATATCCACACTGGATGTTAAGGTAATTTTACTGTGAAAACTGTGAATTAAAAAAGGGGAAAGTGAGGTTACTTTACCAAAAGTCTGTATCAATCAGACTGAGAGAAAGCTGCTTGAAGCAAAAAAAAAAAGTTCCCATGCTTAGTACCTAAGAACCTCCTCCTCTTGTTTTCAAAGGTATGTACTGTCAAACATCGAAATGTATTCATAGAAATGTGAAGTATTACAAGGCTTGTTCTTTCGATCTTTTCTTTTTTGAAAATTATATATATATATATATATATATATATATATATATATATATATATATATATATATATATATATATATATATATGTGTGTGTGTGTGTGTGTGTGTGTGTGTGTGTGTGTTTGTGTGTATAGCTATGGCCAAAAGTATTGCATCACCCTACATAATTAACTAATTTTGCTTCTTAAACAAATGAAACCTGCTGTATAATGTAACATTAACATATTGAATTACATACCACTTTGTAGTTTTCCATACTTAACTAAAAACTGACAAAAATTGAAATATTTTAAATTTCAAAATCTAACATGAAATATTGTACTACTATTATGGCTTCCGATAGTTAAAAGATAAAAGATCTATATTATGTTCATATATATATATTCTTTTTAATTATGTCTCAATCCTGAGTGTTAACCATTATACATACACCTTTAGATATGTAAATAAGTGATGTTTATAAAAAATGATATGGTACACCAAAAAAAAGCAAACGTGTGCTGCATTGTTTTGTTAAAATAGCAAATCATTGTCTTGGTTATACAATATGTGTCTAAAAAATCTGTAGCAGGGCAAAAGCCCTGTTTGTGCAAGGTTGGCAGGGATGGGGTTAATTCTGTCCCTGCCAACAATCTTAGGTGTGGCCATTCCCCAATTAGTTAACTGGGTGCTAATTGGGGAGTGGCCACCTGTATAAAGGAGAGCAAAATCATTTGCGAGGGAGGGAGCTGAGTGGAGCTGTGGAGCTGTGGAGCTGTGGAGCTGTGGAGCTGTGGAGCTGTGTGGAGCTGTGTGGAGAAGGCTAATGCCCAGTCTATAACTGTTTAATCTTTTGTTTGAAATTGTATTGTGGCCCTTGTGCCTGTTTATTTGTTCCTGTGTTCGTTGTTTTTATTAAAATGTGCACCTTCGCGTTTAAACTTAAAACAACATCTCTCACTGTAAACCGCCTGTCGAAAGTGGAAGGCACCAATCGAGTAACTGCCCTAGTGCACTAAGTCTGTACTGCAATAAAACACATAGGAGCCATTAAAAGGGTAATGTTTTATTAACAACATATCAAAATATAATCATCATGTATGAGTGCCCCAATGAGCCAAACTGCCCCATCAAGTCACTGAAGAAATATATTATGAAATGTCAGAAGAATCCGCCAGCTTTCTATCTTTATCCACAGACTGGACGAGATCCAACCAATGTGAGATAAAAATG
The DNA here is from genome assembly GCA_030684275.1 of Acipenser oxyrinchus oxyrinchus. Taxonomy (NCBI): domain Eukaryota; kingdom Metazoa; phylum Chordata; class Actinopteri; order Acipenseriformes; family Acipenseridae; genus Acipenser; species Acipenser oxyrinchus. Next base: position 17,668,535 of record CM060251.1, read on the forward strand.
CTATACTTGCAAGCCATTAGGAAAAAATGTAATCGGTAATGGCAAAAATTTAAAAACGCTATAGACTATATTTTGTAGAACTTTCATTTTAGAGTGCTTATATGGAAGTATATTTATACTTCACCAAATGCTGTCAGCATGTTATTAATGTGCTTTGTTGTTAATTTAACGGTTTATTTTAGTAGATGGGAAGCACTGTTTTAACAATGCAACAAAATACTGCAATTAGTCTATTCATTTACAAATACTATTTATAAACATGGAGGCATTAATGGGCCCTTGTGCTGTTGGAGGTGTCATCCTTCAGATGAGAAGTAAAACTGAATTTATGTTTGATGTGTAGATGTTAAAAACCCCACAGTGTCTGCACAGCAGGGATATTAATGGCCATTGTGGGGTGCCCAGCCGGCCTCTATTCCCCATCCCAATCATAGGGTCTGACAAACAGGACCCTTTTATAAAACAAATGTGGATTTGGGTAACCTTCTTGCAACATTATTGAGCGCTTCATTATTCTTGCCACCAGGTGACTAACGAAAATGTAAATGTATCACCTCTACAGGTGAAAGCATGTCTTCAAACTAAGCCTTCGGTTCAGTAATGCATGCCACTTGCATCCTGGTACAATGGTGATTTGACTGCTGTTTTAAATTATCTGGATAGTGGTGACTGTTGAGACCTTCGGACTTGTTTTAGCCATAACCAGCAATCTGGTTATCTGCACAGGGCACACAAAGCTTTTAACCACAATACCAACACCCACATATGTGTGTGTTTACTTCTGACCTCCTGCAAATTTACTTTCTGTGTTGTCTTTTGCTAAAAGAGCAACTAATTCCAGAAAAAAAGTAGCTTGAAACTCCACAAAAACTAGCTGCTACACAAGCAGATTAACATCCACGTATTCAATGTAAAAAAACTATAAATTGATTCTGTAAAAATATCTATACGTAAAATGAAAGAAGCATACAGTACTTCTGTTTTTACTTTGGAAGACAATGAAGAACACGCTCAACCTGTTTGGCCTGTACATTATTTAACCAGAGTTCCTGTAATAAACCACATAAGTTAGGCCACAAAATACAGCCACTTGTTGCACTCTGGTAGAGGAGGGGAGGGGTATTTTGGTTATCTCTTGTTGCCATAGGTGTGTGTGTGTGACACAAAAAAATGTTTGTCGTAGCAAGATAGTGTTTAACCTTGTAAAAAAAGAAAACTGCAATTAAAAATATTATTATTATTAGGCAGACCAAGCAAAAAGTATAGTCTTTAAAATTTTTGAAATAGCAGTCGAGCACAATACAGTTGAACTGCACTGTAACAGCATTAAATTACAATGTACTTGCAGTATAACCTTGAATTGTTGTAACAGTTTCCCCGTTACACCAATTTACAGCATTTCAAATGCACTTTTACATATGGGTAGTTTCAGTTCTCAAGATGTTTTTCTTAGAAGAACATCCGTCCTTTTTAATAAATAATTCTTTGACATGTCATTTGAGCCCCCAACGAAAGCGGCACGTTTTCGCTGTAAAAATCCAACTTTCAATAAACTTGACGGGGACAGCTTTTGATTTACATTTTCAGGCCATTTATCCCTTGAATCTCCCTTATTAGACACACCATACGCCATTGCCTACAGCTGCTCATGCTGTGAGAGCCCAGGGATGGAGTAGCAGCAAGATCCCCCACAGCCATCGCCTGCCAGTGCCTGTTCTTGGGCCGGTGGCAAACTCTGTGCTGCGCAGCATGGAGCTGGCTGCCTGTGATTCTTCCCTCCCCCTGTTTGTGTACAACTGAGATCTAGGAAGAAATCACGGCATTGTAAAGCTGTGACAGTGACTGGGAACAGTCGGGTACCAGAATGGGATTCAGGGGGTTTCAAACTGGTAACACTGGACCTAATTCACTGTGGGTTTTCTTCAAATATTTGGTAAAAAAAGAAAAACAAATGGTTACATAACAAGGAATAGCTGCTTTGATTAAAGAAAACATGTTTTAGTGGGTAAAGTTTATTTCAACTTATTAAACATATTTAACATCCACCATACTTTGTTTCATGTCATACCTTTTTTTTATTACATGATAACAATTGACTTACTAAAAATTACCACTATTTTTCGTGAACGTTCAAGTAAGTAGCTTCAAATGTAATTTTAAAATATATATATATATATAATTTTAAAATTATATATATATATTGCTTTGTTTTGTTTTTTAATTTCCCTAACTATATTATGGTGTTTACAATTAATCTGAGTAATTCCTGGTTCTGTTGCTCTAATTTTCAGTTGTTATAATTTGTATTTAAATCTGCCTTTACCTGCCTTCCAGCTTGCTTTGAGGTTGTCTGGAGAATCCAAAGTGCCTAGACTAAACAGACTTCCTCATTCCATTAACATCATGTGACAATATGACCTATCAACACTGCTGACCCTATCTACTCATGTTGTCACATGATTTGAATGCAATGAGGAAGCCTGTTCAGTCCGGGCATTTAGGATTAGAAAAATGTAAAGTGTAAATGTAAGTGATGTAAGTTTATAACACAAAATGGACGTCATTGTTAATGTGTTACTAAACTGCTTGTAAAGGGTTAATAAACTAAAAAAAGACCTCCTTAAAAAAGCTTGACCAAAAAGGAAAAGGGTACAAAAATGTTGCACTTGACCGTAGTACATTTCAGCCATAGCTGTCTCAATTCTATAGGAATTTTCATGTTTTATGGTCAATATCTATTGTTTTTTGCGATTAATTAATTTAAAAACTTATCTGTCCTTGATCCATATAATTGTCATCAGCAGCCAACAACTGAGAATAAAACACCTCTGCAATTGGACTGGAAGATGGGAAGTTGGGAATTGTAGTTTTGTAAGCATTCATAGACATAAAAATCAGCTGTACATCAGAGCTATATGTTCTAAGTGCTGTTGAGAAGCCTCTTTTTTATATATTACTTGGTTCTGTCAATGCTAGGATTAGGAGCTTAAGTCCAGGGCTAGCAAAAGAGAGAGAAAAATGCTTGGTTCCTTTTCAATTATTTTCTTTTTTGGAGAACTGTATATTAAGCCTTGCACCAAAGTAACAATATCATGAATTTCAATGCCATTCTGTTCCAAAATAAAGCTGCAGCATTTTCAAACCATCGCTCCATTTCAAGAATAATGTTGCTGTAACGTCATTCTTTATTTTTCATGATATCAGACAAGTTGGGTTTATTTTTCATCTGCACAAAATGAATACCACTGGCAGCATTTTTTTTTTTCTTTGTGGGAAATAAGAAATCATCCTGGCACTCAGTATAGATTACCCTTGTGTTTTATTGTAAACATTGTAATTTTAGACTGAGTTTATTACTTTTTTTTCAAGAGCACTGCTTCAGATAGTAAATATTTCAGATGCAAAGCTCAGTGTAGTTTGAGGAGCAGGAGCTAATAAACGTTGCTTATTTTAATAGGGGTATAAACAAAATAAATAAATAAATAATCAGACTAGAAGATTCATGGTGAAATGTTGACCCATATGAAAGAGCATTGTACCATCAAGTATGTTCATGTATCATAGCTCTTCAGTCACAGAAGGACAGCTAAATCCTATAAACCCCCCCCCCCCCCCAAAAACTAAAAGATTTTAAAATTAAATAATGTAACATTGCACGTGAAGCTCAAACTTGCATACCATTACGATATCCAATATATGCCACTCATTTACATTTAACAATGTAATAATGCCAACATCCTCACATTTACCTAAGTGGCTAGAAAAACATTACAAGGATGTTTTAAAAAATAAATCTGTGATAATATGTGGTTACCTCAAATAGGAAACAGCAATTTAAATTCCGCATTCTAAAATATGCAACTCTGGTCATTCAATTCTAATTCCAGACAAGGTTAGTACTAATCCTCTGTAGCACCTGGCACCCAGCATGAACAGTTTTTTTTGGTACCCTTGCACATAACAAAAATGACAAGCAAAACAGATTTAATGACTTAACATCAGTAATAAGCATCATGCATACTACACAATGATTAATCATTAGTCTCAACTCTACAGTAGTTAACGAAAAAATGTAACATATTGGCCATGCTCACTGCCAAGCTATAGTTGTGCCCTCTCCCCAGTCTCCAACTACAAACAAGGTACTAAGGGTCTCTCGGGGGGATGGTGTTAGCTGTTTTTACACCGCTAACATATGTAAAGACACCTGAGCTTCTCGAGTCCATGGCTTGTTATGGCCCCCATTCGGACACCTTTGCTCTCTCGCCATCAAGGGTTAATTTCCTAATAGCAGCGTGGCTGTCGGCACGAGCCAAGTTTCTCATCGCCTGCAGAGCACCTCAAGCTGTGATACGAAGCCAGCAAACACCATTAATCCTCTAAATATGAAGGATCACATATGTAAAATGTCTGCTGCAATAGCCAGTTGGGCAGGTACAGTAGAATAGCAAGAGGGGAAAAAAGCAAAAGCAGATTAAGAGAGATCTTCAGGGAAAAAAAGGACTGTCTGCAAACTGTACTTCATCACTAGTGTAAAAGTCTCAATCTTCCCCTCTGACTTTAACATTTGGAGCACCAAGGTTTCAATGCCAGGAAAGGTCAGTCCAATGATTTATTGAACATTTATTAAAGCACTTGCACGAGGCACTCCATTGGAATTCTCTGCTACATTTAAGAAAGTAGCCAACAAAACCAGGAAGTCCTGGGTCAAGTAAAGAGCCAGTCAATGGTGACAGCCTATATGTCTCCACAATGCACCAGCATCCCAGCTACAGTAGCAGCTCAACATATGAAGGCCATGTGTGTTTTTAATGTTGGTTCTTGCAAATTTAGTGACTATTAAAGGTAATGGGGACAGTGCTGCTGTAACGGGGCAATAATGCCACTGTTATCTTTCACATGTTTATTTGACACTTGTATGTTTTATTATTTTAATTGTACACATTGATTTGATTAGTGTATGTTTTATATATTCTTGGCTGACACTTTGTAATTGATTTGTATCACTTTCTGGTAGCTTTTTCATTCAGTTCCCTTGATATGTCTGATTGAGTACCGACTAACTGAATTATTGATAGTTTTACGGACCTGAAAATAAATAACCCACATTTCCTACAAATGGGGTGGCTTGTTTGTGCATAATAATAATAATAATAATAATAATAATAATAATAATAATAATAATAATAATAATAAAGCCCTTTACAAAGCATAGAAAGATATTTTTATTCTTTACACTTTTGTTATTTACCAAAATAGTGTGCCATAAAGGTGAGAATTATTTTTATGTAAACCAAGCCAATAATGCATTCCTCAGATTCAGCCAATTGCTGCCTTTGTGTATATTGATTACCAGCTACACTACTGTAATATTTTCAAACTGTGGATAAACTACAGCTGTTTGGACCGGATTAGAATTGCCATGACAGAAGACAATGACTGACAGCCTTGTCAATAGAGCAAGATAGCTTATGTGTTGCTTTCATTAGTTTCTGTGGGCAACTATTGCAACTTGTGTCTGTTTCCTCCCTTGTGATGTTCACTCCCCAAAGTAATTGTTTTTCAGACAGATTTGCAATTCTCTCTATATAGACTGCCCCGGTGTTGTCCACAGATTTTAGGTTAAGTGAACCTGCCTAAAGATCAAACGTACAGCCTCCTCAATCCACTGTGCTTATTTGTACGTTGTCAGTCTGGCTTCAGACTCTTCATGAAAACTGTGGTGGGAATTCTTTAGAGGCCCATATGGACCTGCCATTTATTTTTTCTGCAAGAAAATGTGTACAACATTCACTTACGTTAACAAAAAAATAAAAATACTGAAATTAGCAAGGTATGTCTTGCAGTCAGCCCATGTGATCATGTGTTCTGTGAATGGCTCCCTGGTATAAAATCTTGAGCAGTTTCTGTCCGTGTCACCCTTGACTTATTAGGACACAGAAAAAGCCTCCGAAATTGGGCCAGCATCACCTGAGGAAGGATTTCAGACTTTTTAGAACCAGAGTGGCCCTACATTTATCAAAGGCTTCACAGAGAGAGGGAGGGTTCTTATTTAGCCAACAACTTATACATGTATCTGTCATTTCACTGACAAATTGGACCAATGCTTTAGTTTCTTTAGTTTAAGTGGGCTGCATTCCAAGTTTTGCATATGGTGCATGTAGCAGTAAGTCATACAGTGAGTTGTTTATTTTCTACAATACAAGTGTTTATTTTCTATTAATAATAGATTTTAAAACTACTATTGCACAGTATGTACGCTGCATGTCTGAAACATAGGTTCTTTCAACACTTACTTTGGCAGAGAGGCTTTATAAAAGAAGTACAGAAATAAAAAAAGGAATAATCCATTTTTGAAATATTGCTTATCTTGGATGTTGTATATATTTGACCATTTTAGCCACAAACACACTTTTAGGTTATTTATTGCAAATTTCATTAGCAAATAAATGCGTTACCTGCTTCCTCTTGGCAAAAGTCTAAAATTGAAAGCTGCAAAGGAAGCATTTATTTTCGTCAGTCAGACCAAGATGCTAACCTTGAAAGTTTTAATGACTGGAACCAAATGGCGATTCAACTAAGGATAATTTTTTAGTTGTTATGCATATAACTCCATGTATTTTTTTAATGTATTTTTTTGTTGTTGTTATTTTTATTATTTTTAGGTCAAGCAATGTAAAGAAAAAAAGGTTAAATGACCAGTATTACTACATCTACATGTTAAAGATGTCATATCTCTAATGTATATAGCTACCAATCAAGTATGTACTGTAGAACAGCAGTACTGTATGTCTATTAAAACAAATAATATTTTTGTTTACATTGCTGGCGTTCAAGAGTTTTTAATTTGTCTTGAGGAGCACGTAGCTTCAAAATAACATTTTACATTTTTTTTTACATAGTTTCATGTGCAGTTTCCCAGATACTATTTTTTTTTTTTTTTCTTATGCCATGGGAAACTTCTTTCAACTGCTTTGGAAATTTCAGCAATTTAACTAAGATACTGGGTCTTCTCATTTATTTTACAGTTCCCCATTCCTGTTACTGGCTTCAAGTAGTTCCCCATAAAAATAAAAATAAATCAGATTGTGTTGGTTACTCCTTTATCTGACCTAACAAGAACTAAAAAAGTTTTAAAATCAGTCTCAATGTGCTAACCCTTTAATCTGAAATATTTTTGGCTTCACTAGTTACAGTGGTTTATAAAGGTGTTCAATACCGAAACCCAGTGATTTCTTATGTAGAGACAACATATACTGTATGAGAAAATATACATGTAAGTCACATCCAGTTTTTTTTATGTACCCTGAATGCAACTCTATCACAATTCAGTTTTTGTCTGAGGAGTGTGTTTCACCATTTCAAGTGGAACACCACACTGTCAGTAACAAGGATGCAATCAATCTCTCAGTGCAATGTGTCACTACTTTAAATAAAACAGATCAAATATATTGAAAGAGAAAGAATACCAATCTACATATTTTCTCTGTAAACTCCAATGATTCCAATGTAATGACCTTGGAACGATTGTTGGGCGCCAATGGGAAGTGCATTTCAGCTGTAGGAATTAAATAACAAAAATAAGAATAATAATAAAAAAAATACTGTAAATAAGCAGTGAACTTCTTTTTCTCAAGGACATTGACAGTGGCTATATCTTTATATTGTGCTGTTAAATGTCACAGGGTGAAGATTAACTATCAAGCATTCAAGGTACTTTGCAATACTAAACTATAACTAAACTAAACTATAACTAAACTATGACTCATTTTGGTACACCAATCAGAATAAATTATTACAGTTCCTAGAAATGCCCTGCAGATCTTAACAAAACATGTAACAATAATTACAAAGGCCAGATGCACCTGCTGTAGGTAAGAGTGGGGCTCAATAAAGTGTTTCTCACATGTGGATTCCAGGGCAATTTTGTGCAGCCACAGCAATCCCCCAGTAATCCTCCTGTAAACCTCCAGTAACCCCTCAATCAACCTTTAATTTGTTAAGGATAACTGCTATGTGGCTTTTATTCAGTTTCATTGTTGTTGTCATGGTTTGGGGTTGCATTCTGAGTCTGATCCTTCCTCTTGTGTTACCTTCTATTAGCCACTCTGTGACAACCCGTGCATGAACCATATGTACAAGCTTTTTCTCTCGCCTTGCCTTGACAGTCGCATAGTTCTTTGCAGTGCTGTGGCGGTGCTTGATTCCATGGTACTCGAGAATTTCTCAAGTTTTTATTTTGCAGTTTTTGTGTTGGTAATTGTTGAGTTTCCCACACCATACTCTTTAGCAAGGTGAACAGTGCATTCAGCCTTTTCCAACCGTTCAATAATTTTTCAGCTGGAGTAAGTACCTTTCTTTTTTCGTCTGTCAGCCATTTTGTCAGGGACACGCTTGCAGTGCAGTTAATAAGGCGATTCGGATCAAAGGGGTTTGAAGTAATGGACTTCTACTGTATGTATATGTGTGTGTGTGTATATATATATATATATATATATATACATGGACTGGAGAGGAGGGCTACAGTAGAAAACGATTGACCTGAGGGAAGACTATTGTTACCGATAGGGGGCTAAAATGCCTAAAGTGGAAACAATAGTCCCCCCGAGGGGCATTTAATTTTCCACTATGGATGAGTCTGCACTACATATCCAATATTAGTCAAGAAAATAATTGAGGCAAGGCTAGATAGTAAATACGACTTTATATATGTTGTTTAAATATAGCTGATACAGCATACGAAAATAAATATAGACTTATATATTTTGTTTAAATATAGCTGATTCAGCATTTAAATAAATAAATAACATAAATAAATGACATAAAATATTTTTGAAGTTCATACCATATAGTTAGTAAAGTTTCGCTCCATTTCTGTCTGGTTTGTCGCCTGCTGCATAATCCAGTTTATATCCCGGCCATCATATTTGTTTTCATTGAGTTGAATTTGTTTAAATTTCAGAAAGTCAGAAAACAGTGATAGTGATGTTTTACTCACCATTTTAGTGTTTGGAGCCTCTTTCTTTTGTAGTATGTTTTGTAATTCGTTTTCTGTTAACTCACAGAATCAGTGTTCAGCCATGTTCTCTTGTGAAGAGTGTAGGGGAGAAAGGCGTTCCTTTGAAAAGGGGAGGGACTGACAGTGATTTGAACCAATCACATGACAGACCGAGACTATTGACCGGTGGTGCAAGGAAGTTAGGGCAATAGTTCAATCTATATTTCCTCCTATGATTAGGTTTTAACCAATCACAGGCAGGGATATCCAATCACTGATTATATATATATATATATATATATATATATATATATATATATATATATATATATATATATATATATACAGTACTGTATATATAATCTTTAGTGGAATAGGTACCACAAGTTATAATAACCACAACCATTTGTTATCAGTAAATGTACTAATTTATTCAGATTTGTCAAGGTAACTTGACCAGTGCCATTGTTGAATCGTGTTACTCTCAGAATAGCAAAAATGTAACGTTTCAACTCGAAATGGCATACCACGAAAGTTGGAATTGCAGGTGCCCTTTCATTTTTAAATAGTACGTTGGCATTTAACTTTTTCAGAACTTACTCATGAAGTTATGACCCAATTTGAAAATGTCAGCACATTTTAAAACGCCACACACAAAGTAATGCGTGTCAACATTTGTGCCTTTTCTGTTTCAATTTCAAGTCTCTATATTATGTTCATTATAAAAGCACTCTCCCTATAATTCTATTAAGTGCCCCCACATCTTGGAGAGCATAAACATAACTTCACCTCATACAAAATCAGAAAGGACATCAACTGAAACGTGAGAACATTTCATTATCACTTGTTCTATCTACATACAGGAAAATTAACAGAACTGTAAAACTCTTATGGAGCAAATCGACAATTTTTATTATTATTTATTTCTTAGCAGACGCCCTTATCCAGGGCGACTTACAATTATTATAAGTTATCACAATATTTTTACATACAATTACCCATTTGTACAGTTGGGTTTTTACTGGAGCAATCTAGGTAAAGTACCTTGCTCAAGGGTACAGCAGCAGTGTCCCCCAGCTGGGATTGAACCCACAACCCTCCGGTTAAGAGTCCAGTGCCCAGAGCCCTAACCACTACGCCACACTGCTGCCCTAATTTTTGATACTACATTATGTGTAGGTTAACTGGCAAATTTCACATGAAGACATCTAAACCAGTCTTAAAACTGGAATCTATCCTTGGCTTCCATGAATGACTTATTTTGATAGTGCCATATACATTGTATTACTAATAGTTATGATTCCAAACTTCATGTCGCACTCCCTGAGCCAGACATACAGTATATTTGTAGATTGTTGTATGTGGAGCAGCACTGTCTCTGGGGGTGTGTGATGTAAGAAATAACCCACGGCAGTGTGTGTGGTAAGACAATTATTACAGCACGTCCTTGGTGCATCGAGGCACGAGGCTGTAGGAAGAGTGCCTTCAACCACCCTGGAAGTGCGGTGATAATTGTCGTACCGCACATCCTGGAGTGGGTTATTTCGCTTATAAAATGGCTACATTTTTTTTCTTGAAAATAATTACACAAACTAGCTTTTTTAAGGAAAAAAGAAGAAATGTATTATGTATCCTTCCACTGAGAAAAAATAGTCCCTGAGGATTGTTTCATTGTGACATATATATTTTTTACTTTTTTATTTGCCATAAACATTAAATTGAACATTGCCATTTATAGTAACATTTTTTATATTAAATGGCATTTGGCAATTGAAAGCAGACTGATTTCCCGCATATGAGGGAGGATTCACAGAACATCCAGCCACTGCACTGGCACTTGGGGCCTACATCGAGGGAGGGACTTCTGAGCGTGAGGCCGTGGATGGAGGAGATGTCTTTTTGTAGGAAAGGATCCTACTCCAGGTTTTGCAGTCTTCAGGAGAAGATGACCAATAATTTCGAAGGCTGTTTTCACACCGATGACCAGTAACTGACATAATTTCCCTGGAATGTAAACCAGCATTAGATAACATGTGGACAGCAGCGCTGCAGATTGAGTGGTTCGTGTAACGTACTGAAAGGCATCATGTTTATTATTATTATTATTATTATTATTATTATTATTATTATTATTATTATTATTATTATTATTATTATTATTAATTTCTTAGCAGACACCCTTACCCAAGGCGACTTACAGTTGTATACAAAAAAAATACATATCAAGAATTACAGTACAATTAAAAGCAAGATACAAAGTATAATGACTTCAGTCCTTTCCGACGTAATTAACAACGATAGGTTCACAGGAATACCAAACGGATTTGTATTCTGGATTTTTTCTAAGGGGGTGAAGGTAGAATGATTTGGCATCAGAAGGACACTTTTGTAAATATTTTTTAAAACCGCTGACAGGGCACATAGAAATCACCAGGCTGGGCAAACATGTAACCCGAAGTACTTTCACGGTTGGTCTCATTGACATCTTTATGTTTTTTTTTGTTTGACAGGGTCACAAACTTCAGATCATTTTCATCTGCATTGACGACTTCTGTGTCAGGTTGCGCAGTCCTTCCTGTCTGAGGCGAGCAAAATACAATTGTATGTCAAACCAGACCTTGTTAAAAAGACCAACGGGTGTGTCAGCAGAGAGAGCAGGAGAGATTTGAATTTTGTTTAAATCTGTTTTTGAAATCGGAGGGTGGTGGTGGGATGTATCTTTGCCAGATATTCTGTGATTCTTAGCAACACATACAATGGTAACCATGCAACTCATGGTATCTAAGACATGTCAAAATGGATATATATATATATATATATATATATATATATATATATATATATATATATATATATATATATATATATTTAAGCAATGGCTTTATTTTTTATATATTAAAACACTTATAGGGGAATAAATCTTAAAAGACAACGTAAAGCCCGCTATAATAGATTTACATTATCACTCAGAACAATTCAGTTATATAAAGTTATAAATTCACATTGGTTTTGCATAAACACTCTTTGACAATAACGTTTTATTTAAATTTAATTATTGATCTTATTTACAGAAAATGTATGAATTATTGAAATTTTGAACTTCATGAACAAAAAATGAAAATGACCAAAAGCAGAATAAAGATATCAATTCACGGACAGTATTGCGTGGTAGCAAACTTTTCTGCTATTCTTAAAGCAAGCAAATCTACAAATAATCGCTGGTTTTCAGCTGCTGGAAATCTGTAACTTTCCCTCTACCATTTCAATACAATCTTTGTGAATGGCCAAAATGCTTTACTTTTTTTTTCTTCACAGCACCGGTAGGCTAGTGACACTTTTATGTTCCTAACAGCAGTATTCTGTTGCTTTTGGATGTTATATTCTCAACATGTTTTTATAAACATTTTAATTTTAAAATCCTCCCACGTAGTTCTTTGTTTGTTTACTGACATTTTTTCAGTTTCGTTACACATTCTCGCACACACACCCCCTGGCTCTGGGCAGCTACCGTGCAGTGCCAGTACCAGGTACGAAAGGATGGTGGCACGGCATGGTGCTGACACGCCAGAACATGATATGGGTTTTTACAAAAATCACGGAAACAATGTGGAACGCTTTCATAAACGGTGACAAACAATGCCAACACGGTGCTGCAGGTTCGTGGAAACGAGGTATTAGAGTGTAAGTTAAGTACGTAATACATATCTAGATTTTAATAATTTGTTTAAAATAAATTAGTCTTATACAGTATATCTCATTAAATATTTTATATAGTCATTTCTTCAATAAAAATGCTTATTTTCTGAAACCGGACTTCCTGTGTAGTTTTTATGAATGAGATGAGTGAGTGACTAAATAACGCTACTCAGGTAGACGGGTCAAATAAGCTCTTCAATTGTAGCTCCATCTCTGTTCCCTGGAAACATACAATTAAAGATTGTTGCGATTAATTTCAGACTTTGCCTGGGCAATTCACAAGTCGCCCAGTTTCAGGTTTTATCAAACCAGTGATTATAACAAAATCAATAATGTAGTCAACATAAAGAAATACATACATTGCAAAAGCAATACATTTAAAACACACACCGTAGGTCCCAGGCCTGCAGATGATCACTATTCCACTTTCATGAGCATTTTGTTATTTTATTTAAAACAAACAGCTCTGTCACTGCCGTATCGAAATCACAGTTTAAAGTAACATTTCAAGATTTGAATGGCCTTTATAATTGAAGGCTTCTTTAAAAGGTTAGAACCACTGGTGTTTAGAGTTTAGATTTTGTGGAACATATTAGAACCTTAGTGTATGCACTGTAAGTTGATAGTTGATAGCAAAATAATTTTTTGACTGTAGTGGCTTACCAGTGACTCTTATAGTCATCAGGTTCTATGAATATTTGGATACCTCCTTGTGGTGCCCACCCCTGGTATATATTCATTTATTTATGTATGTATGTATTTCATTTGTATTGTTGTTGGTGTTGTTGTTATTATTATTATATTGTGTTGGCGTGCGGACGGACGAAAGCCGTCCGACATTATTATTTATTATTTGAGGCCAGTGAAAAGACCCACTCTGGGACCAGAGCAGTTGAGAATTAAGAGCGAGAGCAAATGCTACCAGAAAGCGAACCAAGGTACTCGTTTTACTAAAAGTGTATTTATAGTTTGTGTTTGTTTTACTTTGGCCAGAGTGCCCTTTTCTTTGTGTATTTTGTTCAACTGTTTGTTTTTTGTTTAATTAATAAAAAGCTGAGCGCCCTTGTGCCTCAGTTTAGCCCCGTACGTTCTGTGTTATTGTTTCATTTCCCTGGTCTGATGTCACTCCTGCAGCCATCTCTGCCACACTCCTTTATACTACTAGTACTCCTTTATACTATTAGGACTGTGACAACACATTATTGTTGTTGTTGTTGTTGTTGTTGTTGTTGTTGTTGTTGTTGTTGTTGTACATAGACGGTACAAAATCTCTCCCCATTTCAAGGGGTTCTTGTATACAGATAAACACACTCGAGCAAAGCAGTGTCTGAACCCTGGATTTGAGTAAAGGGGGTATGAGTTAATTAACAAAATAAGTGAACAACAAGACTTTCAAAGTCTGCAGTTCCCACGAAAATTTAAGTCACAATAATATCAAGCATATATGCACCATTGAGGCCAAACATACAGTATTCCTAACACTTGTTTACTGAAATGTTGCATTTTTTTATTTAGAGAAAAAATAGAAAATAGATTTTATAGGAATAAAGGTAGGTAGGCTAATTACTAACAGATGTGGTAATAGCTACAGTAAAATCTTCTGCACTTTTTATTCTATAGCATTTTAGTATTTGAGCCAAATACATAACCTACATGAGCTGAAGAGATTAACTCGATATACTTTCAATCGCATGGGAATGTCTGCTCATAGCTTAATTTAAAGCCTGAATATGGAAATCTTCTGTGAGTTTTCATTATTATAGACCCGGTGCTCACTTGGGCGTGAGGTATCGCACAGAGGATGCAATGCTAGTCATAAATACAGGATAGCGTTTAAAACTATTAAGGTATTACAGGCCCCCTACTTATCTAGCCTTTTAGACAGCAATGTGTACTACATGCTTTACTGGATGAATGCCTACAAAAATACCCAGAAATGCACTAACCATATTGCACATTGCAGCCTTCCTAAAGAATGACATACTAGTTTATTGTCAAGCATTAAGAGAGCATTAAGAAATATTATTAAACCTCTACAACTACGACTAATACTTTCCTTTATCTATTGACCCTTAGTTGTATGATATTAGGATTGTTATACTTGCTTGTGGCCTTGCTGCCATTGTAATATATATAAATGCATTTCACTGTAAATGAAATGCATTTATAAATCATGAAGTGTTTCTCAGCCAATCACAATCGCATACGTATAACACTGTTAATTATTGTCATCTCGTACAGGAAAGTCAACTAAGAAATAATCTTCGCCAACCCCTTAGCATTTTTGAGAAAGTTCTGTTGTTCTTTTAACAAAAGATGAATAAGTCCATTAAGGACTGATTACTTTAGTGCCCCTGCAAAACACTGGAAAATCTACTTGGACTACATACACCTGAAAAGCTGTGTGAAATATTCGCAGACACATCTTTAATCCACTGAAAATTCCCCTAAGATGTTGCTTAAGGATAAGAAAAATGAACAAATAAAATACATGTTTATTGTATTTGATGTACATTAACTTGAACACCACACGCTGTGATTGTTCTTCTTGTGATTTACTGTGGTCTGATTGTGTGTTAACACTTGACAACAACAGCATTTATGCCGCACCTTGTCTTGGCTGTGGTTCACACAATTTGACTCTGGGATGCAGTTGTGGAAAATGTCTACTGATGAAAGCTGTTAGAAATGTCAGTAGGCACAACTTTAACCCACGGACACTTGACACACGGGACCTATTCACAAAGCTTTAACTCGTGAGGCAAATTTAAATGTTGTGACTATTTGGCTATGGCAGCAATAACAGTAATTCATCATGAATTGCAGAAAGTAGCCAAGAAACTGTTTGAGTTCTATTACCAAACCGAAAGCACCTGTGTCAGATTCTGCTTTGCGAAAAAAATATGTTTACTAACCCCTGTTCGTCTTGACTGAATCACTCCCAAGATTAATGCATCACTGACAACAGTTGAAAAATATTCAGCAATGGAACTTAATAGAGGTAGAGGCTCCCTTGGTAATTACTGTCAGCATATCCTACCTTAGCTCTGACGAAAAGTTCAGCCCCAGTCCAGCTGCATGCTCCTCTTTAATAAAACCAACCTCTCGTCCATTCCACAAGCCTAACCCTAGCCTCTCTCATGATGCATTATCACACATCAGCCTAACCGTTTACAACAAAAAGCTATTTAGCCTGTGTCTGCAACCCCTCAGCCCACTAAACCTTGACAGCGCGAGGTTACATACAAAGAACAATGTGCAATCGGTGCTGCATTAGAGACAGAAAAAAAGTACTTAAACCCTGCAACATTCATCAAGGCTGAATACATAAATGCCACATTTTGAATAAGCTAGGCAACAGACAATGACAAAGGGAAGGTGCAGTGGTTTGAGAATCTCTATCATTTTCATTTGGTGCTGTCAGGAACCTGTTTTTTAGCCCTTACACTATCAGACATTAAAGCATTAATGAAGTAACCTCACATAGTTATTGACTGGCTTGTCAGAGTCTCTGCCTGATCTCTTAATAGAAACCATTGGTTTTCAGTTAAAAATGGGGCAAGCAAATAGGTGCTGTGGGCATGTGCTGCATTTCAAGTGCACTCCAGAGGTTATCAGAAGCTGCATGATGCAAATTATTTGATTTCTCAAAACCTGCAGGTTTTTACGAAAGCAAGCCTATAAAAGTGACGGATGCCATACTTTGGCACATGCATGCCTAATATTGCTTTCAAGTATGTTCTGAATGAGTCCATTGCTCAGGAAGTTAAGGGAGGTATTTGAATAAATACTGCTGAATGTGGTTTTATTTGTAACACTGCAGCAAAATTATTCATAGAAAAACTGCACAGTAGTCTTTCATTATTATTATGCACGATCACCTGTAAATTTATAGAACACGAATCTGCATTAAATCACTATGAGTCCTCAAATACATTTGTGTAGCACGCAATGTCTTTTACCTACCATTGTTTTTCCTTCCAGGCCACACTTTTCATTGAGGTTTAGGTCCAGAGGCAGTCGTACTGATGGTTCAGCTTGTTTAATTTAACACCCATTTTGCCCCATACTGAGAACCTTAGACATTTTTTGCAACTTCATCCCAAAGTCTAACTGTGTGAATCAAAGCTGAGGCAAGCTTCAGCATAGAAGCGTCTGTTGTCCAGTGACAACACACGCTGTAAAGGCTTTATCCATAGCAAATCACCACAAAACAGTCACATCATGTAGTGTTCAATTGTACTACAAATACAATACAAATTGATTTATTTATTCATTTTTCTTATCCCTACGCAATAGCTTGACAAACCTTTTGTCCATGTTTACAAGGGTTGCAATTCAAAATACCTTTTGCATTATTAGAGAATGTATCTAAGCCAATTCTTTTACAGTATTGGAATTTACCCTGATCACTGATACTCAATAGAAAGTTCTATGATTGATCTTAAATGTCAATCCACAGATATTCAGCTCAGTACACACACTGTCCAGTTTTCTGAATTTTGCTGCGCTGAAAATAAACATCATTGATCAATGTAACATCCTGGTCACCCTGCGTTTTCCTAACACCTCCCTTGGTCGCAAGTCCATTCTACTTTACGACAGCTTATTTTTAGGGACCCCAACTGTTGTTGTTGATTCCAACTTAGGCACTTCACTTAAGAACTAGCAAGTTTCAAAAGGTACTAGTCCTTTTAGTTTCTAACCCTGTATTAAGTAAGGTGTAATCAACGACACATACCATGTTCTTATTTTATGTTTTACTTTAATGGGAAGTGGTTGTACCCAAGGCGACTGTGCCCACTTCCTTGAGGCAATACCCACAGTGTAATTTTCAGCACTTGACTATACCAACGAGCCTGTGGAATTCCCCTAACTCCTCCCTACTCTGTAGTATTCTGTGTACCCACACTTGTCTTCTCTGTCTCCTATGCCTTCTCTTGAGCTTAATGTTCCTCATCACTGTCCCTCATCTTGCTGAAAATAAAAGTGGGCATGTACTAAAAAATTGATTGGCATTTGCTGTACAATATATCGGAGCCCTTTTTCTTTCTGGTGTGACCGCTCCATAAACGATTTATGGTTATCGTTATCGTTCCAGGTGTAACCGGGGCTTAAAACTGTGAAAAGAACAAAGTTGAACAAATAAGAGTATTCATAAACATGAATTTAAAATTAGACGAAGTTAGACAAAGATAATTAATCGTGTGAATTTTATTTTAATATTTAAACAGCTTAAACGTTTTCTGTCTTTCCGCAAAGTAACACACCAGGCAAGACTGAGAAGAGACGAAGTTGTGCTGCTCATATTTATAGCCTTGTTGTCTTGGCACATGGCAACTGGCCGTGCTCCATCCAGACATTTTTAAGCCAATCATAGCCAGTCCTGGCTGACGGCTGGCTGCTACTCTGCATGTGTACGGTGAATTTGGATGCTCGCATTTCTGAGGGAGCACAGCCTGGATTCAGCCCATTAAACAGATGGGATGAACGGCATTGTTGATGTGCCAATGTCATGTGAGAGGGGGAAATGAAACACGCATCACCCAGAAGAAGGGAAGCGCAATTCATTGATAAGAGACTGGGGTTTCGGCGAGCAAGCAAGCACTGTTAACCAACCGCCCCTGTAACATAGGCTGCTGGTGTCATGTACAACCTCCTGCTGTTGTGCTTTGTGTCCCTGCAGCTAAAGACATCTTAGGAGAATGTATACCTTCCAGGCTGTCAAACAATCTAATACAGTATGTCATTTATTTGTATTTTGTTGCCCTGATTTTGCTTGGATGTAAATAATAAAAATGTACTTTTGACAATCTCATATTTTTTTCACTATCAGCTTGCCTGTCAACACACAGAAGCTTGAACCCTTTTAGTTGTGATAATGGCAATCATTATTTAAACTGATATAGTTTTGGTCATATTGCTGTTTTTCACAATACTGTTCATGTTGTATTTTAAAATCAGGTAAGTGTATTATAACTCAATACATATTATGGCACAGTTCTCAAACGTCATTCTCCAGTGGGTATATCTCAATTCAATGTGTATTTTTATGGCAGTGCAAATTAGGGTGTCGAAAAAGATCTATGTTGGTAACTGGCTTGAATGGGAAAAAAAGCAACTTGCGTAGTATTCA
The DNA here is from genome assembly GCA_030684275.1 of Acipenser oxyrinchus oxyrinchus. NCBI lineage: Eukaryota > Metazoa > Chordata > Actinopteri > Acipenseriformes > Acipenseridae > Acipenser > Acipenser oxyrinchus. Next base: position 17,687,365 of record CM060251.1, read on the forward strand.
CAATATTCAGATATTTCTCAACAAATATTTAAATGAAAATGTAATAGATTCTATTTTCTTAAGGATACCAGAATCACATTTTTACATAAAATAAATGTTACATTACATTCTAAATGTAGTAATAATACATGACAAGGTATGCACTTTGAGCTCTTTATAGCCCACAAGGGCATAGTTAGCCAGAAGGTAGAAGAAACTGAGAAACTGTTCTTGGTGTTAAGGCTTTAGAAATGCTTAAACTGTAGGTTCCTCCTAATGTCATAAAAGTATGACTGCTGATCAGTAACAAGATGGTAAATTATTGTTTTCTTTGTTCATTTTTTATTATATCCTTTTACCCGTAATTTGCAAGTGATGCAAACAAAACATGTATTATTATTATTATTATTATTATTATTATTATTATTATTATTATTATTATTATTACTGAAACTGAATACACTAGCTTAAAAAATCTAAAGTCATTCTATCCACGCTTAGAATTTGTGCTGCCTTTAGACCAGCTTTTATCAATACACATAGCAACATAAGTGCACTTTTTTGTACTGTTCAGAGAGAGTGATTAAAAGGGAGAAATATTTTTGGTTAAATGGGATTAATCCTTTTAGCAAGCTATAATTTACAGATAAATCGTCTTGACCTGGCAACAAACAAGCGATGACCAGTTCACCATCGGTTTCTCTGAATCCCCTATTTCTGCAGGGACACCATATCTAATTTTCAAAAATGAATATAGCTTAATTTCCCCACTTCATGCATCTTACTTTTTACCCCATTTACTGCATCTTGTAAAGCGCTTTGTGATGGCGGTCCATTGTGAAAGGCGCTATATAAAATAAAGATTGATTGATTGATTGATTAAAAAAATTAAAAAAAAACACCCTCTGGCACTAAAGGGCTGTCTCTCTCCAAAAGAAATTGAGCCTTTTTCCATATATGGGGGGAATGGCACAGGTCAAAGTGATAGAAAAAAAATATATATCAAATCAGTCAGCCCTGGTAAATTTCATATTAACTTTTTTTTCTGTGCTCTGTTCTTTTTACTGAAACCATTACTGAAACCATGCCCACTGAAAAAAAAACTGCATTGAGAGCAGAATGCAGCTAGTAGTACCTTTAATAATAAAAAATGTATTTATACAAACAAAAATCCCAGTAGGTTTTAATGAGGGCAGTCTCTGTGAATCGGGACATTAAAACCTTTAGCTAACAATCATATTTGTAACTGATTTGAATGAACCTACTTTAGATAATTACGATTGGTTGGATGGCTCTGTATTTTTCTGCAGACAAGTCAGAATTATTGCATTATAACAATAAATTGATGAACTAGTTCAACAGAGCAACCATTTCAAGTAACATTTCTTTTTACTATACAGACTTTAAAATGGCTGAAATTAGAATAGACTTCTAGACTCTCCATAGATATAATTCAGATTTGATTTCCATCTGTCTGCATACACATATTAGCCATCTTCAACTACAACTGAGGTTTTTATTTAGCTTGTTTAAAAAGCTTAACATGAAGGCATTCTATGGATCTCACAAAGTGATTACTAAGTGTACTGAAATTTTAGTTTAACCCCTTCTAATTGCGAGCTTATGGTAAAGAATGGACCTCCATGTTAGCGAATCTTAATGAGTGGGGTATTTACCATCATACATCAATTCACCTTAGGTGTCTGCCGCCTGCTGTGAACGCTGTTGAAAGTAGCACAGCTGTGGGCGTGTTAATGCCTGTACCTAGCAGTCGAGTGAGAAATGTGTGTCAGCAGCTCATGACAACAAAGTGGCTCTTCTGTTACTTTTGTCACAAAAAAAACAACCTCTTTTCCTATCCAAGATCCAAAATACAGTCTCTGCTCAAGGTAAACTAGGTTCCTAGTAAATGATACCATTAATATGGTCTGCCTAGAATGGTGGTTTACTTGTGGCGGTTTACTCTGGTTCAGGAATTCCCAACATCAAACTATGCAGATAAGCATGCAGTACATTTACATAGTACAGAATGCTCTGAATACATGCAGGCAGAATTCTCTTATTTCTTTCATGTTCTGCGCTTACATGTTAAAAGGAATATTCTTTTTATGCCATTAACGCAAGAGTACCTTGATTTCCACTGCAAACCAAAAGAGTGAGGATTGTAGTAGAATAGTTGTTTGTTTGTTGGTGTGGACATATATATCTGTTATTTGTTTTTGTTTTTTCAGATATGGAATTTTTGAGATTGTGTAGATGCTTGTGGGTCTTAATTCAGTGCAATGTGTTCACGCAAACATGCACGCTTATAACAAGGAGACAGATTGAAGATGTTTAGCCAAGCACATCGTCAACAGAGCCTACAGTAAACAAATGTACAGTAGAATAATAATCATAGTAAATAAATAAATAAATAAAGCAAATACTGTGTGTATATATATATCATGTGGATAGTTAGAGAGCATTTGCTTGAATTTCTGTTATCGGCAGCTTTAATTATATATATATATATATATATATATATATATATATATATATATATATATATATATATATAGTACTGTGCAAAAGTTTTGGGCAGGTGTGAAAAAATGCTGTAAAGTAAGAATGCTTTCAAAATAGACATGTTAATAGATTATATTTACCAATTAACTAAATGCAAAGTGAGTGAACAGAAGAAAAATCTAAATCAAATCCATATTTGGTGTGACCACCCTTTGCCTTCAAAACAGCATCAAGCATCAATTCTTCTAGGTACACTTGCACACAGTTTTTGAAGGAACTCGGCAGGTAGGTTGGCCCAAACATCTTGGAGAACTAACCACAGTTCTTCTGTGGATTTAGGCAGCCTCAGTTGCTTCTCTCTCTTCATGTAATCCCAGACAGACTCGGTGATGTTGAGATCAGGGCTCTGTGGGGGCCATACCATCACTTCCAGGACTCCTTGTTCTTCTTTACGCTGAAGATAGTTCTTAATGACTTTCGCTGTATGTTTGGGGTCGTTGTCATGCTGCAGAATAAATTTGGGGCCAATCAGATGCCTCCCTGATGGTATTGCATGATGGATAAGTATCTGCCTGTACTTCTCAGCATTGAGGAGACCATTAATTCTGACCAAACCATTAATTCTGACCAAATCCCCAACTCCATTTGCAGAAATGCAGCCCCAAACTTGCAAGGAACCTCCACCATGCTTCACTGTTGCCTGCAGACACTCATTCGTGTACGCTCTCCAGCCCTTCGGCGAACAAACTGCCTTCTGCTACAGCCAAATATTTCAAATTTTGACTCATCAGTCCAGAGCACCTGCTGCCATTTTTCTGCACCCCAGTTCCTGTGTTTTCGTGCAGAGTTGAGTCGCCTGGCCTTGTTTCCACGTCGGAGGTATGGCTTTTTGGCCGCAAGTCTTCCATGAAGGCCACTTCTGACCAGACTTCTCCGGACAGTAGATGGGTGTACCAGGGTCCCATTGTTTTCTGCCAGTTCTGAGCTGATGGCACTGCTGGACATCTTCTGATTGCGAAGGGAAGTAAGCATGATGTGTCTTTCATCTGCTGCAGTAAGTTTCCTTGGCCGACCACTGCGTCTACGGTCCTCAACGTTGCCCGTTTCTTTGTGCTTCTTCAAAAGAGCTTGGACAGCACATCTGGAAACCCCTGTCTGCCTTGAAATTTCTGCCTGGGAGAGACCTTGCTGATGCAGTATAACTACCTTGTGTCTTGTTGCTGTGCTCAGTCTTGCCATGGTGTATGACTTTTGACAGTAAACTGTCTTCAGCAACCTCACCTTGTTAGCTGAGTTTGGCTGTTCCTCACCCAGTTTTATTCCTCCTACACAGCTGTTTCTGTTTCAGTTAATGATTGTGTTTCAACCTACATATTGAATTGATGATCATTAGCACCTGTTTGGTATAATTGTTTAATCATACACCTGACTATATGCCTACAAAATCCCTGACTTTGTGCAAGTGTACCTAGAAGAATTGATGCTGTTTTGAAGGCAAAGGTGGTCACACCAAATATGGATTTGATTTAGATTTTTCTTCTGTTCACTCACTTTGCATTTAGTTAATTGATAAATATAATCTATTAACATGTCTATTTTTGAAAGCATTCTTACTTTACAGCATTTTTCACACCTGCCTAAAACTTTTGCACAGTACTGTATATATATATATGTACTGTATATATATATATATATATATATATATATATATATATATATATATATATATATATATGTATAAATGTATGTTGCTTTTAAATTTAGTATATTTGCAGATCTAGCATGTATTGATATTAGTTTTCCGTATATTCTCTTATACTGTATCTATACAGTGCTCTGATACCTACTGGTGAGTGGCACTTTAGAACATTTTGAAAAATAAACAAATAAATAAATAGATAATATGTATGTGATGGCTAATATATTATAATGTTATGGCATTATTTTCCTTCAGTCTCGTCAGGATAACTTTCTTCTTCAAACCCGATGTCCACCGTGCCGGTGCGAAAGAGCACCCTGTGAGATAGTGCTCCCCTTACATAATAAATACATGTTTCTTTTTGTTTTGTAATTTTTGCCACTTACTAGCTATATACAGCACTACACTTAATAAAGCATTGAATACAACATTTAGTTTTTTATACACTTATCGTCAATTTTGTAATACAAGTAAAAAGTATGAATAAACATACCTACAGCAGAAGTACAGCTGTGGAAAAAGCTTGCAAAGAGGAACATGTACAGTATGTGCTTGTTTCTTCTGGTTTTAAAATGTTTTAAAAGGTTTTTTCCATCGTCTCCCCTTACATCGCATGACGTAGGATGAGGCTGTGCTCAAACTATTTTTACTCTACTTATTTCTCTTCAACCATTGTTTGGGATTCAATGTTTTTGGAAATCTGTAAGATTTTAAGAATAAAGGTGGTTATTTAATGGAAGATTGTCCTGACTGAATATAAAGCTTACAAGGTTTTCAGGCAGGAAATCTATAGTATCATTAATACAAGTGCCTAATATTTTCATTGGTCAATCTACAAGCCAATTACCGGCAAGTTCCCATCAACCTATAAGGTATATAAACCTACTTCGCAAACTCAGTCCTGCTGTGCTTTCAAATTATCACCTCCTCCCCAACTACAACCACCTCACTCCCAGCCTTGTCCGCAGGGGGGGAGGGGGTATATGATGCTCCTCTGCCTAATATTTATTGTGCTTGTACTAGCTAGTTAAGCTAGGCCTTTGATTTATGATTTAAAACTGGTTCTTTTAAATGTGTGTGGATTTGGATTCATTCGCTCTATGTCACAGCTTATCGGTATTACACTCCAGACATGGGTCAATCTATATTATTATTATTTGTTTATTTAGCAGACGCCTTTATCCAAGGCAACTTACAGAGACTAGGGTGTGTGAACTATGCATCAGCTGCAGAGTCACTTACAATTACATTTCACCCGAAAGACGGAGCACAAGGAGGTTAATTGACTTGCTCAGGGTCACACAAAGTCAGTGGCTGAGGTGGGATTTGAACCGGGGACCTCCTGGTTACTAGCCCTTTTCTTTAACCACTGGACCACACAGCCTCCTCACTAAGTCTGTATTTTTTCATGGTGAGCATGGATTTTACGATTTCAATGAATTAGAACCAGTGCCGTGTAATAATAATATCCAATTCTCTGTGAAAATCTCAATTTCTGAAAGAATACTATTTTTAGCATTTAAAAATGCATTGATTTAAACGGTTGCTTCATCAGCGGACAACATGTTATATGAAATCCAGTTGAAGTTGATTACAGAAAATTATGAAACACATGGCATAGTAGAGGGTTTTAAAAAAGCTTAATTACAGGACACAGACAAGCTATATTTAGCTCTTGTTAACAGGCTTACTGAGTTTAGTAACAATAACCCTCAATGTTTATTTTTTGCCTTTGTATTTTTTCATTTTTTTGTTTTAAATTGGATATTTTTATACCATTTTATTTTTAAATGGAAAAATAGCCTATATTTTGCTTTTGTAGCAATTAGTGTGTGAATCACTCAGAAAACATTGATTTGTGTTTGTTTGAATTAACATTTCATCAACATAATAGGCTCTCTGTATTTATTTTTTGTTGTTTTATGAATGAATATGAAATCGCCTTTGTGCCCTTGGGTTGGATACATATTTTGCCTTTTTGTCCCCTAGAACTGCCTTGGTGCCTGTGGCTGAGTGTCCCGCCCCTATATATATGTGCACTGTTTTATTATTATTTGTATTATTATTATTTGTATTATTATTGTTTGCGGCGCGGATGTAAACCTGCCGCCATTATTTGTTATTGTTTTGTATTTCTGATTTTAAAGCCTCGTGAGGATGTGTGACTGATCAGCTACTGATTATTTAACTAGCTGACAGTCACACATCCTTATTAAACTCGTGCAGACTATGGCTGACGTGTAATAAGATAATTTAATAGCTAGTTAACCCCTTGGCCAGAATATAAAAGCCTGCAGCATTCTTTGTTCGGGGAAGGGTGCAGAGTGGAGAACGTGTGTGGAGAGGAGGTAGTAAACACAGCGAAATAACAATTGCTAAACGTGCTGGTTAATAAACCAACACGGAACTTGTTATTTATCGTTTGTTTGTTTGGCCAACGTGCCCTTTAGTTTTATATTTGTTTAAATCTTTTGTCTGATTATTATTTAATAAAATACTGAGCACCGTAGCGCCTCAGTTTCGCCCCGCTACTTCCTGGAGTTGAGTCTGTGTTTCTGGTCTGACTTCACCACTGTAAGCCATCCTGTTCACAATGCCCCTGAATTTTCACACCCAACGAAGGCAACATTGTCTTGTGGAAAACGTTCCTAATCATTAGCAACAAAAACTAGTACTGCATAAAATCACGAAAAAAACTAACAGAAAAACTTGTAATGTTATTTTTTTAACACATTCATTTTCTAATAGCAATAGAACCCTCATAATAGGGCTTTGCCATCTGTTAAGGACCTTCTCATTATGTTAAATGTCCTCGCCTTCGACTCTGGAATTTAGCAGCATGAGGAGGGCCTTAGCAGATGGTAAAGCCCTCTTATGAGAGTTCTATTACTTTAAAAAAAACAGTCAGGTATCTATCAACTAGTTGCAACTAGTCAACTACTGGCACCAACTAGTCAACTAGTAAAATCTACTAGTTGTTGCAGCCCTAAAATGCACACTTGAGATGAATATGATCCATTGTGAAGTAATTTGCGTACAACAGCCAATATAAACACCCATTATGGTGACCATATTCATAGCCCATTAGATAATGCCCACCAGCTCCTGCCACTAGAGCCAAGCCACACACTGCTGCCACCCCTTCGTGCCATCAGAGCCATGTTACATTAGCGTATTAGTTGAAATGGTTGTGATATAATAATAAACGCATACAAATGTATTTTATCTGACTTCTTTCCATTCAGTGTGTTCTTTATGTATGGAATATTAAGCCAATACCAAGGTAAAACTGAGAGAGACATATGCTAGTTCACGAGGCCTCTTTAACATGAGTAAGTACAATACCATTTCAGTATAAATTCCAGGAGCGGTAAACAAAATTTTTACTTTTTGTTTCCTTTAACTACACCAGACGGCTAAGCTGTTTACCAGTCGTAAAACCTATACTTCTCAAGTATAAACACACTGTACCTCCTACGGGTTGTCACTTCGGGTCTATCTTCTCAGGACTCAGCCTTAACACAGACAACCCGTACACAGTACTTGGGCTCATTAAATATGATGGTCCCTACTACTCTCATACCCAGCGCAGTGCCTGTGGAAAAATGTAGTCCTGCCTGTAGTTCCACATAATCTCTGCTTCCCTGGATATACACTGCACTGTATTCTTGGGCCAATGTACCTCCCTTCTAGAACCGTTCCCCATATTGTACCACAATATACAGTGTATATAAAATAAATACAATTCCTCATATTCTGTCTTGGGGTGCTAATAGGCATGATGCAAACATCAGAAAATTAGGGATTAATTAGAAATGTGGCATTACTGATGCTACTAATCTAAACAATGCATAACCAAGAGGGCAATTTCACAGTCTATATTAAGCATTTAAGGTTATGAATAGCTATCCAAAACATTTTTTATAAGAAATTGGGGAATAAGAAGTTATTAGGAAGCCAATAATATTTTAAGATGCTTGCTTTAAAATGGTATTTCACCCTAAATGCAGATGCCAAAATCCACTATCTATCTATCTATCTATCTATCTATCTATCTATCTATCTATCTATCTATCTATCTATCTAAGTGTATAAGCATGTGATTGCATGCAAGCTTTACAACATGTATAATTAAAATAAGCATGAAATAAACAGAACAAAGGCATATGCATCTCTAACCAATGAAAAGGTTAGTTGGGTGGCCATTATAGATCCATGTGTCTGCATTTAAGATCACCAGTCAAAGTTTCTATTCGAGGTATAGCAGGGATGTTCTTTCTATACAGATCAATAGGATGAAGGACAACAGTGTCAGAAAAATTAAAAAAAACTCCCTCCTTTCTCCAGCACAAGGGTGCCTCTGTGGACTAGTGAGCTATTGTCTCGAGTCTCAGCCTCTCAAAGGGACAAGTCTGCAATCTCGGGGCCAGCTCATATGGAAGAAATGGGGCTCAGGTTTGTCCTTTACAGACATTCAGATCTGGAGTCTAAGGTCCTCTGCATAGCAGCTTATTGATAGCCACAAAGCTATGTAAAAAGAGATACAGAGTATATATGAGCATATGTGTAAAGTACATTAAATCTGAAAAAACCCCACCAAGTTATCAAAAGTGCCCAGCTAGCCAAGTTAGTAGAAACAATTGGGGCAACCTTGACCCCCACCACTTTTATAGTTGTGCCTATTTGCTTGGTGCTGGCCAAGGTTACCCCAATTGTTTATTCTAACTTAGTTGTGTTTTTAATACAAGTTAGAGGAAACAATTGGGGCAACCTTAGCCCACATCCGTCGTACAGTTGTGCCTATTTGCTCTGTGCTGGGCAAGGTTGCCCAAATGGTTTCTTGAAACTTGGCTTGTGTTTTTGATATGTCCACTTTAAATGGGTGGGCACTTTAGATAACTTGCCGTTTTTTCACATTTTCAATATGTTTTTGTTTCAGATATCACTTATAACACACACACACACACACACACACACACACATTATGGAAATAGCAAAAATGTTTAACCTATATTGAGGTGATGTATTGCCATTTGGATAGGGTAAATGTAAATAGTAGCCTAGTCTGTTGAAAGGGTTAAGATGTGAATCTGTGTAGCATAGCGGTTATGTAGTTGTAGTGAAAGTATGACTAGTTAGGGTTCAAATCCTGCCTATATATATTTACATTTCATTTTAAATAGTGAGCAGATAGGTTTGTTGATTGTTTGAGTAGTATTGTTCCTTGGGATAACAAAATACTGAGCTCAAGTCATGTGATTTCATAAAAAAACACCAGGTGCTCAGTGTTTGTTATTTGAGTTAACTTCAAATTGACAAAATGAGTTGATTAAGGCCCTGTATAAATAGCCATTCGAAAACACATGATTTTAATTAACAAAAGAACAGCGAAAGGTACGACCATGCCCCGCTTGAGTAATGAAGATCGCCTGGTTGCTATCGGCATGATTGAAGGTGGCCTATTAGCAACTGGCTGTGGTTGAGACGGAAAGATTCTGGCTGGGGATCTCAAGCACAATAGAAAGAAAGAAAGGCTGATATACAGGTAAGTAAGCTGGGCTGAGTTGAGTGGGGACGGAGGGGGTGATGCTGGGACGCCAGAATCACCGCCGAGCCCTCTTGAGGTGTCGTGGGCTAGTCGACGAAACACCGAGGATGGAAGGTGCCCACTTGAAGACCCCAGAGATGTACCCTACTTAGCTCAATCCAGACGGTTGTCATGCTGATGCGCTGGGGAGACCGCACTATGGTTGATCCCGGAGCCAGCATCGCAGCCGTGTGTGTGCTGATGCTTAGGGAGGCAAAATAAGCTGATCCCTGGAGCCAGCATTACACTTCAGCCATCAACACCAGACAGAAGGATATCTACATCATCATATGGAAGGAAGCGCAAATGGATGGAGACACATATGGATCACATTAGTTTACTGTGAAGCTACGCCTTAGTTGGTGCTTATCTTGGCGAGAGCCAAGTTCAAATCAGCATGAAGTTTTAACATCTACTCTCATGTAATGGAAATCATGAAGATCTGGATACGTCCAGTGACTGCTGTGAATAGTGCAGCTGGCAACAAGGGAAAGACCTCGTGACAGCCTGGAGAGACAGCTGACTGGAGGAAAGAGACCCCATTGGGGCTGGCAGGGTTAGCTACCCTTGTCGGCAGTATCCAGCTCTGTGTTTACAGGATGCTGGAGACACCTGCCCAAGGCTTCAAAGAAATTAAACAGAAAAATACCCCTAGAGTCTGCGAGGCGGGGCGGAAGATGACTCAACGTTGGACAACACGGTTAAGGACTTAGGAACGAAACGGATATGAGTATGGAGAGTACTTCACAAAAGACTAGTTCAAGATCTGCAGTTAGCAAAGACATGGAACTCCAGGTTTGTGTCTGCGGCTGGAGCAAGGCGACAACAGTCAGGGGTTTGAAGATTCATCAAGGGAGAATGAAATGCTTGAGGGAGAAGGGACAAGGGCCTCGCATTGATCAGTACTTCTTACGAAGTCAGTCAAGTCAGTCGAATGAAATCCAGCGACAGGAAGCAAACCACAGTTCGCAGGATATCAACACCCCTGTCATAGATGTGAGGAGGACTTGCATGGACACAGTTAGTGATGAGCCTAATGATCCTTGTGAACCTGGGCAGACAAACCAGCGTAAGAGAGAAAAGAACCTCAACGGGCACAAGCCTGGAGTTAAATGGCCAAGAGCTTGTGAGAAAACTGTATGGGACACAGTAAACAAAGATCTCTGCTTTGCATTGGAAAGGTTAAGTGGAACAGTTGAAAAGAAACTGGATAAATTTGGGGACATCATCTACGCATATGGAAGCGAGAGGTTTGGAGTTGAAAAAAGGAAGGAAAAAGTACAAACTATTCCTGGAAAGTCTAGACGGCAGCAGGAGATTGAACGCTTAGTTAGAGAAAGGAGACAGCTGAGGAAGCAATGGAGAAGAGCAGAAGAAAGTCAGAAGGAGGGACTCAATCTCTTACAAAGGGTCATAAAACATAAGCTTGCAACATTGCGCAGAGCTGAGCGCCTACGGAACGCTTACAAAAAGAAGGAGCATCGAGAACTAACTTTTATAAAGACCCATTCAAATTTGTAAAGAAGTTATTCACCAGTGAGAAGAATGGCACACTAAAAGCATCTAAGTTTGAGTTGGAGAGATATTTGGAGGAAACGCATACGGATTCAAAAGGCAGGAGCCTATGTCAATTCCTTCAGACATCCCACCTATCAATCCACCAGAATACCAAATGGAGGACTGTGCACCTAAGTGGAAAGAAGTAGAGCAAGCTGTGAAAAAGCAAGGGCTTCATCATCTCCAGGGCCTAATGGAGTTCCGTACAGAGTGTACAAGAGTGCTTCAGGAGTTCTACTTAATCCTGTGGAAACTGATGAAAGTAGCGTGGGAAAAACAGGTTGTACCAAGAGCATGGAGCCGAGCAGGTGGAGTCTTTATACCTAAAGAAAAAGATTCTAGCAGCATCAGTCAGTTTCGCCCTATTTCCTATTAAACGTAGAAGGCAAGATTTTCTTCAGCATTATTGCTCAGAGATTGTCAACTTACCTATTAAAGAACTGCTTCATTGACACTTCAATACAAAAAGCGGGCATTCCAGGTTTCCCAGGATGCTTAGAACACATCAGTGTGATCTGGCAACAAATTCAATCAGCTAAAAAGGAGAGGAAGGAGCTCCATGTGACATTCCTGGATTTGGCTAATGCATATGGTTCAGTGCCACATGAACTTCTTTGGGCAGCATTTGATTTTTTCAGTGTACCAATGACAATAACAAATCTAGTGAAAGCCTACTTTGGAGATTTGCAATTTAGTTTTTCAACTTCAGAATTCAGCACTACATGGCAATGCCTAGAAGTTGGAATAATGGCAGGATGCACCATTTCTCCACTGGCTTTTACCATGGCAATGGAAGTAATCATTAGGGCATCAAAATGGGTAGTGGGAGGAGAGCTTGGCTTCTGGAATACGACTACCACCAATTCGAGCATACATGGATGACATGACAACCATGACTACAACAGTAGCCTGCACTAATCGGTTATTGGGCAAATTAACCAATAACATTGAATGGGCACGAATGCAATTCAAGCCCACTAAATCAAGGAGCATCTCTATAATTAAAGGTAAAGTAGTAGATAAAACGTTCTTCATTAATGGTGAGGCAATACCAACAGTGTCTGAGAAGCCAGTGAAGAGCCTTGGGAGATGGTACGACGGGGATCTAAAGGACACAGTTCGTGTGGGAGAAGTTAGACAACAAGCTGTGGAAGGGTTGAAGAGCATAGACAGCAGCGCTTTACCAGGCAAACTAAAACTCTGGTGCTTTCAGTTTGGCCTACTGCCAAGGTTGCTGTGGCCACTGACTGTGTACGAGGTTTCTTTGACAACAGTAGAGAAGCTGGAAGCTTTAATCAGTTCACACATCAGGAAATGGTTGGGAGTTCCACGCTGCCTCAGCAGAGTGGGACTTTATGGTAAAGGAATACTGCAGCTACCTGTCTCCGCCTAACCGAGGAGTTTAAGTGCCAAGGTCCGACTGGAAATGACATTAGTAGAGTCACGCGATAAATGCGTAAGGGAGGCAGCACCTGTGTTGAAAACTGGAAGAAAGTGGGTGGCAAAGAAAGCTGTGGAGGATGCAAAGGCTGCCCTTCGAATTGGTGATATCATGGGGCAAGTTCAGCATGGAAGAGGGGTCTTGGTCTCAGTTCAGCTCCTCCTACATGGCACAAGGCAGCTCCAGCGCAACGGAGGAAGCTTGTTGTCAACGAGGTGCAAAAGCAGGAGGAGAGGATGAGGTGTATAAAGGCCATTTCCCAGGGCAAGCAGGGAGAATGGATGAGATGGGAGAGTGTGGAACAACGCAAGATTGGCTGGCAAGACCTATGGTCAATGGAACAGAGCAGGATCAGTTTCCTTATAAGGTCAACATATGATGTTCTCCCATCACCACAGAACCTAAACCTCTGGGTAGGAGAGGATCCCTCATGTCCTTTGTGTTCATCACCTGCAACATTAAGGCACATTTTGACAGGATGTAAGGTGGCTCTTAGCCAAGGACGGTTTACTTGGCCATGACCAGGTGCTGCGATGTTTGGCCTTAGCATTGGAAGACAAGCGTAACATGACCAATAAGTTGCCACCTGTTCCATCAAAACATTACACACAAAAGACAACATTCCTCCGCCCAGGAGAGCAACCACCAAGAAAAGGTGTTAAAACCAATCCTCGCCCAGGACAACTGGAAGCTGCTAGAGACTGGAAAATGCTGGTGGATGTTGGTCAACGGCTTATTTTTCCACCTGAGATTGCCACCACAAACCTTCGACCAGATATTGTCTTGTGGTCTGGATCAGCACGCCTTGTTCACCTGGTGGAGTTAACAGTGCCATGGGAGGATGCTGTAGATGAGGCGTATGAGAGGAAGAAACTGCGGTATGCTCAACTAGCCACTGAAGCGGAACAGCGAGGATGGAGAGGCTGGGTTTACCCAGTGGAAGTGGGATGTCGAGGATTTGTGGCACACTCTACAACCCGGTTTCTCAGAGATGTCGGATTCAATGGCCAAGAGTTGCGTCGCACAGTGAAGAACTTATCTGAAGCAGCAGAGAGGAGCAGCAACTGGCTGTGGTTGAGACGGAAAGATTCTGGCTGGGGATCTCAAGCACAATAGAAAGAAAGAAAGGCTGATATACAGGTAAGTAAGCCGGGCTGAGTTGAGTGGGGACGGAGGGGGTGATGCTGGGACGCCAGAATCACCGTCGAGCCCTCTTGAGGTGTCGTGGGCTAGTCGACGAAACACCGAGGATGGAAGGTGCCCACTTGAAGACCCCAGAGATGTACCCTACTTAGCTCAATCCAGACGGTTGTCATGCTGATGCGCTGGGGAGACCGCACTATGGTTGATCCCGGAGCCAGCATCGCAGCCGTTGTGTGTGCTGATGCGCTAGGGAGGCAAAATAAGCTGATCCCTGGAGCCAGCATTACACTTCAGCCATCAACACCAGACAGAAGGATATCTACATCATCATATGGAAGGAAGCGCAAATGGATGGAGACACATATGGATCACATTAGTTTACTGTGAAGCTACGTCTTAGTTGGTGCTTATCTTGGCGAGAGCCAAGTTCAAATCAGCATGAAGTTTTAACATCTACTCTCATGTAATGGAAATCATATATATATATTATATATACAGTACTGTGCAAAAGTTTTAGGCAGCTGTGAAAAAATGCTGTAAAGTAAGAATGCTTTCAAAAATAGACATGTTAATAGATTATATTTATCAATTAACTAAATGCAAAGTGAGTGAACAGAAGAAAAATCTAAATCAAATCCATATTTGGTGTGACCACCCTTTGCCTTCAAAACAGCATCAAGCATCAATTCTTCTAGGTACACTTGCACACAGTTTTTGAAGGAACTCGGCAGGTAGGTTGGCCCAAACATCTTGGAGAACTAACCACAGTTCTTCTGTGGATTTAGGCAGCCTCAGTTGCTTCTCTCTCTTCATGTAATCCCAGACAGACTCGATGATGTTGAGATCAGGGCTCTGTGGAGACCATACCATCACTTCCAGGACTCCTTGTTCTTCTTTACGCTGAAGATAGTTCTTAATGACTTTCGCTGTATGTTTGGGGTTGTTGTCATGCTGCAGAATAAATTTGGGGCCAATCAGATGCCTCCCTGATGGTATTGCATGATGGATAAGTATCTGCCTGTACTTCTTAGCATTGAGGAGACCATTAATTCTGACCAAATCCCCAACTCCATTTGCAGAAATGCAGCCCCAAACTTGCAAGGAACCTCCACCATGCTTCACTGTTGCCTGCAGACACTCATTCATGTACGCTCTCCAGCCCTTCGGCGAACAAACTGCCTTCTGCTACAGCCAAATATTTCACATTTTGACTCATCAGTCCAGAGCACCTGCTGCCATTTTTCTGCACCCCAGTTCCTGTGTTTTCGTGCATAGTTGAGTCGCTTGGCCTTGTTTCCACGTCGGAGGTATGGCTTTTGGCCGCAAGTCTTCCATGAAGGCCACTTCTGACCAGACTTCTCCGGACAGTAGATGGGTGTACCAGGGTCCCACTGTTTTCTGAGTTCTGAGCTGATGGCACTGCTGGACATCTTCCGATTGCGAAGGGAAGTAAGCATGATGTGTCTTTCATCTGCTGCAGTAAGTTTCCTTGGCCGACCACTGCGTCTCACGGTCCTCCGTTGCCCGTTTCTTTGTGCTTCTTCAAAAGTGCTTGGGCGGCACATCTGGAAACCCCTGACTGCCTTGAAATTTCTGCCTGGGAGAGACTTTGCTGATGCAGTAAAACTACCTTGTGTCTTGTTGCTATGCTCAGTCTTGCCATGGTGTATGACTTTTGACAGTAAACTGTCTTCAGCAACCTCACCTTGTTAGCTGAGTTTGGCTGTTCCTCACCCAGTTTTATTCCTCCTACACAGCTGTTTCTGTTTCAGTTAATGATTGTGTTTCAACCTACATATTGAATTGATGATCATTAGCACCTGTTTGGTATAATTGTTTAATCATACACCTGACTATATGCCTACAAAATCCCTGACTTTGTGCAAGTGTACCTAGAAGAATTGATGCTGTTTTGAAGGCAAAGGGTGGTCACACCAAATATGGATTTGATTTAGATTTTTCTTCTGTTCACTCACTTTGCATTTAGTTAATTGATAAATATAATCTATTAACATGTCTATTTTTGAAAGCATTCTTACTTTACAGCATTTTTTCACACCTGCCTAAAACTTTTGCACAGTACTGTATATATAGTAGAAAATATAGATGCCGGCACTACAGAGATATTTCAGTCCATTTAATCAGACATGAGGTGCTTCGTACCAGGAAAAGTTAAATAGGAAACACTTCTTAGATGTTGCCACCGCTGAAGAGAAAAGACAGCAACTCCTGCTAAATAAAAGTCTGTATCCCAAACGTGTCTCTCAATTATTCATACTTTATTCATTAAAACAAAGTGAAAACAGGTACGCTGACACGTTTCTACATGTTGTCTTCATCAGAGCGTATTGAAAGCAAGACTATATATATATATTTACAAGCTAAGTTCACTATAACGAATCCATCTTATAACGAACACCCAACAGCAAGAACCAATTTTTTCAATGCAAATTAGCCCTATTAGAATGATCACGTACAGGATCAACCTGGATACAACGATCTCAGCACTGACTGACACTGAACTTTCTCCAGTGTCGTGTGTTATTCTCTTGGTGAAAACAAAGACCATGGTTGACTAATTCAAAGATAACGCTAATTGAAAGATGACCTATTGTAGTACGAATCATGCATGACGAATGCAATCGTTGCCTGTCCGTCATCTTCACACAAACTGCAACCAGGCAATGGGTTAAATAAATAACTTAATATAAATGATATAGATGTCACAATAAGTATATATATATATATATATATATATATATATATATATATATATATATATATATAATTCTGCCTACGATGCGTGCGACTAGCCCATTTTAAAACATCAATAAATCGTTTAATATAAATGATACAGACGTCAAAATAAATGCGTTCCCTTGTATATTTCCATATTGACAAAACAAGTTAATTGTCATTAAACTCGGATGTCCTGTAATATACATATGCGTGGATAAAAGTGCCTGGTGTCTGCAAAAGAATACATTGGGAGAAAAAGGAGGACATTTTTACCTTACTTTGGTGACTTATTTCTCTTACTGTATGACAGGTATTGACTTTTTTCACCTACGAGTGTTGGGACTATACAAATTAAATATTTGGCTGATTTACTTTTGCTGCGCCAATACCCTGAAAGCACTATCCTTGCTGTATAGAGAGTCTGGCAGTTCTCGAGCTTCGCTGATAACTTGCCGCGAGGAATTACCGTTCCTCTAAATTAGTACTGTAAATATTGAGGTAATTTCAAACTCATTTCAAGCATGTATTCTGGGTGATATTTTTTGCCACTCTTCTCTATTGATCTGTTTCAGCTGTTCAGTGCTTAGATACAGACAAAGAACACTGAAGTTCCTAACCCTGTGTCAACATTCACTGTATGTTATTGTAACAGGGCAGATGCTAGGTGTGAGCTGGCAACAACGCAGTCCTCAAGCGGACAGCTTAATCACAAAACAAAAGAGACAGGATCTTTTGCAGGACAGTTACAGAACATTTAACCTCACCTGACCAACAGAGGTCAGAATCTGTAACAGCAGTGTATCATAACATCGCTGGATATACATTTTTAACAACCATTGTGCCAGCTTTGTCATCTTTTAGCCTTTACATTTCTGCTACAGCACTGGTTACAATGAATTATCTTACTATTTATAATACTAAAGAGGCAGTGTAAGCAATTAAATTAACACAGGGCTACTTTGAGTTTGAAATTACCCAAAGGGATGTCTTTCAAGGTTGACCCCCAGTTCCAGATCATCTGCTTGTATCTACTGTACCTAATATGTATAAACATGATTCCAATAAAAAGACAAGCCTGATTTGAGAGAAAATACAGCATAAAGCAACTGACCATTTGTTTGTCTTGTTGTCAATATGAGGCACTGGCAGGCATGTCAGGAATCTATGAGTGCCCACAGGACTTCAAGGATCTAATTTAAAGTTGAAATATATTTTTGCCATTAAATATATACAGTGCTGTAGTTTTACTTAGACTATTCTCATGCTTATGGCTGATGTCAGAAACAAAAGTGAAAGAGAAAAAAAAAATCACCTGGCTGTCACATTTCTTGTGAGCTGACCATTACAAGCTAATTAAATTGCTTTGTAAAAAAATTAGAAATTTAAAATTAAATAAATGACTTCTTGCAAGACAATGTTTCTGACATGTAGGTAAGGTGACAAAAGCAGTACAAGAAAAGCAGGAAAAATAAACCACATGTAAAACTGAAAATGTAGACTAATTTAAAATTTTACACTTCTAGCTCACCTTCGGAAATCTTTAAAAACTGAAAAGGCAGAAAGTTCACTCTTAATAAAGGCCTAGATATGTCTCTCTGTTCTCCTTCCAATTCAACTGACACTTTGAACTAGTGAACATTTCTTTCATCCTGCACCATTATCATCCTAATAATACCTCCCGATATTCATAAACGTCTGGCACGACTTTCAGCTATTTTGTGTGAAGAAGAAACATCCAGCAAAAATGAGAAGATTACTACATCACCATATAAATCAGTGACAGCCTGTGCGCTATTACAACTGATTTTTGTTGACAGTTGGCTGTAGGCAGTTGCTTTTCAAATGCCTATTTTAGGGTGAAATTAAACAAAATCCCATGCAAAATGCAGTCCTACAATTCAAAAACTCTGAATACGAAATTAGCATCTCATACTTAAAAGGTAGCACAGGGCAATTTTCCACTGAAAGGTCTGTGCAGTTGTCACTAATAGGTGCTTCACATATGACACTAATGCAACTGATTCCTTTCAAAAACAGTCACCAGTTGCTACAGTTACTTTCGGTTCTAATGATTTACATAGAGTTTTCTACTGCAGCATAAAAAAAATTGTCAGTAGCTACCAAACTGGACAGGAATTAATTTTTATATGATGGATTTTAATAATAACAACACTTAAAGTTTATAATCCATTAAAATTGATTCGGTAGATGTCTTTCAGTCAGACGGAGACTGAGGGCACCAGGGATGCAGTTTAATCAACAGTCCAGTTATAATCAGTCCTGACAAGTGCCATTATGTTTATGCTTATTACACGTACAAAAATAAAAACACACATAATTACTCAGTTCTGCATTCATCTAATTTATTCAGTACCAACTGAATGATACTACCTTTGGTCTTCCATTTCCAGCTCTCAATAATGCCAAAGATACAGTACTTTATTATTTATGATTGAGAATGACAGCTTAAGAAGCGTTCCACCACTAGTGCATCATGAATAATAATTAAACATGTTAATATATATATATATATATATATATATTGGGGGCTGTACTGGTTAGTTGTTGAAGTTTAATATACTGGTTTTAAATGGGTCTTAAGGATGAAATCCTACTTAGCAATATGCATGTCTGTTTTAATTAACATAGTCTTACTCAATCTATTGATTCTACTATAGAATAAATAGCAGTTTAATTAACAAATGACTGACAATAATAAGACTTAGAATACTACGGCTACTAATAATAGTAATAATATGAATGTACACGACTGTACCTACAGTAAAAATGCTGTTACTCCATCAAGATTATTCGTATGCATACACCGCCTATTCTATATGTCTAACCTACCACAGAGGGAATGTGGCTAATATTCAGACCCATTTGGCACTTTACAAACAGAATGAAATGTGGTAACAGTGAGTGTCATGTTGGTCATTCACTGGCCTCTCTCGGTAATAAGTGCCTTATTAAATCATTGTTGTTTTTTAGGCCTGCTGTTTATTTTGGTAAGAATTTTGATGACAATGTTCTTTTGTTTTGTACTGGTAACAGAAAAGCAGCATGATGTTTGCTATGGCAGGGTGATAATAAGACTTTTAAACTGCAGTTTATTGATTATTATTATTATTATTAAGAAGAAGAAGAAGAAGAAGAAGAAGAAGAAGAAGAAGAAGAAGAAGAAGAAGAAGAAGAAGAAATCTTCCTGTTTGAATATTTTTTACTTTGAATCATTCTATGGAAGTATAAATTTATCAAGGTCTTTAAACATATTCCCCCCATACTTTATTATAGGAAAATAAATAATATACATTTTAGATGAATACAGTGGATGTTAATTGTCTGGTCCAAATCTCTATCCTGTATGCTACAGCAATGTAAAGAGATACAAGCCAGACTAACTTCAATTTGACTGAAAACCCTTTTTTTTTGTTGTTTACTTGCCTATCCTTCCATAATAAAACCATACACCATATGTATCTGTACATATTTTTAAAAAAAAATGGTAACTACAGAAACCACAGTATCTGTATACTGTAATCTGCAAGTCTATCCACCGTGCTGATGTTGATTTTATGACAGTAAATGGCAAAAACTGAGAGAATAACATCAACTTAAAACACATAATGTACACCTTTGTTCTGCAGCTTTGTGTGGTTTCCTTGTAGAAAACAAATAAATACATAAATGTTGTCGTAAGTGGGGTACCAATACTTAAAGTGAAAAAATCAGCAAGTTTAGTCTATTAGCTATTTTTCATTAAAAATCCCTTAGGCGCACACCAGGCATAAAGCTGCTTTAATAACAAGCAAGTGTACAGTGCATTTTTCTTCCCCTGCCGTATAATCAAATCTAAAGCTTCTGTTCACTTCCTATGTTTTACCAAGAGGACAAACTTCCAATTTAGTTGTGTCCTGCAGTAAACTGAATTTTCATTTAAATGAATATCTAGCAAGACCTCAGCACTTAACAAAAACCTTTCATTAAAGGTTTTGTATCCATCCAACTTTCAACTGACTTTTAAGGCACTTTTACTGAGATTCTGTTATTGTTTTTGTAGTTGCTTTTAAGGGATTTGAAGACGGCCCAGCTATAAAACATTTTTTTTTTCACATTGCACTTATTAAACCGAATGGGCAACTGTCCAAGTTGTTGAAATGCCTGTAAGTGGTTTCAGCGGAGGCCAGTGGAACCTCTGCAGGACTTGGGTTGGCTGTGGTTAATTTTCAGTCTGCGTTTTGTGCTGCCCGTTTCCTCTGAAATACTACCTGGGGTTTAAGGTTCCTCTGCACAGGATGTTAGCAGACCTCTGCAAACATTCAGCGGCTTGCTTTCCCACCACCAGCTTTTAAAAGATTATGGCAGAGGTCCCAGGGTCAGATTGTATAGATGAGAAAGTGTCTGCAGCCCTACAGCCGACTCCCTGGACCATTTTTCCTTTTGGCCTCTCTGACATTTTCTGTGACTTTTCTCTGGACCTTTCTGCTTTCTTCTGGGAAACTTCTTCAAGCCCCACACTTATTTTATTTGGACAAGTCACCTTTGAGCATTCGGCAGTGACGATTAAATAGTCCGATGTGTGTATGTGTGTGAGAGGTCATGTAGTTTCATGTGCATTTTCTCAAAACTTCCAACCCCAAACTTAGTAAACACCAACATTGACTGTGAAGTTTAACCATTTTGATACAGGAACTTCAATTGTTAAATATGTGAGTCTATACAACAGAACTTCAATCCAACATGTTCCACATATAGAGACAAGATTTCCAGGCCTGTAGATGCTCTTTATACTTTACACAGTACAATACAATACAGCCCCTTTTTTTTAGGCCTACAGTAGGCCTAATGTAAAAAAATGACTTTGTTTACTACTTCTTAGGTCGTGGCTTACATTTATTTTTTGAATTTTTGTGTGTATGTTTTCAAAAATTATGTAGAATAGATAGGTAAAGGTAAAACACGCTGAAAGGAAAAAAAAATGTCATGTGTATGTTGATACAATGTGGTTACTCACACTACAACAAAAATAATTATTTAAATGTGTTAGGCAAACTAAACTATTTGCATGTGGTGTAAATGTTATAAATAGTGAGTGATCCTTAATGTAAACATGCCATATATAAACGATTATAAATAAATAAATAAATAAATACACAAGTAAGCAAACAAACAAATAAATAAACTAATATTCTAGCTAGCATTTCAAAAATAAATCGGAAAAGCATTATAATACTAATCTATTGCACCGAAGAAACCACAGCAATAGAAAAACAATGGTTTCTTTTTAACAGAGATGGTACCAAGGTATTGCAATGTATTTCCAGTTTATATTGGTTGATTCATGCAACTGCAATAGCATTAGTAAAAATGTGACCATTGCAGTACCCTTCTGCCACAGTCCCAGATCACCTTCCAAATTAAGGGCCCAGCAACAAGCATATACATTTTCCACTTGGTGGTGAAATCCTCTGAAATTTCAAAGTCTGCTTGTTGCCAGGGATTACGTCTACACCACAGCCTATTTTGTGAAATGAAAATCAGAGTAACTGCAATACATGTTAAATAATATTTGTCTCTTACCTTCTCTGGCAGCTGAGACAGTAATCACACGTGACTAGCTCCAGGAGGTTTGAATCAAGCACTGGCAGATCGAGTCGCGAGAGATTAGAGTAGTAACAGTATTAACCGCCAGAGAAGGTAAGACCGTTTAGTATGTTATATTAAACTGCTATTCCATATAAATTTGGATTTGCACTTCAAAAAATAGATGGTTCTGCAGTATCAATTCCCCGTAACAAGTAAGACATGTACAATTTCTGACGATTTCTTCACTAGTTCCCCCAACAAAGGGTTTGAATATTATTCCGTGAAAAATGCACATGCTTGTTGCTGTGCTCTTAATTGGGAAGATAATATGGCACCTGGGACTGCTCCATTGGGTCACACTATTGTGGCTGCCCTTGTGTTATCTTGCCCCTTTCCACAGACGTACGGCAAGTACAGTAACAAACAGCAACATTAATCTTCTCTATTTTAAGGACCCACCGAACACACTGTTGTGATTATCATACTTTTCATGTATCAGCCTCAATTCTCAAATCATATAAAATGCATTTAAAAAGAAGCGTGTTTGTTGTTCTGCTGCTTTAAACAGAAAACAGTAAATAAATACAAACAGAATAATAAACACATCTAAGCAACATACATTGCAATAGAAGTAAAATTGCTTTTTTTGTTTTTCTCATTTTAAAGATTGCCAGCTGTATGATGTGTCTTGATAAAAAGCTAGAGATAAGCAAACTGTAAAAGCATGCCCTACACCCTGACCTATGTTTTAGGCTTAGGAGGAGTACTATGAAGATAAAAAAAACAACAGCAGCCTGAAGCAAAAAAAAAAAAAGAGAGGCATAGATTTTAGAAGTTATTTAAATTCTGTTTTATGATTTCTCTTTTCTACTTTAGAAGAAAGTATCCCCTAACACTATTTCCAATCAAGCCTTACCCTTACCGGGTTAAAATGTCAGGATCCAATTGTAATATCTCACACCTAAAATAACACATGTACCGCCCCCCCCCCCCCCAACTCATTTTAAACAAATTCTTTACAGCGCATTCCACATGATTCAATCCCCTTTTTTCTGCCTTTAAATATCAGGGTCATTATGAGCTGCAAAATGCACTTGGTATCATTATTTAAGCAAGAACAAAATCTCTTTGTCTAAAATTTCAATAGGTCTCTGTTTCTGCACACTTCATCTACATTAAATTGGTCACGACCCTCCAGGTGTCCTTTGCGTTTAAAAAGTGTTTGCCAGGCCATTCTAAACCACGCTGGCCGAACTCATGTGACCCTCTCATGACATAGTTTGGCACTCTAAAGCACATACACCCTTGTGAATACGGCAAGGGTCACTAATAGCCTGCATTAAGCTTCCTTAAGGGTCATGTACAGATTGCTAGCCCCACACAAAGGAAATGGGAGCTTTTAATTATCATTCCTTTTTCTCTCAAGGCCTAGAGTTATGCTCCATGTCAGTGTGTTAATGCGCTTGCATCCAAGGAAACAGAATGCTGCTCTCAGTCTTGTTTATTATTGAGATCAATTTGCAAGGCCCCCTCTTTTGTCCTACGATATGAATGTACTTTGATGGTTAATAATTATGCCAGTTCTTTTGACATGAGGCTGCCCTAGTTAAGCCAGTAATTAGCCTGTCCTCCTTATTTATTGAGAGAGTACAAATTATCCCTCATATGGGCACTGGCCATTCCATTCTCTCCTTTTTTACCCCTTGTATCTCCCAGCACTTTTGATAGGCTGAATGCAGCTGCACTAGAGCAAGATAAAGCTCCGCCATCAAGATGATGAACAGTTTGGATGAAGAGCTTTTGAGTTGAGCACAAAAGCTGAAGGAGTGTGGCTGATACAGTGCCGGACAGCTGAAGAATGCCGCAGTCTGCAGATGAATAGCCCTCATTTGTGAATATACAGATTTGCTGTGATGAATAAAAGCCAGGCACAGGTTACAATAAATAAACTTTTTAAAAATAATAATTCAGGTTGCAGGCACAGAACAGCTGTAAAATTGAAGGTTGTGCTTAGTTTTCCCCGCTCTCAAAGGGGATAATTAAGCTAAGCCCATATTGTTTGATATATTAGTATAATGATGAGCTCCTGGATTCAGGTTCATTTCTTCTTCCTACTGCGGTTTGTGCTGTTTTAGAGCTGAAACCAGAAATGTATTCCAACGGTAAACTCATAATACACTGGGTGTATCTCATTTCAATAGGTTGGTTTAGCAGTGCTTATCAACATATTTAGAGTTACCTGAGCACAATATAATAAAAGAAGATAAAGCAAAATCATGAATATGCTATGTACAGTTACGACTTCTAGGGATTTTTTTGGTGTTTCTTTTGGAAAGCAGGAGACTGTATAATGGATCTCGCCATTTATCTTTCTATCTGTCTACAACTTGCCTAGAATATTTAGCAGTTATTTTGTTTTAACAAGCACACAGTGTTTTGTGAAGGAGAGACAACCCCCTTTTTTTTTAATAGACTGTAGCTGGTACATTTCATTCAGGTGTGATACACCGTCCCCCCCATTGAGTGGCTCTTAATCAATAGAGATGTAAATAAGTTTTGGCAGTTTCCAGGGTTTTGTCTTCCTTCCTACATTTAAAAGCTTGATTATGAGATTTACTTTATATAATGGTCTAAGTTCTCACAGTTCCCACAGCAGTAAATACATGTTTAATTATAATAATATTAGTTCTGCCATTCAAAATAATTGGTTACATGTATGTTTAATTCCTTTAAAAAGTCAAGTAATATGTTTAAATATGATAATGTTAATGATTTGATATCCATGTTGACTTTATATAACTACAGTATAAGGAGCATGTTGCTACAGTAGTGGTTAGTAGAGGTTGATCTTAAAAACTATGGTTAATCCACGGATACTGAAGGCCATGTTGACATGGTCCCTTCACTAATTTTCTGTCTTCAACATGTTTGTGTGTAAGTAAGATAGCAAAACAACAAGGGAGCAAGTGGTGGGGTCTTTTCATATTGTACTGAACTTATCCTACATTTTTTCCTGCATTGAGCAAGAACAAGACATTATTCTTTGGAAGCCAATATAATACCAGTGCTTAACACTGAAGAAGCCATAGTATAACTATTGGCAAACCACTGCTGTGATTCCCAGCCTGTTCAGGGATGTATCGCCATGGACCTTCCAAGTATTGAACCAAAAACATACAAATTTACACTCCATCCCATACAAATAGAGATTCTTTAGCTATGATAAACAGTATGTGACATGTGAAACCTTCCGCTAAAAAAAAATACAACTGACTTTTAGCAAAAGTTGCATTATAATTACAAATTACATGTGTGAAAACATTTAATTCTATCATGACATATTCTTCATATTAGATAAACAAAGAGCAACTAGGCTGTTGTGAGAAGGCTCCAAGTTTGTTGGTTGATATGTTGCATTACCTAAAGTAAAATTTTGTCACAAATGATTAAACCCAAATGACTTACATGCATGTGGTAGCATGTTCAAGATCCACATGTTTCTGGAGCATCAACATATAAACTTGATCCTAACCTTCAGCTTGCATTGGGTTTACATAATGGAGCAAGGAGTTAAAGGAAGCAGGCAAGCAAGAAAAATCAAGGTGTGGTGACTGTAATGTACAGTATGAGCAGTGTTGGCGCTAGGCAAAAGCATACTAAGCAATTGCTTAGGGCCCTGTGAACCTGTGGTTGGTAGTGCACAGGTGTAGTGAGGCGGTGATTATAAACAACAGTCCAACAACAGTTCAATGGTCAAAACAAAGCTTTATTATTGCTTTTAAATAATACGACTGACTGTACACAATGATGTGTACAGCCAGTCAAAACCACAGGGTTCAGTCCCGAAATAAGAACACAATATTAGTGTGGTCCAGTGGTTAAAGTCCAGGGCTTATAACCAGAAGGTCACCAGTTCAAATCCCACCTCTGCCACTGACTGACTCACTGCGTGACCCTGAGCAAGTCACTTAACCTCCTTGTTCTCCATCCTGAAGATGTCAATGCCTTATTGTAAGTGACTCTGCATATAATGCACAGTTCACGGCCTACCTCTGTAAAGCGCTTTGTGATGGTGGCCCACTATGAAAGGTGCTATATAAAGATATTATTATTATTATTATTATTATTATTAATAACACATACTTTAAAACACTGACACAATCACCAGTCCAACAGTGAGTGCTCCGGGTGCAAGTTGTGTTTTGAACAGTCAACAGTGAGTAACAGTGCAGTGCAGTGCAGTGCAGACTGGTTTGATGCTGGCTGAATAGCGACAACTCCTGGATATTTACAAAGACAAACACAGACAGTTAGCAAAACAAACAAAACGCTTAACACTCACTCTACTTATTAACGTCCGTTCTCTCAACGGGTCCTTTCCGTAACCATAGCGAAGGAAGAGATAACTGGGGCCACTTCCCCTAAATACCCTCTGTCACGCCCTCTTCCGGTGACACAGCCAATCACGTCTCCTCCAATCGGTGACTGACACATTGCTACGTGCTCTGTACATCAGAGGTTCTCAAGCTGGGGCGTCAAACTTTCTAGGGAGGAACAGTGAGCATTCTACTGATACAGTAAAATCTGAATAAAAGTTTTACACATCAATCTTAACATGAATCTTACCATTGGTTTCTTTCTTGTTTTTTTTCTCTTAAAAAGGGATTGCCCCCGAGTTTTAATATTAACTCTCCAGATGTTTGACTATTACTAAATTAAAATCACAACAATTATGTGTCATTGGATTGATGTGGACAACTCGAGATGTCTGTGTAACTGGTGGGACCATGGATAACAACTGCCTATTAGATATCAGCCTATCTATTCATGTTGCAAATGTAAGCAAGCTGAATACAGAAAGCAAGTTAGAATTGTCTTGAAATAGAAATGCTCTGCTGTTGAAAGCAAGTAATACATAGTTTATTCAGTCGAGTTTCCATATGTCTGATTGGTAGTGTTGGCCCGCCTCATGTCGAGAAGGGCCTTAACTGACGATAGAGGGTTCTATTGCCGTTAGAAAATTGATACTTTAAAAAAAAAAACATTACAAGTTTTTCTGTTTGTTTTTTTCGTGATTTTATGCAGCACTAGTTTTTGTTGCGAATGAATACAAACATTTTCCTCATTATTCTGTGAGTAATACGGTTTGCTCAGAATTCCATCTGAGGTCTCGTAGCCTTCACTCAGGCTTCACCCCAGCTGTGGATGCTTCGTGGGTATTTCCGATTGCCAAATAATAATAATAAAAAAAAGATTCTACTTGCATGGAGCCGTTCTTCAGTTCAGGTACCTCGTACAGAAAAGCAAACCTGGCTTGTGAACTGTT
Source organism: Acipenser oxyrinchus oxyrinchus (assembly GCA_030684275.1). Classification (NCBI taxonomy): domain Eukaryota; kingdom Metazoa; phylum Chordata; class Actinopteri; order Acipenseriformes; family Acipenseridae; genus Acipenser; species Acipenser oxyrinchus. The sequence goes on from CM060251.1 coordinate 17,714,927, forward strand.
TGTAAAACATGTAAAAATAAAAGTACAGTTAATTTTTTTTTTTTTTATTTGGATTTGAGTGCATGTTCATGTATTTGTGTAAGTTTTAGTATTTAAGTTACCGCTAGGTCCTAACATTTATTAGCGAAATAAGTCAAATAAAAAGTTTTTAGTAATTCAAATATCTAGTTATCTGCAGTACATGAATACTGTATGTATGTATTTTCGGGCAGATTGATTTGGAACAATAGTTATGTTTCCATCAACAAGAAGAACAAATGTCTAGCGAACTTACAACATTTTGCATGAAAATATTTGCGAATCTTAGCGTACAAAAACAGTTTTTTAAAAAATGGTTACTGCAAACATTTTCTTCATCCGAACAAAAAAAAAAGCTTGATGCATTTCCATCAATTTTTTTCTATTCGATCGCCAGACCAGTGCATAAACTCAAGCGAATAATCAATCTCGCTGAGCATTCTGGTTATATAAGGTGTAGCTGGACTGAAAATGGATCAAGAAGGAATGACGTACTTTCAAGAATGAACTGAAATTGGACAAATGTTGAATTTTTTGTATGTATATATAAAGAGATAGATATTGTAACGGTGTGTTCAGGCAAAACGCTGAGAGGCTACGGCAACAACAAGTGGGAGCGTGACCTCTGAACTGTGTGCGTGTGCATGTTGTATCGTTTATTGGTTGTCTCGGTTATCTTCAGTGCCTTATTTGAATAAATCTATCCAAATATTTATTATTGTTATGTCAGCTTGTCTCCAACAAGGTCCGCCAGGACTGTATTCAGGTAGTACGGCGATTTGGTTGGGTGTCAGTTGTCGGTTCCAGAGAAAGGGAGCGTATTAAAGATACACACACACACACACACACACACACACACACACACACACACACACACACACACACACACACACACACACACACACACACACCACTTTTTATGTATAGTCTCCAAATTAAAAAGAATTACTGGTACCATTGTACAACTTTTCATATTTTAAAGCTGTTCTGTGCCCCTCATATGTAATTTAAGTAATAATAATAATAATAATAATAATAATAATAATAATAATAATAATAATAATAATAATAATAATATTAAAGCAGACAGAATGGCAGTCCAGTACATATACCCTGTGGAGATAGCTGCACTGAAATCTAAAAGACGATATTTCAATCCTGCTTGGGAAAATTTATATTTTGTTTCTGAACAGTCCAGGCGTGGAATGCATGAGGTGTGGTCAGATAATGAAGCAATTAAAATCTCCAGTGGCCAGAGATCATGCCGAGAAATGGTGTAAAAAGATGACAGCAGAAAAGGAAATGTAAGAGAAGCATAAGAAAACAGAAGGTCAGATGTATGTCTGCATTTGTAAACTTTGATCAAAAAGACGCACAGAGTGATCTCTGTCTTGCCTACAGTTTGGCAAAAGCTGTTACAATTTACAACAGGTAGCGTCTTTAAAGAAGTCGCCACAAAAATTGACTGTAATTCCACTGCCTTCCAAAGACTGCACTGTAGTGCATAAACTGTTGCCAGAAACAATGTTTGTGTGCAGAATGTATGATGAAAGCACTGATCAAAGTGTTTTGTAAATGCTGAAGTAGATTCGCTGTGAGTTTTTGAACCTAACGGAAATATATGGACGCTGTAATGCAGAAAATAATATGAGGTATGTTTATTTTATATTATAATTAAATGTACGTAATACTAAAGGACATGATATATTATCATGCCCATTATTGAAGTCAGTATTTTGTAAGGTGTCCATCATGTAACATGACTGTGCCGACCCCTGCAGATGTGTTATTTAAAATTGAATTACTGTAACTGCTCTGTCCAGTGCTCCCCAAGCAAGTTTTTTTTTAGATAATTATGGGGGTTGGGGGCAATTACAGCTATAGAAAAAGTTTTGCAGCACCCTACAAAATTAATCAGCTTTGCTTCATAAAGTCGAATGAAACTTGCTGAATAATGTTACGTTAACAGATTGAATTACATACCGCTTTGTAGTTTTCCATATACTTAACGAAAGACTATAAAAAATTGAAAAGTGTGACATTTTAAAATCTAACACAAGATACTGTATGACTGTTATGGCTAATGGTAGATTTTTGCGTTATAATTTCTTTGATTAAATGGTGTTAAATCAAATATCTAAATATCTAAATTATGTTCATGTAGGTCTTTTTTTAATTATGTCTCAATCTTAAAATTCTAGGTGATGCAAAACATTTGGCCACAGCTTTAGATGTCATTGACATATTATATTTGTCATTAAGTTCCATTTCAATTCGAAGATGACCGCCAGTGATACTTTTGGGATATACTAGCTTTGGCAAAAATATGCCAAAGCTGCCGATAGGCCCCTCCGCGGAGTGACGTCCTTGGTCCCGCCTTACCAAGGTAATAAATCATCACTGTGTGGAGATATCAGTCTCTTTTGCCTTTCACAGACAAGCAGGTAAGGTGGGTGAGTATTACTCTAACCTTTTCCAGTTGGGATTGACTCTTTAGAGCTCCTTCATCAAGTTTTTTGTGGGTTTCCTTGCAATTAATTGCTGTAAGTAAACTTGCCACTTCCCCGGAATCAAAAACTCGGCAACTGAAGGCTGAGGTAATGATACGCAACTGCGTTTCGTTTAAAAAAAAAAATTAAAAAAAACTTCTTCAACAACCTACATCGCTTAGCGATTATAGGCTGCTTTCTAACCTCTGCAGCTTGCTGCATGTTCCTTGCTATAATTTTCCTCTGCTTTTTGCAGCTGTAAAAAAAAAAAAAAAAAAAAGAGATGGGAGAACACGACCCTCCAGCGAGTCCAGCCTCGATCTGCAGCCGCTGTTGACTCGAGGGCTCTGGGCGACCTCAGTACGCCCACCATCACCACTCACCCATAAAGCAGTGTGTTCGTGTGTGAAAAAAAAGGAACAGGTGTGTTTTCTTTTTCTTCTGTCTGTCTCTCTCCCTTCTCCAGGTCTGTGACTGCACTACCCCACTGCAGGATACGCGCTGCAGCGGGTGAGGGCTCCATGCGGTCCAGACGCCATCTTGGGTGCTCCACTCCACTGCATGCTTCGTGCTGCACTGGTTGTGTGACCAGTGGACAAACACCCTGTGTGTGAGATGCTTGGGCATTGAGCAAGCCTCTGCTGCCTTTGGCAGACAAGTCGTCCTGCTCTTTTTGCGCTGGGCCCAAGGACAGCATGCAAAAATGAATGTAGCTTTTCTCAAACAAGAACGCTGCAGCCAGCCTAGGAGAGCCATCGTCGGTCTCGGAATCCCAGGCCTCCCCTCCGAGTCCTTCGCAGAGTATTTCTTGTGCGCAGGTTCCAAGGCGCCACCGCAATTGATCTAGATCTCCCTCGAGGGGCAGGAAGAGATCTATAAATGCAGACCAGACGAGGGATATTGCCGAGTTAAAGGGCCAAATGGGCGAAATACTCGAGCACTTGAGCAGTCAGGGGTAATGCCAGACGTGGGGCCCCAGTGCACTGGCACCCAAGGAGAGAGTTCCTGCGGAACCACTCCCGGCAGCCTCCGCCCCAGCCTCAGCAGCCCCAGCAGCCCCAGCAGAGGCCCTGAAGGCTTGCGGCCTCAGACCCACCTATTTGCACAACACCATCTGCACTACTGGCACAGTTGTACCTCAAACTCCTGGGTGCTCACCACCGTACACACCGGCTACGCACTGCAGTTCCACAAGGGACCCCCTCCCTTTCGAGGGATCACGGTCACATAATAGCAATTAATTGCAACATAAAGGAGTGGGTGATAAAAAACAGAAACCAAAAAAAGGGGGGAGCCCAAAAAATAAATTCTGCCTAGGGCCCCCAATCAGCAAGCACTGCCACTGAGTATAAGTTATGTCCTATGCAACCTGCAGGGAAAGTTAAGACAACTGGATGCTCCTTTTACCTGTTAATAAAAGTTCCTCAGATTGATGCTTCAGATTTAAACTGGGAACGCTGTTTTTGGAATCATTACAATATTTACAACTTTTTTTGTTTATTTGTGGTTATCATATAGCAAACGAATGGGTGCCTTGTTTCCTAATTACAAAAATGAGTTACGTGGATAAACATCACCCATGCCTCCATTTATCATGAGCTCCTATTCTACGACTCTACAAATCATCAACGATGAGAATGTAACACCATCAGCTCTAAGATTGGAGATATAACCTTTTTCTGTCAATGTCAGCCATCTATGCAAATCAGTCAAATTACAGATGGTAATGTACAACAATTACAAATAACTGTTTTTCCTTTATATTCAGTTACCTCATCAAGTGGTGGTCAGAAAACAACATACAAACATTGTCGTAAAATTGTTGCGTGTAAACCTTTTTTTTTTTTAACAAGGTCTTCAACAAACAAATGTGTTCTAATTATCTGACTATGAAAAAGCTACTATTATAATTAATCAAATACATATACCTTTTTCATGTAAGATGGACATTTATTTTTATTCCCAACTTTCACAGAAGGTTGAACAACATTTATTTCATAATACTATTCAAATACAATATGAACTTGGATGGAACAAGTAAGGATTACATAAAGTTGTATCTACAATGACATATTGTATTAGTAGTGCAATAGTGCAAGGATAGTACATTAGGTGAGGATCCAGTAATGTGGTGCTGAGGTCAGGCAAGTCCAGTGCATGGTAAGTGGGGTAGATCAAGAGATCTACAAGTGCATTCTAAACAGGTGGGTCTTGAGGAGGTGGTGGAGGGCAGTGAGAGACGGAGGGGTCCTGAAGTTCTCCGGTAGCTGGTCCAACACAGAGGGGAGGGGGTGCAGGGAGACACGAGGGATTGGAGGTAGGAGGGGGCAGTGTGGTGAAGACAGCAGTAGGCAAGAACAAGGGTTTTGAATTGAACGCGAGCAGAGATAGGTAGCCAGTGGAGAGTGCGAAGCAGAGGGGTAGCATGAGAGTAGCGAGGTAGCAGAAGCCAAAAGAGAAGATGAGAGTACCTAGTGAGCAGGTGTAGAGTGAGAAGAGGAGGGATCCCAGGACAGATCCTTGAGGTACACCTGTAGAGAGGGGGCGAGGAGAAGAGAGGGGGTCCACGCCAGTACCTGGAAGGAATGGTTAGCGAGATAAAGGAAACCAGGCAAGAGCAGTGCCTGATACCCCAGGTCAGAGAGAGAGAGGAAAGGGGAATAGTATGATCGACAGTGTCGAAGGCAGTGGCGAGGTCAAGGAGAATTAGAATGGAGGAGAGGGAGGCAGCCTGAGCAGAGAGGAGAGAGTCAGTTACAGAGAGGAGGGCGGTTTCCATGGAATGTGCAGGACGGAACCCAGATTGAAGAGGGTCAAGCAGAGAGTGCTCAGTGAGGAAGGATGCCAGCTGGCAGTGGACAGATTGGAATGGGAGGAGAGAGAGACAGGGTGATAGTTCTGGGAAGAGGAAGGGTCAAGAAAAGGTTTCTTAAGAATGGGGGTGACATGATGACTTGAGCTGGAAGAAGGATTTGTTTGTTATTTAACAATATCGCTGAAATATACAGTAAAACCTGTACAATCAGGCATCGCTTGGGACTGGAAAACATTATACAGAATGCAGGTATGTAGAGGGGCTTGATTATACAGATTTTACTATATTGAAATTAAGATGCATGGCATTTTACAGTATTGCAACCAGCCTCTGGCGATAGCCCCTAATGAAATATGCAGTCTGTGTCTTTTGGGCACTAGTTTACTTTGCACCTTCTGTCATTTCCCTTTATGAATAGGGAGAAAAAGTATGCAGGCTGCAAGAAACATCAAGGCCCGTCTGTCAGAGCTGTAGGGAACTAGCCCTCCAGATCTGGTTTCTCTTAATAAAAGTGCCCACTGTTAGGTGCTTTAGGCCAGAACGGAGAATCTACTTTTTTCTTTCTAAGTACATTACATGGCAGAGCCCCCCAGAAACATAACTGTTATTGGTGAATTCATTTAGCATTGCTCTTATTAAAATATTTCTAAATGCAATGATTTCCAATGACAAACTGATTCCCATTATTTCCCATTATTACCCAAGAGCATTTCTGTAAATGGAATAGAAAGAGATGCAACACATGAGAATGCACAATGTCACCAGATTCTAGGGAACTGCAGTGTGCTTCAATGGCATCCATATGAGGTTTCTTTCAAAGGTGCTTCACAAGTCTGGTAAATAACCAAAAGTTAATGATCAGTAAGTGGTGGAATTTCAAATAATTGCACCTTTCTAGACAAGGCAGACTTGAGTTTAAGACAGGGTATTAAGCAGTTAATAGTAATAGTACAGTTAAAATAATAGTGTGCATATCACAAGTGACAAAAATGCCTTTATTGTTCTCACTATTATTTTTATTTAATGTTTTGCTGTGTAAATTTCACTGTGTGGTTTGTTTATTATTGTTTCCACTATTATCATTGTTATTATTGTTGTTGCTAATGGTTTGCTGTGTAAAATTCCTATGTGGTTTGGTTAAAATGCGTTTTACATTTGTTTTGAATTATTGTATGGATTTTTGCGTGCAGTGCTTTTTTATGGTTTTTTTTTTTCCTTTTTTTCTTTCACTGAGACGCAGCTAATTGCCACTTGCTTCCCACTTTGACTGCAATGCAAATTCACCTGCATTCGCCCTATCAACCTTTACAAACCCTGATTGAAAAGGATATAAAAAGGGAACAGAAAGCACTAGGACGGCAGGGTAGGAGGGAGGGAGGATGGACGGCACGGCACGGCACGGCACGGCACGGCACGGCACGGCACGGCACGGCACGGCACGGCACTTACCTTTGCCGTCGCGGCTGTATCAAAAAAAAGAACTCCAGGAGATGACTATCTGAAAAGGAGAAAGAAATCAAGATAAGGAAGGACATCGGACAGCATTGAAAACCAAGTTAAGTACTGTTTTCCTATATGGGGATAACAGCAGATATCTTTAGTTTATACAGAAGTACTGTGTTATGCGGCTCCCTTTTTGTTGTTTGTTTACCTTTTCTCTATTGGAAGCTGCTATTTTTTTTCTTTTTTTGGCTGTTACGGGACCAGGATTGTCATGACAGATATTAACCCGGCAGAGATTCAGACTGTATTTTTGCACAAATAGCCGTGTGATTTAAAGGTTTTAAGAAAGTTTAATAAAGTGTATTTAATAAGGATGTGCAATATAATTCTCTGCCAAGTGTTTCTCTTTTTTTTTTTAGATTTATACAATGGGAAATGTTTATGTATTTTTTAGAGAAATGCTATTGGATTTGCTGACTCTATTTGGAAGGCATGGGCGTGGATTGTGGACTGGCTCACTTGCCTGGATTATAATTCGCTCTGTTGTCTGAGCTGGGGGATATCGGAGACTTGAGGGCTTTTGCGGATTGGCTTGAAGGGGTCAGACCTGGGACAGCTGCAAGCGACTTAAGTAACATTGTAACAGAAAGAAAAACTTGGGTGTATCTTGTGTGTGTGTGTGTGTGTGTGTATATATATATATATATATATATATATATATATATACACAAGTTGTTATTTTCTTTTCTTGTTTTTTTTCTTGATTTTTGAGAGCCTTGTTATTTTATATTATTATTTAATGTAATTGTTTATTCTCTTATCTGGTGCCAGCTTGATTGTGATATTTATTGCAGTAAAAAGACATTGTGGACTGGATTTTCTTCAAATAAATCATATGGTTATTTGTACTTACCTCTGTGCTGGTCTTGTGTGCTCCTTCTGGTGGTTCTGGTGGCAAATCTGGATGTTACGAACCTGTAAAGAAAAGCATAGTCAATGGTCATTGGTGAATACTTACTTTAAGAAATATGTACCTGTGACATGTATATGAAAGATAATTAAAAAATATATTGCATATTGAAATTTAATTTGGACTTTAAGGAATATACCACTCCAAACACCTGAAGCTTTTCATTTCACTTTTCACATTATAGCAAGTTAACTTCAATACATCACAGCACTGGGTGGCCTCTCTGGAATTACTAACATCACCACCTTTCTATTTAAAACCCAAAGAGTGCATTTCTATCACTCCCATGTAATGAGTTTAAAATCCCATCATAGTTCACACCTTAAAATGTAGCCGAGATAACAGAAGCCCACCAATTAACAGCCTTTGCTCGGAGGACTATGCATAGCTACCTCCCTGGCTGGCTTACTGAAATCTGTCACAATGTACAGTAGACAGTACCCAGTAAACTCATCGAGTGATCGATTAGTCACCTTGTCAACCGCATTGAAAAAAGCACCACACACTGTAAACAAGCCAGGGAAGCATCAGAATAAGGTATTTTTATTTTTACTTCAGCAGCCAGCACCCGACAGAGCTACAAATGTTTCTTACTTTATTTATTTTTTTAGTTGTCAGATACATCCTGATAAATCCACAAAAATCGAAAGTAGAACCTTTATTCGTGATAATCAATGACTCGACAGCACATACAGTAAGTTTGGGTCTAAAAGAATTATGAACAGAATATCTAATAAAGACCACAGCCCCACCCTCCCTTCTAATGCATAGGCACGTCAGCTCTCAGGCACCTGAAATGGCTACCAGAACTTAGTCTTAGATGACAGCAGTTGGCAATAAGTTCAGAGTATGATTAGACGTTCCAAGCTGGCCCCTGTATGAGGAGGGGTTACACTGCAGATGTTAAAAAAAATAGGCTGGAGGAAGGAAGGGTTCTATTTTCAGTTCTTTTCTGTATCACTTCTGCATCCTGAAGCCACAATACATCTTGATCACTGCACCGTGAAGTCCTGCCACATTGGTGAATTTATTCACCATCGCTGTAATTTAAATTTAATGACAATATTAATGACAATACAATCTGATCGCCAACATGTTATATCACCATCATGTTAATAAGGCTTTCCAGCACTAAAATAATAAAACCAAAATGATTAATAGTGTTTAATTTTAACAATTATATGAATGCATACTGTAGAAAGGAAAAACAGTCTTAATAGATGTTAATAAAATAATGTGGAAGACTGTTATTAAGATGAGTAATCGTATCCAGTTACAGGACGTATTCAATCTAAAATAGCCTTTGTTGTGTCATCTATAGCTGAATTGAAGGTTGACTTTCCACTGCAAACACTTTAGAGGACTCCATGTGCCACAACGAGCAGTGCTTTCGGTCTAAGCACATTTAAAGAATAAATTACTTTTTCTCACCTTTTGCTTAACTTTTATGATGTTTGAGTGATTTTAGTAGTTCTGACTACAGTAAGTTTAATACTGAATTGTATACATTTTTTTCTGTATCAGAATCCATCTGGGATTACCTTGGCCTGTTGAATCGGAGTTGGCAGCTCCATCTGAATACTTCATTTATCACATGTCTTTCAACTCTGCTGGACCCCAAAAATACTCAAAAGGATCCAGCAATCAACGTTAAACAGACTGATAGAGGGCCGACAGTAGTATCTAATTATAAAAAGGATGAATCTGTTTACCATTAATTCAATGCTTTTTATATACTATGAATTTGAAATATGATTTATGTTACATACACCTCATGGTATTATATGTAGAGATAGTGAAGAGAAAATTATATGTAAAGATAGAGAAAATTACAAGTTCATATTAATGCTTCCCTTTGTTTCATGACACAACCTTTCTATAGACATCATACTGACTGGGCTGAAAGTACAACTCCCCCTGGACTCAAATGCCAGTGGTCCCTTTGTGCTCACAACCTAGCACATTCCACTACCAAGAGTCACATGTGCGCTGAAGATCTCCTGTGACTTTTGACATTGTGATTTACAGAGAAAACGAAACTATGGTTCGGAACTCAGAGAATTACACAAGCAAAATTTCAATGCAAGCAATGAATATGAAAGACCACCTAAGTTATGCAGTGAAATTTCACTATCTTGAGGTTCATTAAACAAAGTTAGTGCACTTGTACACATGTTTTAATTTCATCGAGGCTCTTGAATTGTGATGCCAAACAATAAAAAGCATTGTTATTTATTTCTATATTGGTAACTGTCTCAGGAAACCGTGCCAGACAAGATGTAGGCCTAATGTAAAAGCTTCTAAAATAAAAATAACATTAAAAGTTAAAGTTAAAATGGCATATGAATGGTGCTCAGATTAAAATAAATAAATAAATAAATGAATAAATAAATAAATAAATAAAAGCAATATTTTCTTTTGCCGTCTACATATTGTTCTTTATCAACGAGAAGCTATTCAGCTTACTCAAAAATTGAAAGTCGTGTAACAAACAAATTAATGATGACTGCAAACAAAGGACAAGGACAGCTGTCAACGAATCATGGCTAAGTGCATTCATCACTCACTATTGGAAACCAAGGTGGAAGCCAGCCCCAAATGGTAAGACCGAAAGAAAGGGCAGCTCCTTTTAAGTAAACATTACAGTTTTGAGTACCAAGGTAAAGCATGACAAAGTATAGCAAATCCTAATGAAAGCACAATATACTATAGACCAGTGGTTCTCAAATTTTTTTGTTCGCGGACCACCTGAATTTTTTTTTTTATCTCGGTGGACCAAACAGTATAGCTGACTGAAAAATAAGCACATAAAAAATCACTATAATACTAAGAATAACCGTAGACTTACCTTTCTTTATTTCAATGCGATGAGTGGGCCTGTTTCTGTGAGCAAAGGTATTTTAAAATTGGAGTTTTAAAAAACAGTTCTAGAGTACTTTTCATAAACACAAATTTACCAAGAGGGAAAAAAACAGACTGTTTTATTTTTAAATTGATAATTACAGCAGAAATTGATTTATGTGAATTAATAATCTTTGAAGTTACAATACAACCATGAGGTACCAGCACAGTCTAAGCTACGAATCTCCAGCTATAATCTTTATTTATAAAACGGAATGTTTGGATGCTGCATGCTGATTGGCTGTTGAGGATTTTTTACCCTGCAGTTAAATAGTACAATGCATTGCAGAACTTAACTTCACCGAAGCACAGTTCAATTAATAAATTATCAATACACAACATATTCAAGTCGCAATACATTTACACATTGTTGTGAGAGGTCTTTTAAAGTTTTTAAAAATGAGTGACATTCCTTTCGTAACATTATATCTTTTCGGAGGCATGACAGTAGACAAATGGCTAGAATTACAAGCAAAACCTCAGTTGAAAAAAAAAAAGCAAGAGATTTAACAAGTCAACAACTTAACTTGCAATCAAAGAAAACAAAATTTATTGGGCAGCTGGTGTGTTTATGGATTTTATGAAATATAAAGAAATGGTAATTGACTTAAAAACAGTTTGTCCTGAAAATGTCTGTTACGACAATTCAATGCTTTAGTGTGTAATTCAGCTGGTCAAGAGTACTCCATTTTGTTACGTTAGCCTCCATGGTGGCCTCAATCACTCCGTAAACAGTGTTGATATGAACCACAATGATAGTCTGTTAGTGACCAAGCATTTAAAAATCCCAATAATGTATTTTTGTATTGGCTTCTCCAGGTGACCAGTAGTAATGTGTGGATAGTGAACTTTATCTTTGCCTCCTTTTTTGTATCTTTTCATTACCTACAAATATACATGATTTTTAAATGCTTGGTCACTAACAAGGCAAACATTACAGGTTATGTCAGCTCTTTTTATGGAGCGATTGAGCAGCATGGAGGCTTCATTCAATTCAATTAATTATTACTATTCAATTAAAGAAAACCTCCAGTTTAATGTTCACAACAAATAGAACGTTGTTTGAGGGACTATTTTTTCTCCAACTATAGCTGTATGCTAATGCAACACAACACACGCCCTGTCGTGTGTTATCCCTTAATTTACAAGCTGCTGTGTTGGATGCACGTGAGCGCAACACACTAAAACTCGCTAGTAAAGAATACATTTTAGACACTCCAAAACTATATATGATGGAGAGTTTAGACCTTTTTTTAACTTGGAGATTTTCTCCATGCAAGCATTTTCTTCCTGCTTCTGTAGCTGAGTTTTTAAGGTCTCAGATTTTGGGTTTGCAATGGGATCTATAAACTATGCTGCCTTTCCGTAATTATGTAACCTTTCCATGGAACACGTGAAGGGAGCACCAGACCACAGATTGAGAACCACTGCCATAGACAATCATGGTAAGGCATAACATAATGTAGCGATCCGTGCATTTGTGTTTTTGTATTGTATTTCCACTGTGTTTGTGTACTGCAATTCCTGTTGTAATTGTATTCTCTTCGCGCTCTGTTTTCCCGCCGCCAGTGTGTTTGCCTCTGTCTGTGTCTGTGTGGTCCTAGCCTGCATGTGGTGCCTTTTGTGTCTCCCCTGTGATTGGTTGTTGTTTGTCTGTCCTTATTGGCTGTTGTTTGTGTGCCCATTGGTCCTACTGTGCGACTGAGGACCAATGGGATGTGTGTAAGCTCTGTTATTCTATTAGCATAAAGGGTCAGGGCTAAGGTTATAAAAAAGGCGCTGCGCCGCCATTCTGTGTTGTTGCTGTTCTGGTTGTCATGGTTCCTGTGTTCCTGTGTGTGAAGTGTGTATGCTGTGAAGCGGACAGAGCAGTGGACTCTGGCGGGCCCTGAAATCGTGTCCGAGAGTTGATCGCAGTGAAGTGGCAGAGTAGTGACTCTGGCTTGGGTGCTGAGAGAGAAGAGAAGAGAATAAATAAAGTGTTTTTAGAACCAGGAACAAAGCGTGTTTCTGTTGTTTACAATATGTCTGGAAAAACATGGGAACAAAATCACTGCAAATTCCTATTACCTTATTATGCATATTTATGATGGGAGAGTGTGCAGTATATTTCTACAAATGGTTGAACTGGAAAGTTGTAAACAAAACAAAAAGCCTGTAACATTTCTACTCTTACAATGCCAACAGGAGGAAAGGACAAGGCTGTTCTCCAACTATTTTTACTCTACTTATTTTTCTTCAACCATTGCCTGTGTTAAGATAATTCCCATTTTAAATAAGCAACAACAGAAAAAGAAGCATACTGCACATACTGTTCCCACAGCCCTGTAAAATTAATATCTAATTCTAGTAAGTTAATTAATAAATAAACCACTTCAAAGGGTCTTGTCTGCAACTCTTGTCTGGTTTTGCCAAGGTACCGAGGAGTCAGATGATTACAGCAGAAAACAGTAGCTAGCAAACATTACAGTTAAAAGTAGAAAGAATTACAAAGCTTATAAAATAATAAAAATTCTTCACAGTACACATGCTTTGTGGTGCCTTTAGCAAAATACCTTAAGCATGCCGCATAAGGCGGGCATTGTCTTTATAAGATGACACCTCATAAAATGGCATTAAATATCACCAACGGGGCTTCATATTTCATCCAGCAGGGTTTACACCAGGCATGTTCTATATCACACATTATTACAATGACATCTGCTTTGCAGGTCGTGTACCCAGGAGCATACCTTGATAACTAATTTCAGCACTCTTTCTCAAGGCTTCTGTGCCTCTCTAATGCTTAATATGTTTAACACATTTTGAACAGAAGTCTAAAGCCTGCCATGGCCCTCTGGCCAAAACTGTATCTGTCATACAAAAGAGACAGCCTTTTATCAGTCTGTACTGGCATAAAATACACAATTCATTAAACAGGATGTCATTTGTTCTCCAGCAAGAAGTCTGATTTTCATTGCATCACTCACTACAGTGACAAAAAAAGATAATTTACTGAAATAAGATAACAATATCTGAAGCTGCGCAAGCTGTGTCATAAAGCATATTTAACAATATTGCAACATACTTTTCCCATTCCTTCGCATTCATGTTTTCTCTTGTTTAAAAAAATGGAACAGATGGGCAAAAAACACAAAAATTTTTGTACACAGTTAGCCCCCTCCCTCCTCCCTTTCTCTTTGTCTATTGTTCTTTACTCAGATACTGGGTCGCAGATTGCGGGCTAGAACTGCTTACTGATAAGAGACTGCAACATACGCTTGCATAAACAAAGGTGTCAAGATCAGAGCATTAACAGGAATGAGATTTCAGAGGATCATGAGGGAGATTGCTACTGCTTCCATTTAAATACATTGCAAATCAGGAGGCTATTCTAGGTGTGAGATGTAAATTAAAATGTTACATTTGGGGAAAAAGCAGAAGACTGACAATTGTAATTATACTTTAAAAATTAATCTTCTTATTTAAAAATATATATTTATATAATATTAAATGGTTTTCTGGTACACATAAAAGTACTATTACTGTGAGTACTACAGTACTACTAATAATCATAATAATAGAATGTGGAAACAGTCTTAGAAAATTGACTGCTTTCTAATTAAAATAATTTGCATATGGTTAAGAAACAACTATCTATTCAAGGCTGCTAAGATATTTAGTAAGGTAGCAAGGGGTACAGTGAGATAAAACTAGCTACAAATGCTCCACTCAGGGCTGGATTAACCTATATGCAAGTTATGCTATCGCGCAGGGCCCCCAGCAGAATTGGGGCCCACACGAGGTCGCGGTTTGTTTGGGACATTTTACAAAAACTGCATGTGGGCGGATGGGCCCACACACACACAGGAAGAGCGGCACACATAAGGTTGCTTTCGGTTCATTTTTTTCTTTTATGACGGCTAGGCATTTATTTCTCGATTACAGCATAACTCAACTCTGAGTCTCTCACGCAAGCAGCTTTCTGCTAATGTACAATACCAACTGCCCCACGCCCTCTACCTCCTGGGAAAGATCCGTCCCTAGTCCGACGTCAGAGGCATCAGTCTGCAGGGTGAAATGTATATGCTTTTATAGCTACAAAAAAAGAAGTAAAGGTCAGAAAAGTTATTCCCTTTTTTGTTAAACTAGATTGTTTTGTTCTATTGAATGCAATGCTACTATCCTAATACTGGTCCTTAAAAAGGAATCTACGAACAGGTTTGGAAAAAACATTGTTTTTGTTTTGTGATATATATATATATATATATATATATATATATATATATATATATATATATATATATATATATATTCTGCTGTTATTGTATATATATATATATATATATATATATATATATATATATATATATATATATATATATATATATATATATATATATATATATATATATATATATCAATATATATATAATTCTGCTGCTATTGTGTATATATATATATATATATATATATATATATATATATATATATATATATCATAGCTGCTGGACTTTCTGGTAAACTAACAAAACCTTTACTGCCTGGGACTGAATCATCTTGTGTTCTCTGTTTCCACAGATGTTTGAATGTAAATTAAATTATCATTAACAACAGTGAGATTAAATTATTATCACTCTCATGCAGCAGTCCAGATAAGCTGTGTTCCTGCCGTTTTTACGCATTAAAAATCCGAAAATGCGCTCATTTTTAATTTAATGCGTAAAAATACCTGTAGCAATTTTGCTGCACAGCTTGTCTGCCTCCCCTAAAACTTCTACTAACAACTACATCTCCCGGAATACAATGTCTTCAGTTGCTAGTAAACTATACACAAGTAAAGAGTGAGTATGTAGGTGGCCCCCAAAATATGGCTTGGTGTAGGTCCGCAATGCAGGTCCGGTTTAACCAATATGCCAATAACACCATTCACCATAATATGCATAGGGCCCCCAAAATATGGGTTAGTGTAGGGCCCCCACATCCTTTAATCTGGTCATTCTCCATTTATTAATCTGCCCCACAACTTTTTGAAAGATAGAGGAAATAGGGGTTCACCTGTTTGTACTGTGCCCAGATAACATGTACGACATGGCCAGTTGAGGGAAACAATAGAGATTGCTGATACAAGTATGTTTTACTTTTTGGAATTGAAAAACAGGACAAAAAATATTTTCACACAGATACTGGGTGGGTGGGTTTTAGTACAAAAAAAAGATATAAAATGCTAACCATTCTGTATCAGGTATGAAGGTGTAAACGGAGCAAAGTGCACCAAATTACCTAAATGCTTTAACTTTAAATATAGTCAGACTGCCAGTTCAGGACGGTTATGTGTTAACAAAAAGTAAATAAATACTTGAACAAGTTCATTATAATTCCGTAAAATCTGACCTAAAACCATGGAACAGAATACCCAAGAAACACACTGGACCAAAAATATATAGTTAAAACGTTTTATTACAAGAACACCATTGTAGACAAAGGCACAACATCTAAAATACAGACAGTGATTGGTTAGATTTGCATATTTGCACAATCGTATTTACCCACAATTTGGTTTAATCATAAAACCAGCTCAGTAATTTAGGAAAGTTACAGTTTACCACCAAACATACACCCAAATGTACAACACCACAAATACCCTTTTTCATAAAACCATAAAACAGTTACTTGCACTCAAAGAGAGCAGTTTTGGTACTTTTCCTCCTCCTTCACAAAGTTCCAGCACCCAAAGGTAATGAACACGTTTTAGCATGCTGATATGAATTAGAATTTCTGTTAGGTGACATGGGTGCTATTAAATATGATATCAATATAATATCAAGCAAAAATGCATATATATATATATATATATATATATATATATATATATATATATATATATATATATATATATATATATATATATATATATTCTTCTTGTTTAATGTTTTTATTTATTTTAAATAATGTTAGGAATTGTTTAATCTGTTTTGGCTAATTGCACTCCCTCCATAGCGACCCTGTGTTTTTTTGTAAAGACAGAAATCATAAACTGTTTAAGGGTTCATTAATTTGTATGTTATTATCATTAAATATGAATGAGTTGTTATTACAGTAATTAATGGAATATACATTTATATTCTGTATATGTAATTTGTATCCTGTTAAACAAAATATTGTAAATATACTGTATATATATATATGTTTTATTTGCTATATGTTCATTATTAATATTGTAACGACCCGGGCACCGTTCTGTGTCTGCTGGACTTGTATGTTGTCCCGTTGTTTGTCTCGCCTGTCTTGTCCTGTGTATGTGTTGCATGTATTCTTAGGGTGCCACAATGCCACTTAGAATTGTGAGAGGAACGAGGGATGGATCCGGTTGTGGTCGGTCCAGGTGGAGTGGGAGGGAGCAGCTGGTGGGGGTATCCAGGGTTATATAATAATTCCTGAATAATTAACAGGCACTTCAGTGTTACCTGTGAATTCAAAAATACTTGGGCTGTCACTCGATTAAAGTTTTTGATCGATCAATTTATGGGCATCA
The DNA here is from genome assembly GCA_030684275.1 of Acipenser oxyrinchus oxyrinchus. Lineage (NCBI taxonomy): Eukaryota > Metazoa > Chordata > Actinopteri > Acipenseriformes > Acipenseridae > Acipenser > Acipenser oxyrinchus. The sequence goes on from CM060251.1 coordinate 17,732,077, forward strand.
GTTGATTAACCGGTAGATTAATCCGTCCACATTTTTAATAAAGGTAACGATTTTATAGCAGCTGTCCTGCATTGTAATACTTAACACTCAATAGAATAAATAAATAAATAAATAAATAAATAAATAAATAAGCCCAATAGGAATTTGGTCTTTTTAAAATAATTTTTATTATTACTTTTATTTTAGTAAATGCAACACATTTTCACAGAACAATTGTTCTTTTGGGCCACTGTCAGTCACATACCTGAAAACACAAGACAGCTGAGCTCCGTTTCCAGCATTGGTTGTTTCATCTACCATTACAGCTACAGAATTGGCTTCCTGTACTTCTGCTATTCTTACACTGCTTACCCTAGCATATTTATGTCCCGCCTCTGCTCTCTCATGATTGGACACCTGCATAACAAGGGGCAGATCTTTGACACTTCCATTGGTTAAACTTACTCAAGACCTTCAGCCGAGGCAGAGAGTATTCAACTGATTGGACTACTGCAGAGAAAATGCAGATCTTCCATTGGTTGATTTTATGTTATATATATAAAAAAGAATTCAGCACGATTAAATTGTAAAACAAATTAATCTGCGATCAACTCTTTAGTTGATTAATCAGTAAGATTAATCTGTTAATCAGAATAGCCCTAAAAAATACACTAATAGCAAGTCCTACTCAGTCTGCATGTTGAACGCCAATAGACACCATTTATTTCAAGCTGTTTGTATTCTATCAGGTAATATGAAAATTCAGTTTGCATAAGCATCCTTATTATACACTAAAATATTTCAATTGGAAAGGCATAATGTTTCAATACCTGCCTAGTCAACCATCAACAACAGGCCTCCTTCCCATCACCGGGACAGCAGCATTAAGTGTGTCCAACAGAATGTGTTACCAGCAATCCAAGCACTGATCTCATAGGTTTAGTCTTTGTAGTGTCATTGGCATTTTTCTTCATATTAATGGATAGGCAGTCAATTTTCTTCAAAAGCCCCCACTTTGCCAAGTTACCGCAGAGACAGACAGTAATAAATTCTTCCAGTGCACTCTGCTAGGTTGAATAGCTGATAGCAACAATAAAAGCAATGAGCTGGATGTCACAAAGTAACTCCTGTTTACAATGTTATTATTTTTTTATTTATTGAAAACACAGAATATTGTATGCATTTAGTAATGAATACACAGGCACTCTTTGAAGGGGACCCGAGTCAATGTATTTGATATTCACACAGTGTGTGCCTATATAGTATTGTTTCATCATCTTATGGCCTGCCGTAGCTTGTTAGGCTATGGCCCTCCAGTACAAAAAAAAAAGCAAGCTCATATAGCAACACCTTGACGTAGATGTACAGCTGCTCTCACTGTGGCTGTCTCACCTTTAGCCCTGTCTGTCTACTACCGCCTTTCATTTTCCGCATTCATACATCAATAAGCTTTGCATGCTGACAACTAATTTTGCAGGCTACTTTGGTTATGAAGGCCGTGTTTTGCATATCACTCCCCACCCCCTCCTGACATCCACGCTCTTTACAGAGAGAGACATCTCTTTTCTTCTTTTGCCTACTTGGATTCGGCTTCACACTTGTCAGAAACAGATCCCCAAATGCAACTTAATTGATTGATTTCTTTTCCATCTCTTTCTCTGCCTCTCTTCTTTTTTCCCCTCTAGTTGACAGCTTCTGTAGGAATATGATTTTTTTTTTTTCTTTCCGCATGATTTAAGCATGCTTATTGTGTCACTTAAGGAAAATGGATTTCCTTGAAAGATAGTTGTTTTAAACTAATTAGGTGGTGGGTCTTACTCCGTAACCATGAGGCTGTGGCTACTCAACTGAATTGAAATGTGGAGATTTTTTTTTTAATGTTTATTATTAGAAAATTTCCACGTATGAAGTAAAAATTCCTTGCTTAAGGATATCATGACAAAAACCTTCTTTGACATGGTTATTCCAATATGTCTCATAATTATACGCTTAATTATTTTTTCCTTCTTAGTGCAAATATTTTTATACATGGCAATTACATTTCAATTGCAAGTTCAATATATTACAGTTATATAACACCTACACGCCATCTTAGAAAGATGAAGCTTACAGATGTGTAACCTAGTCTCTGTAATTCGCCTTGGATAAGGGCATCTGCTAAATAAACAAATAATAATAATAATAATAATAATAATAATAATAATAATAATAACCTACTGGTATTGTGTACTATATGTATGAAAGTATGGTTAGCATGACTACTGCTAACCTAAAAACAGTTATGTCAAGAGAACATTGTTATCCATAACAATTAGAAATTTGTCTCCAGATGCTTCCAGTACATTTCTGTGTTGTTTACTTTTATTGGAGATTGTGCCAATTGTGGTCACTGATTCTTATGAAGTAATTTTACTGTGGTGAAGTGTGGTGAAGTGAAATAAAGCGTTGCAAAAATGTTGTGAATCATAGAAAATCATGGTAACACATGGCAAGAACATAGCAGATGCACATAATAGGTACACTGCAAATTCACCTGTGCAGAATAGGGATAACTGGGATGCTGATGATGTATGTTCTCGTGTGCTTGTATGTTTGGTCTTACAGTTTTCTGTGAGATAATTGTATATTAAAATTGTGTCGAACAGACAAAAAACATGGTTATGATGGTGAAAGGGGGGGTTGTAGAAACATGGAAAAAAGGCATATGGATATCTGCCAAATCCAAGTAGTAAATTGATGTTTTCCCAGGCCTGAGAAAAGGACCTGGCTTTTACATAGTAAGTCTGTCATATTTCGCATCTGTGAGAGGAGAAGGAGTGTGAATGTCACTTTCAAGTGTATCTCTGTGCTCTCTAATGAGAGATGGGGTCTCCTTCGGAGGCAGCCAAGGGGCCAAGAAGGAGCTGCCACCCCCCTGTAGCCTGTATCCTCAGAGGAGCCGACAGCTCCAGATAAATCAGCCTGTGTACTTCCTCCCCTCCTCACGCCACCTGCAGTGGGAGGAGAGTGCTAATTTTCCTTGGAGAAAGAGGCATGCAAGCAGGTCACACAGATCATTCATCATAAAATTAGCACAAAAATGGGAAAGAAGGGGCGTTTGCTTAAACAAAAACAAAACCTAAAAGAAAATAGTTGAGTGAAGAAGAAAAAAACCTGAGTGTATGGAATTCCATTTAGAATGGTATAATATACTACTTATCACGTCAATATTTAAGAATATTTATTATCTCAATATTTTGTTCCTCTGCAGCATGTTTATTATCTTGTTGTTTTACTGGATTAAAGGCTTGGCTTATAGGGTATATGGGAAACGCAGGATAACAGTTTAACAAATGTTAAAAGGAATATTTCACTGTTTCAGTTGAATAATTTACGGGGACTGCTATAAATTAACCTTTACTAACTAGACTTTGTCAGCTATTTACCATAAATGTTCCATATGAATTTACGTATGTGTATATACGTAGATTAAAGACCATATTGTTTTATTCATCACCAGTTACAGTCTTCAAATCCTTGTAATTGCATTTTTTTTACATTGGAATATTTTACATATATAAGTATATTAAAAAAAAATGTAGAGAGACCAAGATCTTCATACAGAGCAGGGTGTGGCTGTTAAACATGTATTTAGAAGAAGGGAGAGAGAGAGAGCTTTAAGGATTTGAGGCAAGAACAGGTGTTAGCTTGAACTTGAACCTCACACCATAACAGACATGATATAAGTTTATTGGCATGCAAATCAATTGGCATGACATTTCCATGACTGACCACAAATTGTATTTTGAATTGTGATTAAATATAAACCTAAAAAGATAAATTAGTTCCTAGTTTTATTGCACAAGTGAGGGACTATGCAAACAAAAATTTACATGATACATTCTGGTCCACCACAGTCATTTCAAACATATTTGGCTAATAGTGTTGTTTTATTACTAGGGAACATTGCCTCAATAGCAACTGCTGAAACATTCTAAGGAAACAACAGTTAAAGGCTCATTATACTGCAATCATTATGTAATTACTGTAGTATTACTTAGTAACTACTTGGTTTTACTAATTATTTTGTGTTCACAACTCATATTTATATTTAAATCGTATCTTACTAATGCATCAATTTCTTAAGTTGATTATAATTAAAATAACTGCCTAATAATTATGGTAATTACACTGTATTTACCAAATAATTATAATTTCTACAGTATAAATTAGTGTCACCGATATTTATTATAATGGTATTTGTGTGGCGTGAGACCTGTGTATAAGATTGCCCGTGTATAATGAGATTAGGTGTAGCGTGAGACCTGTGTATAAGATTGCCCGTGTATAATGAGATTAGGTGTAGCGTGAGACCTGTGTATAAGATTGCCCGTGTATAATGAGATTAGGTGTAGCGTGAGACCTGTGTATAAGATTGCCCGTGTATAATGAGATTAGGTGTAGCGTGAGACCTGTGTATAAGATTGCCTGTGTATAATGAGATTAGGTGTAGCGTGAGACCTGTGTATAAGATTGCCCGTGTATAATGAGATTAGGTGTGGCGTGAGACCTGTGTATCAGATTGCCTGTGTATAATGAGATTAGGTGTAGCGTGAGACCTGTGTATAAGATTGCCCGTGTATAATGAGATTAGGTGTAGCGTGAGACCTGTGTATAAGATTGCCCGTGTATAATGAGATTAGGTGTGGCGTGAGACCTGTATAAGATTGCCTGTGTATAATGAGATTAGGTGTAGCGTGAGACCTGTGTATAAGATTGCCCGTGTATAATGAGATTAGGTGTAGCGTGAGACCTGTGTATAAGATTGCCTGTGTATAATGAGATTAGGTGTAGCGTGAGACCTGTGTATAAGATTGCCCGTGTATAATGAGATTAGGTGTAGCGTGAGACCTGTGTATAAGATTGCCCGTGTATAATGAGATTAGGTGTGGCGTGAGACCTGTGTATAAGATTGCTTGTGTATAATGAGATTAGGTGTAGCATGAGACCTGTATAAGATTGCCCGTGTATAATGAGATTAGGTGTGGCGTGAGACCTGTGTATAAGATTGCCTGTGTATAAAGAGATTAGGTGTGGCGTGAGACCTGTTTATAAGATTGCCCGTGTATAATGAGATTAGGTGTAGCGTGAGACCTGTGTATAAGATTGCTTGTGTATAATGAGATTAGGTGTAGCATGAGACCTGTATAAGATTGCCCGTGTATAATGAGATTAGGTGTGGCGTGAGACCTGTGTATAAGATTGCCTGTGTATAAAGAGATTAGGTGTGGCGTGAGACCTGTGTATAAGATTGCTTGTGTATAATGAGATTAGGTGTAGCATGAGACCTGTATAAGATTGCTTGTGTATAATGAGATTAGGTGTAGCGTGAGACCTGTGTATAAGATTGCCTGTGTATAATGAGATTAGGTGTAGCGTGAGACCTGTTTATAAGATTGCCTGTGTATAATGAGATTAGGTGTGGTATGAGACCTGTACAAGATTGCCCCTGCATAATGAGATTGGTAAAAAATTACCTCAGCCACATGACCTATGTGGTTGTAAGGCAGTTTAGACTGATGGCCCTCAGAAAGCAAAGGCTCTGAGTGATGAAGAAATCATCCAACTCCACCCTCACAAAACGGCAAGTGAATTTTCAACTCCGAGTCTTAGTAATAATACATGTAATCCCCCCCCCCCCAAATTGTTTTTAATTAAATAAAATTAAAAACATCTTGAAGTTATATGTTTGTTGTTAAAAAATAAAACTGTTTTACATTTTATTTTTAAATTCTGTTTTCCAATATTATTCGCAACGCTTCTTCCATTGTTAAAAAATAAACACTGCTAGTCCTACAATTACTGTCGGTTTTGTCACCATGTATTATAAGAAATACTATACACCAAAACCAAAAAAAGGGTGCAGCAGGTAGGTAGCGGCCAGCTTAGCCCGGAGCAGCAAGGCCAGCTGTGGAAGCTGCTGACCAAGTTCAAAGACAGTTTCGCAAGCGCCCAGAAGAGACCGGCCATACGCACATGGTTCAACATTTGATTGATACAGGAGTGTGGCAGGATGGGCCGTGTGGTGTGTGACAAGACCAGGAAGCAGTACACAGAACTCTGAAATGCAGGGCTGAAACTGCAAAAGCAGTATGTTTATTAAATAAAAACAAAAGACTTTTCAAACAAAACAAAACAAAACACTCTTGAAAACATAAAACAAAAGAGTATGCGGGTCGAAACAAAACATTCACAAAACAAAATACAACAATTCTAACCAAACGAGTACCTTTGTTAAAAACTTTACAAAACTAGTAGCAATCGTCTGTTTGGAGCTCTGTCTCTGTGCGTCTCTCTCCTTCTCCAACAACCCCCTTAATGAGCCCACAGTGGGTCCTTTTATACTGTGAGTGGAGCCTTAACTACCCATCAATCAAGCAATTACCTCATTAAGGCTCCAGCCACATTCTTCATAAGGTTTTTATGGATGGGGAATTAACCCCATCTTTGCCACAATACACAATTCAAAATAATAAACGATTGCAAAACATTAGAACCAGGTACCATATACAAAAATGAAGCACAGTAATATTTATTTAATGGAAACAATAATAATGCAAATAATAATCAAAATAACACACCTTTATATACATATTCATAAGGGGGCGGAGCACCTCGCCACAGGGAGAAACATGCCTCATCCACCAGCAACTGCACCGCCTTCCCCTTGCTCGGCAAGAAGCGGCAGATCGGTTACTTTGCAAGATGCAAGCGACGACAATGTTGAAACTTCCAAAAGCCCTTGGGCCTTGGCAGTGGTGATGGTCCCAAAAAATGATGAGTCCCTGGACCTAGTTGCCAGGTCCACATGGTTCAGCTCCCTCGACCTCCGAGTGACTACTGGCAGGTCGAACTGTCCCCAGAAGCACATCTGAAAACAACATTCTCGACCAGCCGCGGACTCTGGCAGCTCAAGGCACTCCCCTTTGGGCATTTGAGCGACTGATGGAGTGGGTGCTGACTGGCATTCTACCACAGAAGTGTACTGTGTACCTAGACAACCTCCTAGTCCATGCTGCCACCTTTGAGGAAGCCCTGCACAATCTACGTGCTGTACTACTTCAGCTCAAGGCTGCGGGTTTGACACAGCACCCAGACAAGTGCCGCCTGATGCAGAGAGAGGTGGCATTCCTGGGTGGGAAGTGGGAAGAGGGATTCGGACAGACCCTGCCAAGACCGAAGAGGTGCAAAAATGGCAATCGCCAGTGAATGTCAGACAGCTACAAGGTTTTTTGGGGCTCGTCTCCTATTACTGAAGATTTGTGCAACAGTTTGCCACATTAGCTGACCCACTCCATCAGCTGCTCCACAAAGGGTGACAATTGGAATGGACGGAACCCTGCGAGGAGGCATTCAACACGTTGAAGCAGGCGTTCACTCAAGCTCCCATTCTAACCCCACTGGTCCCAACCCTCCCTTTCATTCTGGATACAGACGCAAGTGACAGAGGAATTGGGGCCGTGCTGTCCCAGATGACATCATCAGCTGCCAAGAATGACGCTACTGCATCACTCAACATGAGATGCTGGCGGTGGTCGTCGCTCTACACCAGTTCCGTCACTGCTTCCCAAGATCCAGCCCGTCCCGTCCCTCTGCACATCCAGCAACTGTGCCATCCGCACCCTTCAATTTTCACCTGAGAGCACAGCCCTGCCGATCCCAAACCACCTTACGCTGTGGGATCGTCGGTTATATCCCTAGCTGCCACGGTTCCAGTACGATCGCCAGGGAGGGCCCGTCTCCAGAGAGGACCAACCCAGGAAGTGTTTGATTGGGGGACAGTGTATTGCAGAGGCAGTCCAAGAACGACCAAATAACATGACTTTGGGTTGAGCTCAGGGAGGGACTGGGGATATGTACTGTAAAAAGCGTGATTGTGTACTGTGCTGTTCGAGAGTCGCTGTCCTTAGTGTTGTTATGTGTTAGTGAGTCTGTGCTGTGTTATTATTATTTGTTTATTTAGCAGACGCCTTTATCCAAGGCGACTTACATAGACTAGAGTGTGTGAACTATGCATCAGCTGCAGAGTCACTTACAATTATGTCTCACCCGAAAGACGGAGCACAGGGAGGTTAAGTGACTTGCTCAGGGTCACACAATGAGTCATTGGCTGAGGTGGGATTTAAACCGGGGACTTACTGGTTACAAGCCCTTTTCTTTAACCACTGGACCACACAGCTGTGTGTGACTGAATGCCTGCAATTCTGTGAGTGCTTGGGGTGAGCGTGCATTTGGTCTCCGTTTTCCAAGCAGTAGCCATTTGCATATTTGCATAGCCATTTGGTTGGAGAATGAATGGACTAGTTTGCATGAGAGTGCGTAACTGTGACTAATGGTGTGTGAGCGTGGCGTATAAATGTGAGTGAGTAAGCAGCGCGAGTGTAGTTGGTGTTGGATGACTGAAAGAAATCAATTGCATTAAAAGAGCTTCTGAAAGAGCGTGCTGAACCCAAATAAATAGCAGTTCTCCTTGAATTGACTACTAGTTCCTGTCTCCTCATTCCTCCACCGCTCAGAACCCACATCACCCTGCCGGACGAGGAGGGCTTATCACAGTAGATGGTCAACTATGTGAGCTTGCCTCACGCACTGAATGCATGCCTGCCACAGGGCTCCCCTGGGTCCTAAACCCTGCTATGTACAGACATGGGTTTGTAGTAACCACAGACAGTACATGTATTTTGCAGAAATGAAAGGTTTGCTGACATAAAGGGGTTTAACAGTAGAGTTTTGAGCAAAATACGGGAGAAAATCTATCCTGGAAGTTGTTTGGGAGAAGTGTCCAGAAAACGGGAGAGTCTTGGCAAATAAGCGAGAGTTGATAGGTCTGCATTAATGTCTATTGTTCCTAAAATTAACAAGTGGTATGAAACACACGGGGATTGTGCTGACCCCTGCCCTCCTAAATGGCGCCCCTGTTGGTTTCTCCTAGTAAAGTAACCCGTGTTTAAAAGAAATGGTCTTAATATTTAGATGTGACATTATAGAATGATGTTTTTAAATCTCAAACCTTGTTTGTGGAAAGAATGATCCATTATTGCATAGAGAATTTAAAAAATAACAATAAATTAAGCACTTGAATAAGTTGTGTTATTACTGCAGTTATATATTCGGTTACATGGTATTTTCCACAAGCATGGGATATATAAAAGAACATATTGAGATCTGACCTGCAGGAACAAAAAATGCTTGCATTGTTGTTTTCATTACCTTGCTTCTGTCATTTCATAAGCTTTGTATCTTGAAATGAAAGAAAGAAAGAAGGGAAAAAATGTGAAATTAATCTTTTGTGTATGGCCTGATAGAGAGGAGACATGCTCAGACAAAAGATCGACTGGGAGAAGGTACAGTGATTGATGACTAAAGTAAAGGTGTCAGAAGTGTGTTATGTAAATTAGTGAAGGCACAGACCATTTCAGAGAGAATGAGAAAGAGGACTGCAGAGTCGATGTCACCAAGACACTCGTCCCCAAGCGCCAATTCCTTGCCATCTTTCATCTAGTCAGACAAGCTCTGCTACCAATCTATTTGTTTTTAACAATATGAGTAAAAAATGGCAGTATTTGAATTAATACATACAGTCATACTGATTGACCAGTACAGTTGTTTTTTTCCTTACCCAGTCCTGTGATGGTACATTATCTATGCAGTTCCTACAGGTGCAGAAACAATACTAGTTCTAACAAATACACAGTAAAAAGCAGAACAGTAAAATAAGGAAAAAACAGTCTGATTTAAATAAAATTATTATTTAGCAGACACCTTTATCCAAAGCAACTTACAGAGACTAAGGTGTGTGAACTATGCATCAGCTGCAGAGTCACTTACAATTACGTCTCACCCGAAAAATGGAGCACAAGGAGGTTAAGTGACTTGCTCAGGGTCTCACAATGAGTCAGTGGCTGAGGTGGGATTTGAACCGGGGACCTCCTGGTTATAAGCCCCTTTCTTTAACCACTGGACCACACAATGCTTGATTTGAAAGCTGATTTTCTGCAGTATCAAATGGGAGTCTGTATGGTGTATCAAACTCTTCACTTGTAAAACAGTAACTTGTACTGTACCATAAGCAAGGAAGTGATTAACTACCACTCAAGCAAGGACAGGACATCAACTTAGTGTAGTGATGAATTGTTACCCAATGGCAAGCAGCCAGAACCTATGTTATACTTAGTTAGTAACTACAATGTACTGTACAGTTTCACTATAGAGTTCCCAGTACAGGTTAAATATGATACTCTTTATTAACATATTCTCGTATTTCTTTATTTATCTATGTACCTACATACCTGTATTTAACCCACAACAGCAACAACCTGGCTCTGTACTGTACATGTAGTACACTGTGTGCTGATAACTGGGTCAAACTCTTATTTGCACATAGTAAACATATAATAAGTATACTGTTCCTTGGGACATGCACAGTATACGAGCGGCCATTAGATAATTGTTTGAATAGATTATCTGGGTTAAATGTTACATTAATTCACTCAGACCACTGTTCTATCCAGCTTCACTCCTTGCATTGTACTTCAGAGGAGAAGAGAGAGGCTAAATAATTTTACTGATAATATCAAATTATGTATGTATGTATGTGTGTCTGTAAGTATTTATTTGTATATTTTTAATTCTAGACTTAACTTGGGTATTTGACAGCTTTACCAAATGTACAACAACGGCTCATGTGTCAATGTTGGGGCATCATGAGACCTTTGAATATGACTTGTATTATATTTTTAGATATGCAGAAAAATACTTGCCTGTGGCAGAATGCACATATGTTACCAAGTTTAGGACACAACAAATGTCTTAAAAAAAACATGCACAAATAAAGAGCAGTAGAGACACGTTGCATAAGTGAAACTTTCTATTCCCTCAACAGATATATTTGCTAATTACCTAATAAGTGTGAGCTGTCTGACGCGGAAAACAGCACTATTAGGATATCAAACATCTTTTAAATAAAGACAGAGTTCAAATTATTCAATACCTCTGGAGGAGAAAGCTGTTTTAGGCAAACGCGCACTGAGATGTCACCATTTAATAAAATGACAAAAACAATCTATCACATATGCATGAACACATACAATATAAAGAGGTTAACAGAAATTGATGACATCCATGCTTTAATTTTACACTGAATCGGAGTCTTTGGTGATTGAAATAGACAAAGATGTATAGGGTTATCTTGTTGAAGAGGCTCTGCTAATTACTGGCACTTGTCGTTTCTCCATAGCTTTATCTAAGTCACGAAGGCTAACTAGCTATCTTTCCCTAGTGCACATTGTTTGTTCAGTGAGCTCAGTGCTGAGAAAGCTCTTTTTGTTGCTGTGCCTCATTATTAATGGGTTCATAAATAAACAAGTCCTAATATTTTCATTGGTTAATGTTTATGATGGGGACACTTGGTCTACAAAGAATTATCCTTGTCTTTAATAAATAAAATAGTCACTTATAATTGAAGTCTATTAGGACCAGTTATACCCAATGGAAGGGATTACTCAAGGATAGCTTATACACTGCCTTCTTGTCAATTTCTTTCCAAACCTGTGACTTTACATACGTCAAGTTTCTGTTTTACCAAATGGTAGTATGACTGAGTTCTCAATGCTCCTACTCTGGTGTACTGTTGTGAGGATGACATTTTGAATTTTCTAGTAAGAGACATGTTAATTGACTCAGTTAGCTCCTTTTGACCTTTTTATATAAAATGGCCTAACAAACAAACATACCACGGGTTACTTTTGTACATAGTTTTGCCAAATCTCCCCACAAGCAAGCGCAGGTTAATTTAACGTGATTGTAGCTAATATAATATTTCCATGAATCTTATCTTGACAATTGGAAATCCGGTACAGTACATTAACTATTATTTTTTATTTATGAAAGACAGTCTTTTGTCTTCTGCTATGGAATTGTACAGTATCTTCAAATGCATTAAAGTTTATTCACTCAAGATATAGAAAGTTCTGGGTATAGAACCCTGACTCTCTTAACACTAGCTCTCTCTCTCTCTCTCTCTCTCCTGCTTGTGCAATGGGGGTACAAGCAGAATAAATGGAGTGGAATCAAGCAATAAATGATTAATGATTCATTTTGCTACTGACCTTTTTTCCCCTTTTGTAGTGAAATTACAACAACAAAAAAATACTATTCAACTCAATCTTCCTCAAAATTAAGTAAACCCAATTTATCAATGTTTAACTAAACAACATTTAGCGGTAAAGAAAATGGCTTGTTTTCATTCTATATATAATAAGCTACAGTACTGTAGTAGTCCTGTGGTGTATCTTGATGTGGGCTGACCAGAAGGTATTCAATCCATTCTGCAGCAATGCCATCAGTCAATTTATTGCATTATTATTGAACCAAATGTCCCTTGAAAGCTCCCTATTACAGAGTCAATACTTCATATTTGCGGGCACAGAACTCATTACAAAGTGCAGGGGATTTATTTTAAGTTAGATGCTTCCTTTCCTGATGTCCAATTAAGATATGGTGTATCTTAATCTGTAATAATTTTGGAGCTCCACATGCTTTAGTATTGCTGCCAAAGTGGGGAATTATTACAAAAATATTTTAGACTATATTTCTCAGTAATTATCCAATAAACCGGGATGATTTTACAATTGTTCGCAAAATTAGATTGTCTGTTCTGACATTTCATAAAATGAAAATTATGCTCTATTTTCCAGTTCAGAAAAAAATAGAATTATGTATTCTAGTATGCATTACCTTGCACATGCTGTATCACAGCTTCTGTGCTGTACCTTATGAAAGATGGCTGGCATGACCTACTTAAGTTTAACATATTTCCAGAATTTTTTATCAGAAATGTTCCTTATAAGTGCACCTCAAAATTCATGACTGAGTGTTTTAAGTTACGGATGATATAGAAAACAAGTTTTACAGACATATAAGACATGGTGATTATATCAACTGTAAGCAGGAAATGTCTGCAACCCAATTTGCCTGCAATAGTGTCTGTGCTTTGCCATGAACTCCCTGAGGAAATGAAAGGCAGATCATGACAACAGGTGAAGGTGGGGAGGGTGAGGGGGGATCAAGATTTGGGGTTGGCTATGCAGCGTTCTCTTGAAACCTGACACTATCTATTAGAATATTTTAATAAGGCAATAAAAAAAATCAGCCTCAGCTCTCGAAGTCTAATCTTTTTGTTGTCTGATAGCTGTTTGGTACAATCTCAGTTACTTTTCTCATCTGAATGATGGCATTCTGTAAAGCAAATAATCTCCAAACACCATGCCAGGGCATCGATTGAGATCGGATTCAGAGGGAAAAGTACCCCCTTCCTGAGTCTGTCATCAAAACCACATTCAACATCACCTAGAGTTTAGGTTTCCTATGCAAAAACTGAGCGTTACCTCCTTAAATCTGCCGAGATCAGAACCCAAGGCTGCATACAAAGCAGGAAGGGACATTGCCCTGCTTTGGCCAAGTTGCTCTAGAAGCTTCATTTTGAAATAAACCGGCTAATTGCATTAACAAATGTAATGACCATTCTTTATGCAACTACGCAATAATTATTGGTACTTTTACTGAAATTATATTATACATAAACACAGTTTAACAGTATTGAAATAAATTGGATTACAATGTAATAATTTCATGTTACTGTATAGTACTTTAGTTTAAGGATCTGGAATATAAAAGTAACAAACACATATTATTATTATTATTTATTTCTTAGCAGACGCCCTTATCCAGGGCGACTTACAAGATATCACATTATTTTTACATACAACTACCCATTTATACAGTTGGGTTTTTACTGGAGCAATCTAGGTAAAGTACCTTGCTCAAGGGTATGGCAGCAGTGTCTCCCACCTGGGATTGAACCCATGACCCTCCGGTCAAGAGTCTAGAGCCCTAACCACTACTCCACACTGCTGCCCCTATATGTTATGTTATTAATGTTTATTAAAGGTTGCTATAAACAATATCATAATAACCGGCTATAGCAATGCTGTGTTATAAAACATGTAACAAAAGCATTATTAGAAATGACTTCATAGTGTTGTTAAATTTGTATTGTAACATACTCTTAACCCTTATCATCAATCGTCAACACATTATTGAACTATATATAGACAAAGCTATTTTGTTTTACACCTGAGAATATTATACAATATTTCTTTGTATAATTTTATATGGGCACATACTACCTGTAAATGCAAACAATTAAGATGTGATTGTGTTTTTATTTTCCTTGACCTTAGCATGGACCAGATTTAGCAAGATATTGAAACAGCTAATTACACTGCTCTTTAGAAAATGTGCAATACTACTTGGAAGACCATTTATAGCCACAGCAAATATATCATTTTATACTGCTAATCTTCATTGTATCCTGGATTTATCGGGGCGTCTTCTTCCAATATTTTCAGTGGATGACTTCAATGCTTTTCAACAAAAGCACTGGAAGTAAATATTACAATGTATTATTTAATTGTATTTCAACCTTGATAACAATATAATTGCTTTTTTCTTTCAAGATCAACAACAACATTATAATCACATAAAACTGATTCTGCCCATGTCTATCTCCTCCAGACATCCTCCTAAGCAAAATATGTTGCTAAACAGTTAGATGCTAGGGACTGTTGGTAAGCATATGTCAATGTAATGTCAAGCACTTATGTTTATAACTTGTAAATAGAACATTACTGTTGTCATAGAAGCTTATACAATACCTGCTACAATGTCTAAAAATAAACAAGTTAAATTATAATGCCCAAGAATGTAGCAACCCTATGAATTACAACACAAGCTAGTGGTCAGGGATTACCAGGGCGAGCAATCAGGGTTGCAGGTCACTGACACTGGAGCTAGTGAAAGGGAAGGGTGAGTGCCGATTTGGACACTGTAGTCTAAATAGCAATACAATTTATAAACCTGATTTTCACAGTTTTTCTTTTGTTTTGTTTGTTGTTGTTTTGTCTTTGTATATAATAATGTTAATGTTAATAAATGGGACACCCCTGGGGGAAACCCTAGCTGCATTAATACAGAGATAAAAAGCAGCAGTATTTCCACCACTACAGCAGATCCACCTCTGTAATTAAAACAGACCTTTTGTCTCTCCAAAAGTCATTGTAAACAGGCACTGAAAACGATCATAAATTAATAGTACTTTCCTTTTCAATGTTCCATATACAAATCAAAATGAGCACAATAACAAGCTATAAGCACAACTGCCTTTTTTAAAACACCTGATCTTATTGAATTTTATCAAAAGCTTCATTGTGATAGGGCACATGTCTATGCAGAATGCAGTGACAGCACGTACTGTATGTATTCCTTGTGTCTTGATCATAATATAGTACATTGATACATCAGGCAATTGAAAACGGATAGCGGTGTAAACAACTAATTAATAACTACTGTGCATCTAACATGTCATCACGTTTTGTACTTTGAGAAAACCTAATTCAATAAAAAAGTGGAATCCTAGCTAATAAAGCTATCAGTTTGAAAGGCCAATGGATTTAAAAAGAAGCTATGATCTATGTCTTCAAATTTTTCGGAGCAATTCATTAGCTGTAAATTGGATAATTTTAAGACAATGAAAGGATGCAAATTCCCTGAACAGTGCATGCTTTTTTTTACTTTTTAATTCATTTTGCTGGTATATTTTAAACATTTAAATATGTCAGAATAAATATATTTTATTGGAACAATATTACCCACAATTTGTTATTAATGCTGTAAAAAATTCAAGCACTGTTTGCAAATAATATTTTTAAATTGAATCATTGTTGCATGAATATATGCAAAATATTCATTTCTAGTACTGTGAGGGTTGAGTGCTTTTAAATTGGAGAAATCACTCATGACTTCACCTTTTCATGCAAGATAAAGTTGTGTGGGGTAACATTACAATGCCATGAAAGAAGAGAATGGAAAATAACACTATTTTCTGTTACTTTAATCACTCTGCTGTTTGTGTGCGTGTCATCTGCCCAAGATCTCTTTTCTGTTTGCTGTTATTCTAATCTTCATACTGGCTTTATTGCTTTACTGTGATTTTTCTCAAATTAAAAACAATCCAGAGAAGAGGTAGGGTTTAATAGCTGGTGACGGTAATCAATACAGCAACCCCCAGGGAACCCAATACTGTACTAAAACTTGTTAGAGGATATCTTCACTTCACTCACTTCTTTAAAGAAAAAAAATGAAATGTTTATTCGTGAATGTAACTCTTTTCTCTTTAAGAAATAACATATTAAGGCTCCTGAGTGGCGCATCCGGTAAAGGCACTCGTGGAGTGCAGGATGCGCCTTATAGCCTGGACATCACCGGTTCGAGTCCGGGCTATTCCACTGCTGACCGTGGATGGGGGGGCTCTCGGGTGGGGCTTAGGTCAACCAGGGTGTCCTCGGCTCACCGCGCACCAATGACCCCTGTAGACTGTCCAGGCATCTGCGGGCTTGCCTGTAAGCTGCCCAGAGCTGCATTGTCCTCCGACGCTGTAGCTCTGGGTTGGCTGCATGGCGGGCCTGCTTCGGAGGACAGCGTGTGTTTGTCTTCGCCACTCCAGAGTGAGCGCAGGGGTGGTAGCGCTGAGCTGAGACTAAATACAATTGGACATGTTCAAATTGGGAGAAAAATGGGGTAAAACGAATTGGCGACTACTAAATTAAAAAAATAATACAATAAAATAAAAAACAAATAACATATTAATTGTATAATTTACCGGAGCTGTACAGGAAATTAGCAACACCTGTCATAGCACTGTCAATGGACTAATCATGATTAGTGCTATTAATTCCTTAGGGAAAGTAGAGGCTGGAAATAGACTGTTCTCCAGAATGACCCACAGTAAAATTGTGATAGTAATTTATGCAGTCTTGGATGTGCCAATTGTCTGATCAGCTGTCTTGCCTATCCTAACTGAAATTGACTGGCAACAGGGAGATGCAACTTTTAATGATTGCAAAATACATTTGCATAAGAGATGAATAAGTCATGGGCGGGATAACCATTTAGACAAAAGTGTGTGCTACATATTGTATTTTTTGTATTATTATTATTTTTTGTCCAACCTTTATATACAGCCAATAAGTTTGCTGTCCTTTTAATACAGTGCTTCATTTATCATGGAAAAGTATATATGGCTGAAGAAAACTAATATCCAAAGCAAATATTTTTTATTCATGTACCTAGATTACCATGTAACCACTGCGCAGTTTTTGCATAATAGGTAGTAGAATCAAATTCCTAAGATATGAATTTCAATATAATATCCAAAATATTTTATGTTAATATAATAAAAATGTAAAGCTGAAATGATCAGCTTATTTTCATGTAAAGGTATTCAGAAGAGTACTGTACTACAGCATCACATGATGACAATGCTGTGTTCAGACTGGGTGTTGCTAAGTTACGGGGAAATGGAATGGACCATTGCCAATGATGAATTAACTGATGAGTGTGGGTGACAGTAATCTTTGTCACTGGATGCAGTAGCTGTCTAAGCCCTGTCATTTTATGCATCTCATGTAAAACAGATGTTTCCAGATACAAAAAAAAAAAATTCTGTAGAAAAAATCTTTATGCAAGTACTCTGAAACTGTCACAGGGAGTTGCATTTTAATTCTGCTTTAAAAAATAGGTGGATATTAAATAATGCAACTGTAGAAATGTATTCTAATGTCACCAAAACCACTTTCTTTTCAGAACACATCTTAAAACTGTAAATAAGTCATTTAACACTTGGGTATCAAACTCAACAGTAACCGATCCAGTACAGTTTTTTTTTTTTTCCGAAATGTTTACATGTCTAACTTTAAATTGTATTAATTGTATTAATTTGTAGATAGACACAATAATGAATGCACTGTAACTTCTTAAAGCTGTATTGTTTCTCTTTCCACGACTTCCAGCCCCCTTTGAATCAGTTTGCCTTACTGTTAGTTAATGAACCGAATAGACATGCCCCTGCCAATACTTGGGGGTTATAATATACAATTCCAAGCTCTGTGGTAGTAGTCAAAAAAAGAAAGTTAAAAAAGGGGATATAATTTTCCCAGTGGTGTTTTGTTTTACTAAATATATAGAGAGCTTATAGTTTAACACAGCGTAACATCCTTCTTAAAAATGTAAAAAAAAAAAAAAACTAATGATGTCTGTGAGCGCCGTCTTTCATGAGCACTCTTTCATGAGCACTCTTTCATGAGCGCATATTGAAGTGGCCAGTAAAGCTCAATGTAAAACTATCTGGAACTTTTTAAAATGACCCTAAAGCTAAAGTAGGGGGTTTGGAAATATATGGACACAATTGTTTGCAGTGTGCTCTAGTTACCAATATCCCTAAATATGTCTTGCTTCCTTCTGTATAAGTGCCCATATTGAATTCTCTTAAGTGTTCAAAATTACTTTTTAATTTCTGTGAATTACCTTGTTTCACATAATGGAAGTGTTTCGCTCTTCGCCATAACAAATGTTTTCCAACATCCCAAGAGCTTGGAAACATGAGCTGTTTTCATATCCCTACAACTGAATAAAAGGCCTATGAATAATGTATATTGATTAGAGGCTGTTAAAAGGGACACACTCCTTGCTTATGCATTTGCAACCAGTTTTGTGGAGCTAGCCTTTGGTCAAAACTCAATGCCTGGCACTAGATCCTGATCCAGCCAGTCATTATTAAGTGTTGTCCATATCAACATTGTGGTGGCTACTTGCAGGCAGTTGTGCAACTATATGAGTGGAGCAGACAGGGATTCAAGCAATCAATTGAACGATAGGTTCCGGATGCAACCCCAGTTCTCTGAAAGAGAAAATAACCATCAAGTATGGGATATTGCCGTCAGGCAGTAGGGATTGGCTGAGCTTTTATAGCAAAGCTGCCGATAGGCCTCTGCGCGAGCTGCCACGTAAGCCCGCCCCCTTGGGAGCTTACTATACGCAGCGCGCAGAGACTCTCTTCCTCTTTTGATCTTCAGGCCGTGAAGGCTTCCGGAGCGACCTCGCGGCTTGATGGTTATTTTCTCTTTCAGGGAACTGGGGTTGCATCCGCAACCTATCGTTCCCTTTCAAGTCGAAAATAACCATCAAGTATGGGAACAGTGTACCCAAGCCGTCGCGAAGGAGGATTCTCGGCAGTAGGACAGACTTACGTCATAACGCAACTGCGTAGGCAATACATCTACGCATATGCGGAGCCGCGCCTCAGCGTCTACGCTCGCAATGACACCTATCCTAAAGAGGAGTCAACACCATATCGTGACAGTACTCAATATGAGCGCCAACTAGGGCGTCATAGAGTGTAACACGGATGCTCCGAATGACTGAGCAGAGGATTCCAGTACATTTAAATGGTAGAACCTCATAAAAGTATGCGGTGTAGCCCGACTGGCTGCAGCGCAAATGTCAGACACAGGCACCCCTCTAAAGAGGGCCCAGGATGTCGCCATACCCCTAGTGGAATGTGCCTTCAACTGCCCTGGTGGCGGAAGGCCTGCAGATTTAATAGCATCCACTATCCAATGGGAAAGGCGTTGTTTAGACAACGGCTGACCCAAAGTCCTAGAACCATGGCATATGAACAACTGTTCTGTTTGCCTCACAGTCGTTGTACGGTCAATATAACACCTCAATGCCCGCACGGGGCAGAGCATGTGTAACCGTTCTTCCTCTGGGGAAGAAAAAGGAGGAGGATGGAACGCCATCAACTCGACTGGTTGGTTCATATGAAATGGGGATATGACCTTGGGTAAAAAGGCCGGATTTGGACGCATGGAGACCTTAGAACTGTCTCCTGCGAAACGAGTACATGATGAATGCACTGAAAGTACGTGTAACTCGGCCACGCATTTTACCACTGATAGCAAAAACGCAGTTTTCATAGACACGAGCTTCATGTCCACGCTGTGGAGAGGCTTGAACGGTGCCTTGGTAAGGGCTTCTAACACCACGTCAAGGCTCCATGACGGTAAACTGGTTATCCTTGGAGGCCGCAAGCGTCTTGCGCCCTTCAGGAACTGAGATGCCAGAAAATGGCAATCTGGTGATAACCCATCAATGCGTACATGGCAAGCCGATATGGCGGCTAAATACACCTTAAGTGTAGAGGGAGATTTCCCTTCATCTAACAGTTTTTGTAGAAACTGCAATATCACTGCCATAGGGCAGGATATTGGGTCATGGCCCTCCGCCAGACACCAATCTTGAAACAACAGGCACTTGTATGTATACTGTGACCTAGTAGAGGGCGCTCTAGCACTCTGAATGGTCAAAATCACCGCCGTTGAGAGCCCTAAGGCTGACAGGCGCTCCCGTTCAGGGGCCAAGCCCATAGCTGCATGAGCTTGGGGTTTGGGTGCCATAGCCCTCCTTGGGCTTGGGACAACAGGTCTGCTCGCAGAGGGAGCTCCCTCGGGCGACCATGCAACAACTGCACCAGGCTCGGGAACCATATTCTCCGAGGCCACCGAGGAGCGATCAGAATCACTGTCGCTTGCTCTACCCTGACCTTCTCTAAGAAGGCGGGGAGCATCGGAGTCGGTGGAAACGCATATAGGAGCCCTGGTGGCCATTCGTGAGCCAGTGCATCAACTCCTAGGGGGCTGTCGAGGTCCTTCACCGAGAACCATAGGGGGCAGTGCGTGGTCTCTGCGAAGCGAAGAGATCTACCTGCGCTGTGCCGAACCATTCCCAGATGCGCTCTACCACCTGAGGGTGGAGACGCCATTCACCGGCAAGAGGGCCTCCTCTGGATAGGAGATCTGCTGCGTAATTGACTCGGTAGGGGAACTGCACGCAGAGAGGTTAAAGGCGGTTGTGCCCATAACAACATCCTTGTTACCATCCGGTGAAGACCGGGGGACCGCAAGCCACCCTGGCGGTTGATGTACGCCACAACTGTGGTGTTGTCTGACCGCACTAACACATGCTTGCCTAGAAGCACTGGCAAGAAGTGCCGGAGGGCGAGGTCCACCGCTCTGAGTTCCAGAGCATTGATGTGGGCTGACCTCCAGGGTCCTGACCACACTCCACGGGTCCCTGTCCCGTTCCAGACTGCTCCCCAACCTTGGTTGGAAGAGTCGGTCGTGATGACCTCCCTTCTGAAAATGGGACCCAAGCGTACGCCTTGGCGGATATTCGACGGAACTTTCCACCAGCGTAGCGCTTCCCAGCAGGCTCGGGATACCCTTAGCCTGCGGTGTTTGTCTCTCCGCAGATGCAACGCGAAGGCATTGAACCAGGTCTGCAGAGGTCTCTGGTGTAGTAAGCCCAAAGGAAGGGCTTGCGAGGCGGCAGCCATCAACCCCAGCATGCGCTGACACAGCTCCATGCTGACTGTTTCTCTAAACCTGAATAGGGAGAGACACCGCTCCATCGAGGCAACTCTTTGTGTCGACAGGGTCGTTTCCATGGACACTGAGTCCAGATGCAGACCCAAGAATTCTGTCTGTTGGCTCGGCACGAGGCGGCTCTTTTCTGAATTGATCTTCAGACCTAGCCGCTGAAGATGGTCTGTAACCATCACTGTGTGCTGTGCCGCCTGCTCCTTCGACTGCGCGCAGACGAGCCAGTCGTCCAGATAATTCAGCAGTCGGACACCTTGAGCCCGCAAGGGAGCTAGAATGGCATCCATACATTTGGAAAAGGTTCGAGGAGCTAGTGACAGGCCGAATGGAAGGACACAAAACTTCGTATACCCTGCTCTGAAATGCGAACGCAGATACTTCCTGAGACCCGGGCAGATGGGAACGTGAAAGTACGCATCTGTCAGGTCCACGGTGGTGAACCAGTCGCCGTGTCGGACTGACTGGATGATGTGCTTGTGCGTAAGCATCCTGAACGATAACACCCGCAGGTATTTGTTCAGTACTCGCAGATCTAAAATAGGACGGAGCCCGCCGTCCTTTTTGGGCACCAGGAAGTATTTGGAATAGAACCCCTGGTCGATCAGAGCAGGGTCTACTTGTTGAATGGCATGCCTGTATTTCCACATTCAGAGCTGAGGACTGAACCGAGTCCTTCACTGCAGTTACCACCACTCCCCGGAAGGGGGGAGGTTTTAACCGGAACTGTAGGGTGTACCCGGTGAATATAGTTTTGCTCACCCAGATGTCGTTGGTGCATTGTTGCCAGAACTGGAGCTGTGGGACAGTGTAGGGGTGGGTTAACAGCTGCCTGGAGTTCTCATGGCTGTTTCGGCTGTGCTCGTTCGCGAAGGGCCTGGCCAGAGCCATGAGGGCGTGGCCTGCCTCCTCCTCTAGGGCGCCACCCGCCACGCTGCGTTCTTACAAACGCGGGTTGGCCGCGCGGTGATGGACCTGAAGGGGAGGTCTTACTACCCCATGGTTGCGCCTGCTGCTGTGGCGGTGTCCTGCGCCACTGGTGTTCCTGAGGCCGCTTTGGCTGGAACGGCTTATTTGGCCACATCTTCGCCATTTGCTGTGACGCCTCCTGCGCCTTGGTGGAGCGTTGCAGCATCTCCTCCACTGCCGGGCCAAATGTGTGCCCCGGTGTGATTGGGGCATCCAGCAATGGGGCCTTGTCAGGTTCCTGCACTCTCGCCTGCGAGAGCCAGAGCTGCCTTCTGGCCACCACCAGAGATGCGATGCTCCTGCCCTGAGCCCGGGCATTGAGCTGGGCCAGATTTACTAGCAGCTGACTGACCGTCCCCAACTCGCTTCTGAGGGCCGCAGAAGGGCACTCAGGCAGGTCCCTAATGAGTGCCGCTTGCTAGACTGTCAGCAGGCTGGCCACATTTGACAGTCTGACCGCCTCTGTGGCTGCAGCGTACCCCTTTTTTAAATGCACCTCAGTGGTCCTGCACTGCTTATTGGGGCATGCAGGATCCTTTGTCAGCCCCGATAACGTTGGCGTCTTCACCAACGCGGCGAACGCAGCGTCCACCGGTGGGAAGGACGCCAACCCAGCTTCACTTGCCCCTTGCATGCTAAAGGCCGAGGCCTTGCGAGAAGTTGCAGGGGCAGAGGCCAGAGCCCCCCAGGTGGACTGTACCTCCTTAACAAAGTCTGGGAATGCCGGAAGCATCCTAGACTGATGGGGCTGGGCTGAAGGCGACTCAAACAAGGAACGCCGTGGTAGTTCCTCCATAGGCCACTCGATGCCCAAGTGGCGGGTTGCTCTCTCCACCACAGACCATGTCGGGTCATCGGTCTCCAGCACCTCGAGCTCGATGTCCTGCTCAGAGTGCTGGGAGGCTACCTCAGCTTCTATACTCTCTCCTTCCAGGACGTCATATGCGTCTCTGGAAACCGCATCGAGGGGCGACGACCGGTGCAGGTTGTGGAGGGGCCACTGGCTGGCTAGCTATGGGCCCAGCCGGTTGTTCTGGGACTCGGGGCACCACATTTGCCAGGGACATCAGGATGGACTGCTGCCCCATCATAACCTCCATGAACTGCGACATTATGGAGGTTAGCTCCGCCACCCCTGACCTGTCCCTCTCCGTCGAGGCGATCTGGAGTGCGACCTAGACTCCCGACGGGGGCGTACCCTACGAGGGGAGGGGCTGCGTTCCTGAGCGTGTCTGGTGGGGGACCTCTGACCAGCAGTTAGCTGGGAGGACGGGCTCCTGGAGAGCTGTAGCCACCCTGGCGGCGTCGCCGTAGACGACGGCGGGGCAGAAATGGTGTGGGATGACCCCGAAGAGGGAGAGTGCCCACCCACTGCTTTCTTCACCCTTTGGCGGAGGGTGCGCGTCTGGAAGCCAGCACAAAGATGGCAAAAAGCCCTATCCGCCACTGCAGATGCGGCGTGCTCTGGCCCCAGACACGCTACACAATCATCGTGCGGATCGCTGGCAGGCAGCTTTGCCTGACAGGTCACGCAGCGATGAAAACCTGACATCTCCGACGAGCGTGGCTCAACGAACGCCGAAGCGTCAAGTGTCAATCCTCGAAGGTGCGTCGAGCACCGAGCGTTGAGCGCCGACGCATCGAGCACCGAGCATCGAGCGCCGAAACGTCGAGCACCGAGGCGTCGAGCACCGAGCGTCGAGCGCCTAAGCGTCGAGCGCTAAGCACCTAAAGTGCGTGCGTCGAGCAACCGAAGCGTCGAACGCCAAAGCATCGAGTGTCGAGGTGCGTCGTCGAGCGCCAAAGCGTCGAGCAGCGACACGCCGAGCGTCGAGCACCGAGGTGCGTGCGTCGAGTGCCTAAGCGTCGAGCACCGAGTGTTGACGCGTCGAGCGTCGAGCACTGAAGCGTCGAGCACCGAGCGTCGAGCACCGGCGTCAAGCACCGGCGCCGGCGTCGAGCACCGAGCGTCGAGCACCAAGCGCCGGCGTCGGCGTCGAGCGCCGAAAGCACCGGCGTCGAGCACCGGCGTCGAGCACCGAGCGTCGAAAGCACCGAGTCCCAAGCGCGAAGCGCTGCACCAAACGCCTAGGGCGCTGACACCACGCAGGAGTGCGAGTACCAAGCGTTGAGACGCTAGCATGAGACTCTTAAGCGTCAGCTGACCCGCAGAGCGGAGACGCTAGTGCTGGTACAGTGTCTGATGCTGAGTAATACCTACCTTAGGTGCTAAGGGAGTATGTGCTTGGTGGTCGTCTTCCTAATGTTGAAAAAAAAGGGATTTTTTTTTTTTTTTTTTTTTTTTGGGACGCTGCAGCAACACTATATAGTGCTTAGTGACTGTAAAGGGCAGGCCATACAGCTACCACGCGGTAGCTGGAGCACACCGCTGTGGATATACTGCAGAGGCTCCACACACACACGGTTTAGCCACAGGCAAGACCGAGGCTGCAATGCAATAAAGAGTGCAACTGAAATAAACTCGGAGAAGGGGCAAAAACCAGCTTCTCAAGCCTAAGCTCTGTGAGTACAGTCAGTCGACAAGCTGTAATGACCTAGCGCTACCGATGCTGAAGACAAAAGAGGAAGAGAGTCTCTGCGCGCTGCGTATAGTAAGCTCCCAAGGGGGCAGGCTTACGTGGCAGCTCGCGCAGAGGCCTATCGCCAGCTTTGCTATAAAAGCTCAGCCAATCCCTACTGCCTGACGGCAATATCTCATACTTGATGGTTATTTTCGACTTGAAAGGGAACCATACTTATTTCTAGAAGGATTTTACTGTCACCCTTTTATTTGAAAAATAATTTATACCAGCCCAGATGATATTTACAGGAAAAGAGACTGAGACACAGAAAGCTACACGGTCAAATTGCACTAAGGTGCTCTTAAATAACAAATAAACAAAAATAACACAGACAAAACATTTAACTAAACACTCTTAACAAAATACATGGCACAAGGGCCAAAACCAAAGGTTCTACAAAAACTCACGAAACGTAAACACAGAACAGGACAGCACGGAACACGAAACACATACCTTCACCTTTATCACCAACATCAACTCTAATCATTCTAAATTACCACCCGGGAACACCAATTTTATACACCCGTGGCCTAATTAATAATTAAATCATTTATTCACTTGTCAGCTCCAGCCACATTCCCACATATTTTGACAGGGAGAAATGAAACCCCCTCCCTGCCAACCCAATATTCCCCCACACCAACACACACACATGCATCAACACACACACATGCATCAACACACACACATGCACCAGCAGGGCTTTTACACTGCCACACTGCCAGAGCCACTCACAGATTTTTTGTATTTAAGAAGACATATCTGAAATGTTTGGTAAATATAAATGTAGCATGTGTAACAAGAAACTAGTACTGAGAGAAAATGTTTTTACATTGGTAACAAATGATAAATATATGAATTTAGATTTTTTAAATTATTTCTCTAACATTCATCTAGAAAATATGAAATATACTGCATTAAATACTTATACGCATATTATACTTCTTTCATACAAGTGTGTGCGTGCATATGTATGTGTGAGAATGTGTGTAAAACTGAAAAAGCAATTGGAGATAACATTGTATCATTAGAAAAAAAAAGCAATGGAAAAAATCATTCCTGCGCATACAGCAGATAGATAGAAAATATTCCTGTTTTCCATTCTCTTCTGTTTGTATGAAATGGCTAACAGTTCATCTTTTTATATTAAAAAGAAAAAATTCAACATGATTCCTGAGAGCCCCTGAGCCCGCAGCACCGGATTCTTGATTTACATTCATTGTAAAGATTTATGAGTTACTTCCCAAGAATAAGTTGAAGCTGCAAGATTTTGGGTGGAATTATTCAAAACAGTGATTATTTTTGGAAGTGATTATGCATGCACACCTGATCAGGGTGTCACCTGTGCCATCTCGCCCAGCATGATAAAACACGGCAATTTTCTACATTTCACCTTGCTTGCACAAAGGAAAATCTCATAAGCATAGATAAGTCTATACTAGTGTCAGTTATTAAAAACTGTAAGATCGCACTGGAAAACTTTGCAGTTAACTGTATTGTGAGGTGATGGGCCAAATAACGAAATACAAAGCTGCAGAATAAAACAGGCCAGACTATTTGCTTTGCTTTAAAACACACAGCTGTATATTTATGATTAGCCACATGATATGTTGTCCGCTTCTACCATCATGTGCTGGTCTGCTTAAAATCTCGTCAGTCCAGGTCAAATACCAGGGTTAACTAATTCATTTTTAATTCCTTTGTCACCCCAGTCTCTGGCAATTTCTTCCCAGTCATATCTTAGAATCCAGCCTTTTCAGCCTTTTTAGACTTAATACATTTTTGCGGAATCTTAATTTGTTTTCTCATTCTGTTGCATTTGTTTTTACACCATGTGCAAGCCATCCAAATGCTTGCTTGTTTAACCTGCTTGTTTAACCATTTATTGTGAAAATGTATTGCTTTTAAACACTACAACAGAAATTACCACAACCAGTAAGCCTATGTTAAAACTATAGCAACCAAAAGGAGCAAGTTGGCAGAACAACTCTCCTCTTTATGTTTTGTGTGTGTTGTTATTGTTTTTTCTTGTATATTTATATAAATATGATGTAGATTGCAGTGAAAGGAGCTTTAAAATCCTCTTTAAAAAGCTCAGGAAGCAAAGAGAAAATAATAGCATGTTGTGTCAGGCTCAGTGAGTTAATGGTTATGATTAATTTAAATATGAAAATAATGAGCCTATTAAATGTGCTTATCCTTGTACTGTACATAGCTGTGCCCCAAAGGTAATGATGGTTTTTGCTGGGGAAATGGAATACAGTTTAAGGTGCACATAACATGTTTGCTAAATAACGATTTGTTTGAGAGGTCACACACTATGTCACTGGATAACAGTGGGGTCATCGTGAATAAAGGAAGTCAGATGTGAATGCTCTATTCATAGTTTAGGTAAATGTATTCAGCTGTTGAGTAATACTTTTTATCATCTGCTATATCAGGAAAACCTCTTCTTATTTTAAAGTGTTCTAGTTTGGTGTTACCATGTCTGTTAATTTCTGAAACCACAGTCGCTTCAGCATGTATCAACCTCAGTGTAACTGAATCCTCTTTTGCTAGCTAAAAAAAAACAAAGAAATGGTCTACAAAAAAATCATTGAAATGATATGGGAACAAACATGATATGCCAGTAGCTGTGTTATATACTGTATATATATATATATATATATATATATATATATATATATATATATAGAGAGAGAGAGAGAGAGAGAGAGAGAGAGAGAGAGAGAGAGATATTATAGATAGATAGATAGATAGATAGATAGATAGATAGATAGATAGATAGATAGATATGTGTGTGTGTAAGGAATCAAGTGTAACCCCTTAGTTCCCTTTCAATACTTTTGAAATATGCCTGCCACAGGTCAGGTATTTACTGAGCATTTTATGTCAGAGCTGCCGATAGGCCCCACCGGGGAGTGATGTCTTTGGTCCCTCCTCCCGAGGGAACAAACAGTCACTCCACGGAGCTCACTCCTCTTTTGCTTCTCACAAAGTTAGGTAAGGTAGGTATACTAACCTCTCCAGTTGCTGTGATTGAGTTTGTGTGAAAGAGCTCTCACTCAAGTTCCCCTACAATATTTATATTTCTAGAAGTCGGTTTGCCACTTCCCCGGAATCAGAAACTCGGCATCTGAAACTGAGCTATAAACACTGCGCAACGACGCTTTGTTAAATAATTTCTCTTTTCAACAGCCTGCATCACTTGGCGATTGCAGTCTGCTTTTCTAACTCTGCAGCTTCTGCTCTCTCGGTACTTAGACACTTCAAAAAACCAAATGGCCCAAGTCCTTGCGGACATGGGAAGGTGGCTCCCTCCATCAGGAGGAGGAGGAGGGACAGGACCAGGAGCTAGCCTCTGATGCTGGGTTTTCCCCTATCCAAAACTCGATCCCAGCCCTTATGGAGCAGGCCTTCAAGTTCCTGCAGATACCTTGGAAGCAGCACCCGAACAGCAGCAATTGGTTTTTAACATTCAGCCTCCTATCCCCCGCCCCCAGCCCTTTCCAGTGTTCCCAGACTTCTTAGAAGAAGTACGGTCCACTTGAAGGCTTGCAGCCTCAAACCCAACCCTTCACACAACATCAGCTACAGTATTGGCGCACTTGCACCTCAGACAATTGGGTGGTCACCACTGTAGACACCGGTTACGCACTTCAGTTCCGCGCAGGTCCTCCTCCCTTTCGAGGGATCACGGTTACATCAGTGAGCAACCCTCTCCAGGTTTTGGCCCTCAAACGCGAAGTAGCTTAATTACTTCTCAAACAAGCCATCCACCTTGTAGAACCCACCTCCCAAGACGAGGGGTTCAACTCGAGATATTTTTTGGTGCCAAAGAAGGATGCCGGCTTTCGCCCCATCCTAGACTTGAGACACTTCAACAGGTTCTTGAAGGAGCGGAGGTTCCAAATGGTCACACACTGTCATAGTCTCCAGTCTGTCCAGCCGGGTGACTCGTTCACTACTGTGGATTTAAAGGACACATATTTTTATGTCCCTATTTGTCCTGTGCACAGGAAATATCTCTGCTTCGCTTTTCAGGGAAGCGTCTTCGAGTCTTCCGTGCTGCCATTTGGCCTCCCCTTAGCCCCCCGCACGTTTTCAAAGTGCATGGATGTCATCTTGACCCCCTTGCGGCTGCAAGGGATTAGGGTGTTGAATTACCTGGACGATCCGGAACCGGGCAGACTCCAACTATAGGTCTGGCCCCTGAATGGGACCATCTGTCCGCCCTAGGGCTCTCAGACGCAGTCATTAGTACACTGCATAACACTAGGGCCTCCTCCACAAGTTTGTTGTATGCTTACAAATGGAGGTACTTTCAAGATTGGTGTCTGACCAAGGGTCATGACCCTATCTATCTCTTGCCCTATAGCGGTCATTTTACAATTCCTGCAAGATCTGCTAGAGGCAGGGTAAATCCCCCCCTACACTGAAAGTTTACTTGGCAGCAATATCTGCATGTCATTTCCCCGTAGACTCAGTGTCCCCAGGCGCTCATGTCCTGGCGACCCATTTTCTCAAGGGTTCTCGGCGGTTATGTCCTCCTATAAAGGACACCCTACCCGAGTGGAGCCTAGATGTGGTTTTGGAGGCTCACACTAAGGCCCTGTTTGAACCTATGCATTCCATAGAGCTGAAGTATCTCTCTATGAAGACAGCCTTTTTGTTAGCCATCACCTCCGCTGTTTCGGACGATGGAAACAGGGTGTCGTTACAAATGAACCCTGCTTTCTTCCCTAGGGTGGTTACGGCTTTCTACTTGAACCAGTCAGTGGAACTAGAGGCTTTCCATCCCCCTCCGTTTTCTTTGAAGGAGGACCAGAAACTAAACTTCCTCTGCCCAGTTCGGGCATTGAGAAGCTGTGTTAGCAGAACGAGAGCTCTGCGTCAGTCAGACCACCTCTTCATCTGTTATGGTGTAAGGACCCTGGGTCAGGCCCTCTCAAAGCAGCGGCTGTCTCACTGGATTGTGGACACAGTTTCGACTATGTATACTAATGCTGGCCTACCCCCACCTGGGCGAGTGGCACGACTCTACCAAGAGTGGGCCCTCTTTAGAGGAGCCTTATTGACTGATATATGTACTGCGGCTAGCTAGGCTACTCTGCATACTTTCACCAGGTTCTACTGACTTAACGTGGTAGATCCCTCTATGCCTTCTTTAACCACAAGGGTCCTTGAGGTTGCATGCTCACACCGCTAACTGTGGTTTTGCGGTCTCGAGACGTCCTTCGTATGCTGTCTTCGCTCATGCTCCCTTGCGACGGCTTTTCCCAAAAGTATTGGTTGGTGGTCGTCTTCAAATTGAAAGGGAACGTTAGGTTACGAATGTAACCCTGGTTCCCTGGAAGAGAAGACGAGCACCAAACCTTGTGGGGTCGCATCGTTTGCTTCTTCAGGTTCAATGCAAAAGAGGAAGTGAGCTTCTTGGAGTGACTATTTGTTCCCTCGGGAGGCGGGATTGAGGACGTCACTCCCGAGAGGGGCCTATCAACAGCTCTGACATAAAATGCTCAGTAAACCTGTGGCAGGCATATCCCAAAAGTATTGGTTGGTGGTCGTCTTCTCTTTCAGGGAACCAGGGTTACATCCGCAACCTAACATTTTCATTTATTCAAAATGTATTTGATGCAGTTATTTTATTATGTTTAAAAGTAAATGTAAAGTGTTTTGGGAGGTAAAAATTATTTCAGGCAAATCGGGGGGTTCCACTCCTTTTTGGGGACATTTCACTGAGGGGTCCTTTTATGGTGCACTCTGATCAGGCTGCATAATGTAAACAATTTCTCAATAATAATAATAATAATAATAATAATAATAATAATAATAATAATAATAATGTTATTGAACTGGTTTCTAATTTTTAAAATAGAATAATATAGCAGATTATTGTGTAAGACTATGCTGTAGTTATTGTCATGTTTTTTGAGACATTTTTGTATTGAAATGGTGATTTAAAATGTGATAGTTTAATGTTAATTTGTTTAAAGATACTTATTTTGCAAACTAAAAAGCATTAGTGACTATGTTCGTATTAAAACTGTTGGATAAAACTGAAATCCATATTTTTGTGAACAATTTGGTGATTTTGTATTTTGAAAATGTGGAAGTAAAAAGACGGAAAAGAAGGTTTCTAATGTGAATTGTTTGAGTTGCATTGGGTTACATAAAGAAACAAAATACTGAATAGTTTTCAAACCGTTTTCTTCATTGGAAATATTTTGTAGTATAATACAATGATGTTGTATTAATAGTGGTTTATTTTAAACTGCATTTTGGGAATGGGAGCAAGAGTTATTTTAAAAGTATTGAAAAGTATTAAACCAACACGTGCTTTAGTGTACAAACAACTACCGGTACATAGTTGATTGCATGGTAACTTTGTGCAGGAGTTTAGTTTCAGAAGCTGCATAATAGTGTATAGTTTGTGTGGTGAATTCAATGGAACTAATTTGGTTAGTTTCTGTTTTATCTCCATTTGCTCTACTGTGGTCACACCACTGGTCGTACTAGTAAATGTAAATGCATACTTCTCCTTTTGTGGTGCACTCTGATCTGGCTGCATAATGTAAACAATGTCTCTGATTTAAAAGGAAATTATAAAGTGCAAATTAAGACTCAAAACAAGTCTGGAGTCATTTATTTTGCATTCCCTTACTTTGCATTCACCACCAGTGACATGCAAAGTTCTCCCTTACATATATATGTATTTATTATTATTATTTTTTTAGAATAAGCCTTATTCTTGCTTATGCTTCCGCCATGGTTATCCTTATAACATACATTCAGGTACACTGTAGTTAGAAAGAAAGATGTGCACCTTGTTGATGAATCGCATTAATGGATTAGATTTACAATTAGTTGCAACAACTGATTTGGTTTTAACTTAAATCCATGATTGTATGCATCTATTCAAACCATGATGTTTTTTTTTTATTCAACAAAATATGTTTTTTGTGGTAAAATGAAGAGACTTGCAAACACGAAACATTATTTTACAATAATTGAAAACCGTAAAATGCATTTATCGTCCAATATGTCACATACACCTTTTTGACTTGCTGATTTAATTGATAATTGGGTAAAAGTGCGCTGTGAAGACATGTTTTTTGACAAGTTTCTACAGTTAAACTTCCCACACAACATAAACCTTCTCTCCTGTGTATGATGATGAGTATGGGTGGGTCATGTGAGTTGTCCAGACCCAATCATAATCTATGGCTGCTAAGGAATTTTAAAAAATGAAACATGTCTACTGATGCCAGAATTTAATGTTGCTGGCACTATATTAGGCACCCTGGCACTGGAATCTAGCACCATAGTGCCAGATTTGCACCCCTGCTATAGCTTACATGTATAAACATAGGTCACAAACTAAGTGAATAGTAGCCTGTTTTTATTGCAGCTGTCAACGAAAGATGAAGTTACAATCAAGCTTGTATTTATGTTTGAGAAAAAATACAATTAAGACCAAATATTTTATATTTGGATTGTCTGACTTTACAACAAGTCTACAGTTTATGCTTAATTGATAATGCATTTATAATATAGTATATTTTAGTTCTCTGCTTTTGGGATGGATGTTATATTTCTAAAAATATAATAAGTGGAAGTAAGTAACAAAGCTCCAGTTTAAAACAAGTCCATGTGTACTGTACTATAAGTAAACTAAATGTATAAATAAAGAAATAAAACAGAACCAGAAATGAAAGCAAAGAAAATAAGAATAAAGATTAAAAAGACATTTCAAATGAGGTCACTCGGCTTGACAGCCTCATCGAGACAGACTCCAGACACCATGGCGAAGGGGCTCTATTATCTCCCAGCTAAACAGAATTTGCCCAACCAGGGCTGAATCCTAGGTGGGTCAGGAACAGCAGTCTTTTTTAAACCATCATGCCAGCTAGTAGCAATTTCATTGAGAAAACTAGCAGGTACAGTCAAAAAAAAATCTCAATTTAGCCCTGGGCACAAACTAAAACTACTGGTTAAAAAACATAGATTGCTTACATAAAAAAAATATTAAATAGAATATTTTCTGAGAAATACCTAATGGTCTCTGGTATTTGTTTTCTTTGGTAATACAATCCTATTTGTAGACTACATCTTTACAAATTAAAATTACATGCCTTCCATAAACTGTAGCCAAACACTAAGCAGCCCTTACTATACTTGATGCAAATTAAGTGTTTCCACCTGTGACCTTAAACACTCTTGCCACTAAGTGTTCTATATGTGATAAGACACTCCATTTGATTAATAATTAAATGTGACTACAGAAACAGAGTCAAACACAATCAATAGGTACAGTAGAGCAATCATTTCAAGAAAAAAAATCTGTTCAGAGGACCAATATTGGTAATACAAGTTTCCCTACATTGCCTCCTCAACACTGACTTAGAAGAGTATGAGGAGATATATATTAGAAAACGATATATTAGAAGCAATTGGTATTTCCTTATCCATCAAAACCAGCCAATCAAGGCTTTTCAGCGATGAAAGCAACCAAACCTTAGCAGCCTGTCAGCTCAACTGGTGCTCAAACAGCATCTTTCACCAACAAGAAAGCTAGACATGGAAAGTTCATTAATATTGCTCCGTTCAGATATCTGGGACTGTCCAGATAAACTATAATTACTTCTGACAAATGTTATTTGTTTAATAAAGTCATGTTTTT
Organism: Acipenser oxyrinchus oxyrinchus; assembly: GCA_030684275.1. Taxonomy (NCBI): domain Eukaryota; kingdom Metazoa; phylum Chordata; class Actinopteri; order Acipenseriformes; family Acipenseridae; genus Acipenser; species Acipenser oxyrinchus. The sequence continues at coordinate 17,765,661 of CM060251.1, forward strand.
TTGTTTTGTTTTTTTCTCTCATTATGTATGTGATCCTTTATGAACATTTATGAAAACTTCTCAGCTGAAAGGTACCCTTCGAATCATTAGAAGTTCAAGGTAAATCTAGGTTTTAAAGTCTTTTTAAGAAAATAATGAGAAAAATCGTTTTCTAGAAGCAATAGTGCCCTCTCGATAAAGACTCTACTGTGAGGTAGTTGACCTTGACTTTCATTAGCACCCTCGCCTTTGGCTCAGAACGCATAACTCCAGTCGCGGTCAACTACCATATGGTAGAGCCTTCATCGACGTACACAATTGCTTGATCAATGCCCATTCAATTCCTAGACTTTCTGAGACTTCCTACAGACTGTGTGTTCCCACTGTAAATTGTGCCATTTGTATGTTTAGTTTTCTAATGTGGACTAAGCTCCTCTCCTTTGTGACTTTAATTAGCTGCAATAGTTGACCCCATACAGTAACATAAACTGGATTCAAAGCCAGAGGGTGAAAGTCTGGAGCATTTAACCACTGTGCCATCAAGCCTCTCATATTGTAAAAATTATGGAATGATAGCACAGGTGACTGTACTCTCCAGTAGTTGTCGGTTTGACTATGGGCCAGGTGCAGTGTGGGCTTGTCCCCACACCTCACTGATCCAGGGCCATATTAATCATTCAGGGTTGTTGGTTAAACTAAGTCAACAAATCCACCACTGGCTAGGATCTTTAAACATTTACTCAGGAAAAAATCTCATCAGCCTGCAATAAAGCCGTCTCACTAGCAGTTGCATTTCAGAAACAAGAAAAGGCCAGCTTGGATATCATTTTGCTATAATTGGTGGCAGTTTAAGGTATAAACTGTATATAGGGCACTGTGTAATCGCCCGCGTTTGTGAGAACTGTGAGAGTTTAATAGAGTGGCAGTAAGGAGGGCAGCAGTGTGATAAAGTGTTAGACCTCGTGTGCAGTGGTTAAATTGGAAGCCTGGCTTGAAAGTAACTGTTAGGCAACTTTAAGTGGCTGAAGTTTTGAGCTGCGACTTATAAATGATAAATAACAAAAGAAAACTTTGCAGATGCAGTGAGCAGCACAATGGAAAATATATTGTCCTTGTCCTTGCCCAAGTTAACAAAAGATCCTTCCTTCACCATCTCATGACAATGGCCCTGCAAATGAACATCATCTGAATAAAAGCCTAAACACATTTTCACTCTCATTAACCACAGCAGGGTATTGCGCAATTTGCCTGGCTTCTGCTTAGACCACTGTGCACCATTTTACTAGCTGCCATTTGATGCCTTTTATGGCAGGTGATATATGGAGTGGGAGTTTCAGGAGTCATAAACAGAAGCCACTGTGTATCACAATGTGGTTTAGGGATATAATGACAGTGCTATAAAAAAAAGAGATGACAATACTGCGTTAGGCATGATGTACCAAATCAATAGACCGTATAAAGAAAACAAAAACAGAAACGCAATGTTGTCTTTCTTGCAGCAAACAGCTTTTGTTTTAAAGATGAAAAAACAAAAAATACTCAGTGCACATTTTCTACATATGAAAGCAGAATTATCAGCCATGTATTTATAGTTTTGGGATGAGGTGGAGGAAACTGTGACTTCCCACGTAATAATGTCAATGTGTCTAACAATTAGAACACTTCCAATTATAAAAAAGAAATACAAAGGACTTGAGTTTTTAACAACTGAAAAGAATATCAGATGTCCCTTTAACATTGTAATGATAAAAAATACTATATTTTAACAGAAGTAATTTCTATCTGAACTATGGTTGTTCATTACTGTTAACATGTTATGTCCAAAAGCAAAGCAAAACATTTGAATTAATCTCACAAATCCTGACTAATTTAACTATCATACTAAATGCAACTTCTTTTCATATAATATTGCCATATAATCCAAACACAACATGGTTTGAAACAAAAAAATGGTACATTTAAGATTTAAAACAAAACAAAAAAAACGTATTGCCTTAATTTTTAAATCAAGAAAGAGTGAATACAATAGGCCTACTTCTGATTTGGCTTGTCCAATGCGAATGTAGAGGCCTAAAGTGTGTATCCTAGCAACACGCTAATCTACCGTACTAGCACTAAAAGAAGCACACTCTCACACACTCAAGGTTTTAATGCAAACCGGCAACAGGAGACTTCAAACAGGTTTCTAATTTGATGCATAGATACTCCAATATGTAATCGATGCACTGAGTAATTGTTGCACCCCTAGTATATAGTGAATTGGCTTGAGGGGACAGTTCACCCTGTTTATATACAGTGCCTATAGAAAGTCTACACCCCCTTGAACTTTTTTCACATTTTGTTGTGTCAGTGCCTCAGAGTTTCATGCATTTAAATAAGGATTTTTTTCCACTTATCTACACACCATACTCCACACTGTTAAGGGGAAAAAAAGGTTTTATTGAGAAAAAAATTATATATTAAAAATGCAAAACTGAAAGATCATAATTGGATAAGTCACCACCCCCCTGAGTTAATACTTGGTGGAAGCACCTTTGGCAGCAATTACAGTTGTGAGTCTTTTGGGTTAGGTCTCTACCAACTTTGCACACCTAGTCTTGGCAATATTTAACCATTCTTCTTTACAAAACTGTTCAAGCTCTGTCAAGTTCCTTGGGGAGCGTTGATGGACAGCAATCTTCAAGTCATGCCACAAATTTTCGATTGGATTTAGGTCGGGGCTCTGACTGGGCCACTCAAGGACATTTACCTTTTTGTTCCTTAGCCACTCCAGTGTAGCTTTGGCTGTGTGCTTTGGGTCGTTGTCATGCTGAAAGGTGAACTTCCGTCCCAGTTTCAGCTTTCTTGCAGAGGGCAGCAGGTTTTCCTCAATGACTTCTCTGTACTTTGCTCCATTCATTTTCCCTTCTATCCTGACAAGTGCCCCAGTCCCTGCCGATGAGAAACATCCCCATAATATGATGCTTCCACCACCATGCTTCACAGTAGGGATGGTGTTCTTTGGGTGATGCGCTGTGTTGGGTTTGCGCCAAACATAACGCTTTGCATTTAGGCCAAAAAGTTCCATTTTAGTTTCGTCAGACCACAAAACTTTTTGCCACATGGCTACAGAATATCCTGAGTGTTTTTTGCATACTTCAAACGGGATTCAAGGTGGGCTTTCTTGAGTAATGGCTTCCTTCTTGCCACCCTATCATACAGGCCAGATTTGTGGAGTGCTAGGGATATTGTTGTCACATGCACACTTTGACCAGTCTTGGCCATTAAAGCCTGTAGCTCTTGCAAAGTTGCCATTGGCCTCTTGGTAGCCTCTCTGATCAGTCTCCTTCTTGCTCGGTCATCCAGTTTAGAGGGATGGCCTGATATAGGCAGGGTCTTGGTGGTGCCATACACCTTCCACTTCTTAATAATCGTCTTGACCATGCTCCAAGGGATAGTCAAGGCCTTTGATATTTTTTATACCCATCCCCTGATCTGTGCCTTTCAACAACTTTGTCCCGGAGTTCTTTTGAAAGCGCCTTGGTGCTCATGGTTGAGTCTTTGCTTTGAAATGCACTACCCAGCAGAGGGAACCTACAGGAATTGCTGAATTTATCCTGAAATCATGTCAATAACTACAATTTGTCACAGGTGGAGGCCTCTAGGTGATTTTGAAGGCGATTTGGTTACAGCTGAGCTCATTTAGGATTGCTATTACAAGGGGGGTGGACACTTATCCAACCAAGCTATTTCAGTTTTTATTTTTAATTAATTTTCTACAAATTTCTAGAATATTTTTTCACTTGGAAGTTGTGGGGTAGGAAGTGTAGATAAAATTTTAAAAAAGAAAACATTTTTAATGCATTTTAATTCCAGGCTATAAGGCAACAAAAGGTGAACATTTTGAGAGGGGGTGTAACATTTATATAGGCACTGTATATATAGTAACATTTTCGGGTTCTGGCCTTATGGACTCAGACAAAGGCAGTGATTGTAGTGAACAGGTGGTGGTCAGCCCGTATTTATTTAGAATAAAGGATAGAGGGGTGAAAGAGCACAGGGTAGGCAGAAGTATGGGGGGGAAGGATCAAGACATGCACACACACACACACACACACACACACACACACACACGCTCCTCGGGCTCGTCACTCGGACTCCAGTCCGGCTCCTTCCCTCTGTCAGTCGCTCCCTTGTCCCGACAGGTTGTCCATTCTCTCCCTCTTTTCTTCTCACTTCTCTCAGCAAGGTTCCTTATTATCTTATTATCTCCTCACTCCTATCAGTTCGGCTGTCGTCTCTCTCTCTCTCTCTCGCGTCATTCTTGCAGCTCTTATATGCTGGCCCGCCCCCTCTTGCTTCTCAGATCCAGTTGGAGGAGACCTCTTGGCAGCCTTTGCCCTCCGCCCAATCAGTGTCCTCTCCACCTGTCCATCACAGAGGTCCTCCAAGATTCCCGCCACCTCTCAAGGTCGTTTATATATATATATATATATATATATATATATATATATATATATATATATATATACAGGCTAACTTCACTATAACTAACCCCATGGGACCTGGACAAATGTTCGTTTTATCAGGGTGTTCACTATAATAGGGTTTGGCATTTTTCTGTATCAGAATAATGACAAAACGACACATTTGAATTGAACATCACATTGATCAACATTTAAACGTTATTGTGACAAGGTACTCGTGTCACATGTGTGGGTAACCGCATTGCAAGACAGAGAGACATGAGAGTTGGAGTTGAAACAGCGGCACAGGCGGCAGGATTTATTATACACAAAACAGAAAGTAAACAAACAGGTCATGTGATGCTACCAACGATGGTAACGCACAGAGGACACATACAGAAGACTGTACAAAAGGCAAAATAAAACACAGTACAAAAGCTACAAATAAAAGGTGCCACACAGAGCGAGCACTAGCCTTACTGAATGAGGCGTCCAGCTCCAGGAACCTGCTACACCTGATTGAGTTCCGGCACAGCCAATCACTCGCTGCCCTTCCTCTCAACCAAACCTAGCAGGCAGCAAGTCTCAATCGAGCGCCCGTATGTAAGAAATCATTTGATCAAACATAACAACTCCAAAAAGCACACAAAACAAACCTGTTTCCACATGTAAATTACACCAACACTAATTTCCCCCAGTGCAGGGCAATCGCCCTGCTGCAGGTATGTTTAAAAGAAAACAGTAAAGTAATGAAAAAGGAAAGAATGTACACTTACATGCTGAATACAGTAATTACATATTCTTTCTCTTGAAAAACCTATCCAGCGTAAATTGCTCCTCACGCTCGTTGCCTGGTTGCAGTTTGTGTAGTAGTAATCATGCGTTCGTCATGCATGATTCATACTACAATAAGTCATCTTTCAATTAGCGTTATCTTTGAATTAGTCAACCATGGTCTTTGTTTTCACTGAGAGAATAACACACTTCACACTGGAGAAAGTTCAGTGTCAGTCAGTACTGAGATCGTTCGGGTTGATCCTGTACGTGAGTGTTTTAATAGGGCTAATTTGCATTCAAAAAATCGTTTTTGCTGTTGGGATCGTTAAAAATGGGTGTTCGTTATAAGAAGGGTTTGTTATAGTGAAGTTAGCCTGTATATATATGTATGTATAGATAGATAGATAGATAGATAGATAGATAGATAGATAGATAGATAGATAGATAGATAGATTGAATTTGGATTTTGAATTTGGCTGAAGTCTATTATGCCATGTAATGGCTGGGTTGCAGTGCCTTAATGAAATCAGGGAAGCAGAAGAAATGAAAGGAAGTCATGTTTTCCACTCTGACTTTAAAAGCAAGAAAACATACTGCTAAAAAGATAAGCCGTTGTTAAAAAAAAATCTACTAAATCTGTAAAAACATATCTTTCAAAATAGGTAGGGCAAACTCATATCCTGAATTTCATGACTTACAGACTGAATTTGATAAGACTTCAGGGTTTAAAAAGACCAGCCACACAGGTTCTTTTCGGTAGCACCCACCCTTAATGAAGAATTTTGCCGCCTTTCTTGAAAATAAGATGTATATCTCAAGGGTTCTTTCCTAATTAAATAAGTACATTTGAAATTTGATAATCCACTTTTACTGTTTTCTGTGGGGAGTTTGGATTAAGTGAGAACTAGGGGTGTGCAGAAACTCGTACTCATACTGGGATAATGAAAGGTCAGTTTACGGCAGTAAAAATGTCAACACCCCTAATGAGAGGAAAATAAGCTTCCAAGCAGCTTTTAAATCATTCAATGTGGAAGTTAACTGACGTTGATTAATACTCAATTGTAAACATGAGGGACAGCTTTTCTTGTTTTGAAATCAACATACTACTGAATAGAGTTATTGAATACCTGCTGATAAATACTTCTTAGTGGCATTTCTAGGTACGAGTTTCTGCACACCCCTAGTAGGAACAAGAGAGCAAGACAACTTGGATATAAAAAGCAGAAGATCCTACTCATTCACCCTTATTTACTGTTATATGTTATCACTTCCAACAGCAAAATGCTATATTGGTCATTCCCTAGGCAGCAGATATTCTATTTTGTGACCTCTAAAGGTGATGCATGTATGTCTGCACTATTATTTTTTCTTGAACTTGAAATTCTGATTCAAAACTGTGGTGTAAATGTCAAATTTTCAGATATTGGTGACTTATGTGTCCAGGTACAGTTTTCGACTGTTTGGTGTTCTATATTAGGTGGTCCCTGACACACTGCAACCTCATAATTCCACATAATAACAGCCCTAATATACAGGCCTGAGTCAAAGTCGCAAGTCAATAAATCCATTCCTACCTCCCATTCACACAAAGTGTTGAACAGCACTCAGAGCACAGAGTCACAAAGTCCTGCAGTCTATCACATCAAGGTTGTCTGGTGTCTAAAGTAAAAACTCCTTTTGAAAGCAAACTGAAAGCTCTTTCAGAGACTAAAGCAATACAGTCATCAAGTTGATAAGCTTGACAGAAAGTCTATCCAGGACTGTTGGGAAGTTGTGATACCTGCACTGAGTGTATATTCTAAATTACATAATAAAACAGGATTACATTATTATTCTAAACTAAGCTATATTTCATCTGTGAGAGGCTAAGAAGAAAATATTTTACTTCTGCCTGGTTGATAAAAGGGCTTCACCAGGTACAATGAAACTTTTAGACATAATCATTTTTTAATCTAATTTATCTCTAACTTTTTGCACTGGAATACGATTTGGAAGCAAGGCTTTGCATCGTCTTTTAGGGCTAGCACCAGTGGTCGGCATAACTTTTGAGTAATATGACACGTTCCTTTCGTTGTCTGCAAATGGCCAAATTCCACTTCATGCTGTGATGTCGTCTCTTCCAGATTTTTTTGAAAAACTACATGTGAGAAAAAAAAAAAAAAAAAAGCCCTTCTTGTAGTTGAGTTAGTGTCGGAACCGGATGACATTCTGTACTGGTGCTCTCCTTGTGGACATAACTGACATAACATTATTTGACGCTCCTTTGAACTTGCCGTTACGGGAGTCACATGGTGGTCAGTGTGTTTTTCAAATCTTACAAATCTCAAAAGTTACAGCTGTGAATTTCGAATTTATGACCCAAAATGGACAAATATTTGAAGAAAAGAGATTTTGGCACTTCCACATCTACTTGCAGTGATGAAGCCGAACATGAAACTAAAAAAGTGAAAGCGATGAACCAACACTTCTGTGAGAGCTAACTGCAGTATGGATTTTCGTTTACAGAGGAACCTTCTTGCCCTCTTTCACAATGTCTTGTGTTTGGGGAAAAACTCTCAAACCATGCCAAGGTGCCAAGTAAGTTAAAACGACATCTTAGAAGCAAACATTCATCCCTTGCCAAGAAGGACATACATTTGTTCAAGCGTTTGAGGGATCATAATGAAAAGCAAGCGTGACTGATGATAGACTGTGCAACTGTTTCTGACAAAGCGCTGGAGTAATGTTAGGTGCAAATGCAGTCAAGAAAATTGAAAATGTTCCCCTTTCAGATAACACAGTAAGTTGCTGCATTGATGACACGTCAGGTGATGTTGAGATGGTGCTCCGAGAAAATTTAAAATCAAGACAAAAATTTGCATTGCAGCTTGAGGAATCAACAGATATCAGTGCCCATGCTCAACTCTTGGCTAATGTAAGGTATGTTGACGGAGAAGTACAATAAAGTTAATGATGTTAGAAGAATGGCAAGGGTGGTAAACAGCTTAAACCAAGGCAATTAGAGAGCACGTTCATTTGGAGACAGTATCACCGCATTCACACTTGCGATTGAAGGCAGCCCAGGGCCACCTCAGGGCTGCCTTTTCTCATACATAAACGCCCCAAAAAAGAAAAGGCAGCCCAGGGCTGACCTAGACTTAGGCCACCGTTTCAATGTAGCCCAGGGCCTGCAATCAAGGACCAGGGCCGGCCTTTACATATATATGAACACAAAGCAGACTTAGGGCCACCTTTTCGTATCACATGACCAATTTGGTTACGTCACTCAGCACTCCCATACTCCTACGTGTGTGAAAGGTAAATAGAAAGGTGAATGCTCTGCTAGCCAAAACGGCAGTGGATCAATATTGAATGCTAATTATTTCTACATCATACAACTTTAAAAAAATCTAGTGGGTTAATGTTCAGGTTATTTCTTTCACATAAAAGAGCTGTAGTACATTCATAATTAAGCTAAATTACCTTTTCTTCCTGCTATTTAGCAAATATAAAAACTGCAGGATTGTGAATCTCAATAATGATCAATAATGCTGGCAACTTGGCATATTCAGCCATCATTGTTTATTTTGCATGCAACGATATACATAGCTACAGAAGTGTGTGTCTTTACATTAAAATGCCCATCATTTCTTTTAGCTGCTTGCTTTTACACACACATAAAATACTGTACTCATCCACAAATATTAAGACCGTTGATGCACCATAACATTAAGTCAAAATAGTCAATAATATATATAGTTTTTTTTTTTTTAATATATACCTTAATATAAACATCTGCTACAAATCAAGGATTACTGTATATCCCGGTAGCTCTTCCATTCTGAGTGCAGGCTATCGTTCCATACAAAAAAAAAAAATTGCCATATTTTAAGCCTGCTTAAATGCCAAGTATGGTAATAAAAGCACATCTCCTAATAGGTGACGGTTACCATGTTTGATTAATAGATATTCACCTTTAAAATTGAACATCAATGTTATCGATAGACAATCTAACAGCTGCATATGGCTGCCCTTGATCAGAGCTAATTATTTTACATGAAGACAAACACAAGTCATGCATTGTTAATGAGGTTATCTTGACATAAGGTGAGAGATTAAACAACTTCTGCAAGTCCCTTCCATTTATTTTCTGAGTCAAGAATTTAGTATTTCAGGCGTGTCATGAATCAGTTCTTCTGTATCGCCAAACCGACCTCAAGTCAAATTTGCATTAGCAAATGGGAAAATACTGTACAGCTATTTGTTAATCTGTTCTTTGTTTATACAACATACTTGTAATCCAGTTTTAATTACATATTCACTAAATATCCATGACTTTCAGTTTACTTATGCAGTCAGAAAACACTATAATTCTGTCTCATATTATTCACCCACATCAGAATGCTGTGTAAACCCAATCCACCCAGTTCAGTCTGAGAACATTGTTTTTAATGAATCATGAGGAAATTTGACTGAGTTTTGTTCATCTCGCTGTAGCTTTTTATCTATTGCAGCCTCATGCACACGGACAGACACATGATGGCAACCCACACTGAGCCTATTGTCAATGAAAATAACTCAATTTCCACACATTTCATATTTGTATAATATTCTATAAAAAGCTATATGCCATCATGTCAGATAATACACAGAGATACCATGTAAGCAATTACTTTTGTAGTACACGCTTAAGTTGTACAGGAATGTAGTAGGCTATATAGTCACTTATTATACAGGCAGCGTGTAGCTCCCATTCATTTTCTCATTTTATATATATATACAGTACTGTGCAAAAGTTTTAGGCAGGTGTGAAAAAATGCTGTAAAGTAAGAATGCTTTCAAAAATAGACATGTTAATAGATTATATTTATCAATTAACTAAATGCAAAGTGAGTGAACAGAAGAAAAATCTAAATCAAATCCATATTTGGTGTGACCACCCTTTGCCTTCAAAACAGCATCAAGCATCAATTCTTCTAGGTACACTTGCACACAGTTTTTGAAGGAACTCGGCAGGTAGGTTGGCCCAAACATCTTGGAGAACTAACCACAGTTCTTCTGTGGATTTAGGCAGCCTCAGTTGCTTCTCTCTCTTCATGTAATCCCAGACAGACTCAATGATGTTGAGATCAGGGCTCTGTGGGGGCATAACCATCACTTCCAGGATTCCTTGTTCTTCTTTACGCTGAAGATAGTTCTTAATGACTTTCGCTGTATGTTTGGGGTCGTTGTCATGCTGCAGAATAAATTTGGGGCCAATCAGATGCCTCCCTGATGGTATTGCATGATGGATAAGTATCTGCCTGTACTTCTCAGCATTGAAGAGACCATTAATTCTGACCAAATCCCCAACTCCATTTGCAGAAATGCAGCCCCAAACTTGCAAGGAACCTCCACCATGCTTCACTGTTGCCTGCAGACACTCATTCGTGTACGCTCTCCAGCCCTTCGGCGAACAAACTGCCTTCTGCTACAGCCAAATATTTCAAATTTTGACTCATCAGTCCAGAGCACCTGCTGCCATTTTTCTGCACCCCAGTTCCTGTGTTTTTGTGCATAGTTGAGTCGCTTGGCCTTGTTTCCACGTCAGAGGTATGGCTTTTTGACTGCAAGTCTTCCATGAAGGCCACTTCTGACCAGACTTCTCCAGACAGTTGATGGGTGTACCAGGGTCCCACTGTTTTCTGCCAGTTCTGAGCTGATGGCACTGCTGGACATCTTCCGATTGCGAAGGGAAGTAAGCATGATGTGTCTTTCATCTGCTGCAGTAAGTTTCCTTGGCCGACCACTGCGCTCACGGTCCTCAACGTTGCCTGTTTCTTTGTGCTTCTTCAAAAGAGCTTGGACAGCACATCTGGAAACCCCTGTCTGCCTTGAAATTTCTGCCTGGGAGAGACCTTGCTGATGCAGTATAACTACCTTGTGTCTTGTTGCTGTGCTCAGTCTTGCCATGGTGTATGACTTTTGACAGTAAACTGTCTTCAGCAACCTTACCTTGTTAGCTGAGTTTGGCTGTTCCTCACCCAGTTTTATTCCTCCTACACAGCTGTTTCTGTTTCAGTTAATGATTGTGTTTCAACCTACATATTGAATTGATGATCATTAGCACCTGTTTGGTATAATTGTTTAATCATACACCTGACTATATGCCTACAAAATCCTGACTTTGTGCAAGTGTACCTAGAAGAATTGATGCTGTTTTGAAGGCAAAGGGTGGTCACACCAAATATGGATTTGATTTAGATTTTTCTTCTGTTCACTCACTTTGCATTTAGTTAATTGATAAATATAATCTATTAACATGTCTATTTTTGAAAGCATTCTTACTTTACAGCATTTTTTCACACCTGCCTAAAACTTTTGCACAGTACTGTATATATATATATATATATATATATATATATATATATATATATATATATATATATATATATATATACACACACACACTGCTGTGCAAAAGTCTTAGACATGTTGCATTTTTCTACTCTGATGCATTATGAGCATCAACAATTTACTCAAAGCCTCTACTAGTGATGAGAGCTATTTCACTCAATGTTTTTCCTTCTTTATGCAAGTCAAGGTTGTTATAATAGTGGAAAACATATATATAAATATATATATTGTAAGACAGCGGGGAATTCTTCACTGCAGAATTAGTTTTGTTAATTGTTTTATTGTTTAATTATTGTTATTAATTGTTTGATTATTGATCATCCCCTGCACCTGGCTATCATTGTAAATTAGAGCCAGGTGCAGGGTATTTAAACGAAGCAGCCAGTCTGTTCAGGGCTGCTGTGTAGAAGGAGACAGGTGGTGTCTTCTGTGTCCATGCAGTCAATTGAAAAAGTAAGTCTTGTGTTAAAAGTGTGTGGTTTATTTTTGTGTATGCCAGTTAAACGGCTTAGCCGTCCTGCAAGCTAGTCGGGGACCAGCATACTGTGTAGTAAGCACTCCGAAGGAGTTAAGTGTTTGTTTTTGTGTCTGTTTATTATTAAAGAAAAATATCGCGTCAGCGCTGGAAAATTTCTGTGTACTGTGTCAGTGTTTTTAAAGGGGCAAGGAACCCGAGTGGGTGCAGTTGTGTTACTATATATATATATATATATATATATATATATATATATATATATATATATATATATATACACTACCGTTCAAAAGTTTGGGGTCACTTAGAAATTTCCTTGTTTTCCATGAAAACATACATGAAATGAGTTTGAATAGGAAATACAGCAAAATGAATAGGAAATATAGTCATTGACAAGGTTAGAAATAATGATTTTTAATTGAAATAATAATTGTGTCCTTCAAACTTTGCTTTCGTCAAAGAATCCTCCATTTGCAGCAATTACAGCCTTGCAGACCTTTGGCATTCTAGTTGTCAATTTGTTGAGGTAATCTGAAAAGATTTCACCCCATGCTTCCTGAAGCACCTCCCACAAGTTGGATTGGCTTGATGGGCACTTCTTACGTACCATACGGTCAAGCTGCTCCCACAACAGCTTAATAGGGTTGAGATCCAGTGACTGTGCTGGCCACTCCATTATAGACGGAATACCAGCTGACTGCTTCTTCCCTAAATAGTTCTTGCATAGTTTGGAGCTGTGCTTTGGGTCATTGTCCTGTTGTAGGAGGAAATTGCCTCCAATCAAGCGCCGTCCACAGGGTCTGGCATGGCGTTGCAAAATGGAGTGATAGCCTTCCTTCTTCAAGATCCCTTTTACCCTGTACAAATCTCCCACTTTACCACCACCAAAGCACCCCCAGACCATCACATTGCCTCCACCATGCTTGACAGATGGCATCAAGCACTTCTCCAGCATCTTTTCATTTGGTCTGCGTCTCACGAGTGTTCTTCTTTGTGATCCGAACACCTCAAACTTAGATTCGTCTGTCCATAACACTTTTTTCCAATCTTCCTCTGTCCAGTGTCTGTGTTCTTTTGCCCATCTTAATCTTTTCTTTTTATTGGCCAGTCTGAGATATGGCTTTTCTTTGCAACTCTGCCTAGAAGGCCAGCATCCCGAGTCGCCTCTTCACTGTTGACGTTGAGACTGGTGTTTTGCGGGTACTATTTAATGAAGCTGCCAGTTGAGGACCTGTGAGGCGTCTGTTTCTCAAACTAGACACTCTAATGTATTTGTCCTCTTGCTCAGTTGTGCACGGGGCCTCCCTCCTCTTTCTATTCTGGTTAGAGCCAGTTTGCGCTGTTCTGTGAAGGGAGTAGTACACAGCGTTGTACGAGATCTTCAGTTTCTTGGCAATTTGTCGCATGGAATAGCCTTCATTTCTCAGAACAAGAATAGACTGACGAGTTTCAGAAGAAAGTTCTTTGTTTCTGGCCATTTTGAGCCTGTAATCGAACCCACAATTGCTGATGCTCCAGATACTCAACTAGTCTAAAGAAGGCCAGTTTTATTGCTTCTTTAATCAGCACAACAGTTTTCAGCTGTGCTAACATAATTGCAAAAGGGTTTTCTAATGATCAATTAGCCTTTTAAAATGATAAACTTGGATTAGCAAACACAACGTGCCATTGGAACACAGGACTGATGGTTGCTGATAATGGGCCTCTGTACGCCTATGTAGATATTCCATTACAAATCAGCCGTTTCCAGCTACAATAGTCATTTACATTAACAATGTCTACACTGTATTTGTGATCAATTTGATGTTATTTTAATGGACAAAAAATTTGCTTTTCTTTCGAAAACAAGGAAATTTCTAAGTGACCCCAAACTTTTGAACAGTAGTGTGTGTATATATATATATATATATATATATATATATATATATATATATATATATATATATATATATATAATGTAGAGAGTATTCAGATGAGTGACCACATACTGCGTTATTATTTTACATTTCAATTATACATCCTATACTGCATGGCATACTGAAATCCATATTGTCTTGCATATAACTTTGTTTAAAGATGATTAACGTCTTAGAAATGTATTCATAAGTGTGTTAGATTTGAAGAGCAACCTGTTAAGTGTGTTTAATTAGCAGGTGAAGAAAGGCATACTAGTACTGTAATTTACTTGAAAAATATTTTAACACCTAAAATGCAACTGTTTCACAATAAAGTTTCTTACAATTCAACACTACTCGAGATTGCAGTATTTAATTGAAAGCGAAAGCACAATTCAATACAACCACTGGGGATGTTCTCAAATCTCCCAGGAGATAATGCACGATTTTAAGAAACATTGACTGTGCTCTGGGCCCCTGGGCCATACAGTATTGTATGTTGTTAACTATTATACAACTACAGTGTTTAAAAAGCAATAAGGGTGCTCTCCTATGTGATGTCTAAATCACGACATTGTTGATTTTTGTGTTTTTGCATTCTAAAGGAGCTGATGAAGTTGAAGGGCCCAATTCAACTTATTAGATGAAGGAAAACAAAATCTGAAATTGTAAATTCATGCAATCAGCAGAGTGAATGATGAGAAATATAACTTCAGTGAACACATAAACATTTAATTAGGATGGCTATGCTACCATAATAAACATGTGTATTTCCTGTGTTTTCATCATATAAAGTTACTTTTCCAAAGGGTTTAATTTAAAGTTGAACTCTTTAACAGCGATGATCCAGACAAGGCAGGTGGTGTTTTGTTTGTGTGGTAAAAGCTATTAAAAATCTTAGTCAAGTTGAAGAATGTTTTGGCTAATGCCCTCTTTAGTGCTTTGTATTTAAGTTCCATTTTGCAGAGACTTTTCCATGTTACTACTTTAATAAGCCCTGCTCGTCTACAGCTAATTATTGCTTGCCTATTTCCATTGTGTGAGTCCTGTAAAATGTATAGCTGCTTTGACTATTGTGTTTGAACAGCACTCTGGTATTTCACATACAGCTTTGGGAGTATGAAGAATTTCATAGGAAAAATGATGTTTAATCTCCTCCTAGTGTTTCAAGACAAACATTGTTCCCCTGTAAGCTAGTGAAAACTAAAACATACAGATTTTGACTAAATAAATGTTATTGAACATTAGAGTGTGGAATATAAAAATACTGAAGGCATGCTGCAAAAACACTTCTGGTAACAAGAATTACAAAAAAAAAGATAATTACTTAAACAAGGTAATATAATAGGCATCAATCATTCACTATAAACAGACATTTTTAAGTGTTTTTGATACACAGCTAAAATTTATATACATTTCATATAAGCAATTATGAAACACTTCACTGATAATTTATGAGGAAATTTCTAGACAAGAATTCAGAGCTTGTGAGAAGATGCAACAAATCTGCATATTAATGAAGACTTATGAATCAGCTTGATTGGTATTACAATTAAAACACAAGCAATGGGAAAAACGTCTTCAAATTGTAAACAGAAAGCTCATTGATCCACGTGGTCTACAAATAACCAACTTCCTCATCAGAGACCTTTGACTTCTCTTAAAAGGCCATCAAAAGTAGCTAAATGGTTTCAAATTAGCCTTTGTCATGTGTTCTGAATTACCAGTCGCTTGATTATAAGACAGTTATTTACTATTGAATTCCAATGAAGAAATCATTAGAACTAATTATAGTCCAAATTTAGTCTTAAATACAATCCTATTCCAACCCAAACTCAAAAGAATTGCCATCCATTTAATGGTGTTGTATTTGGTTTATTTCTCTGTCAGTGCCATTACTTGTTCTTAAAAATAACATCAAGGTTAATTACAGACCGGAGATGTTTCAGGTCCAGACAGAGGCATTTTCTTTTCTTTTTAAGAAAAGATCAAGGATAGTCCAGATTATCTGCGTCTGCTTATTTGTCCTTCATGGGGAATTCTTTAAGCCATTGTGAAAAGCAACCCTGTCTGTGTTGTTCTTAAGGTCCTGGCTGCAGATGTTCAGAAGGACTTCTTCCGGTCATGGTCAGCTCAAGAGGTCATTTCAAATCCATGTAATGGGGGGGGGGTTGGGGGGCAGCTTGTCAAGCTCTAATGAAACTTTCCTGCTGCTTTACTTCTCTGTGCTTGTACTCTGCATGCCTCACTGACTGCAGCTATGCTGTCCACTCACTCTTGAATGAACCAGACCTTTTATTGACCAGTTGAATTACTTGGCCCTTAGTACTGAAAAAAAAAAAACCTTTTGTGATCTTGAATTCTAAAGGCTATAGGACAGGTCAGACTGAAAATGGTCTGTTGCCTCCTAGTTTGGTTGGTTTAGACCTATAATTGTGTATCTTAAACAATATCTCTAATACAAAGCAAGTAATAAATGAAATACTCTTATGTGCTGAAGAATGATTGGACTGAGACAATTGACATTGCATGCAAAGCTAGTTGCACAGAATCCTAAGGTTTATGATACAGATGTGTGAATGTTTATAAGGTCAAACCATGAGTGTGAAAGCTCTAGTCTAAACCTACAATAAATGTGTATTCTGAAGAAATTGGAGGGGGATTATTTATAACATCATTTATTTAGAGAGTCTACACATACAGTAATTAAAAACAGGTTTGTGCACATGTCTGCATCAAGTTCATTTCTGGTAGCTCAGGGAAAATGAATTGATTTCAATCGCCAGACACTTTAAGGACATCACTGTGCAAATTAATTTAAAAAATAAATAAATGTGAACGCATGATGTTACTGCATGCTTTTATTTTAAAACTAGGGCAACAAATCAAGTGATAGGCACACGTTTGTTTTAGAAGGTAAACAGAATAAAGCTCATATTTGACCATTTGAATGTATTAGGAAATGTGTGCAAAAATAAAAAGTTTAAAAATTGCTCACAGGCTAATATTTGTAATAAACAATTGCCCTCAGTTATACAGTAAATATAATGGCACTGGTACCTGCTGTATTTCAGGGCAGAGAAGGAAAGGATAACCTGAGGGCCTAATTTACTGGCCTCAAATTATATTTCTCAACTTGAAGTTATATGGAATTATTGTTTCAGTTTTGATTTACACGGGGTGATAAATTAGCTAGAAACCACATGTTGCCAACACATGTTAACTCCTGCCTCATGTTTTTATGCCGTAGGTACATTTCTGATAACTACTGGAAACATAGTAGGCAGAAGACAATCCATACAGTAGGTATTTAATCTTAAAGCTTTCTTCACTCCAGTCCCAAATGTATTAATTGTATTTTATTTTATTCAAATGGGGAAATCCATATTAATCTTTAAAAAAAAAAATTGAGAGCGCAAAAAGAGAAGTTAAGTTCAACTACAGAGTTGTTTGGTTCTAGTGTTATACATTTAACAGCTATTTTTTCTCCTAAAAAAAACAAAACATTTTATTTGCAGAATACAATAGACTCCAGAATACCTCTGTTGAAATGGTAGGCATCTCTATAAATGATCATGAATTCTTATTTTACTCTGCTGGCTACTGCACACTGACAACGTACTGCACATACAGCATCCACTATACATACAGTGCATGTATATTGTATATAACACAGTTAACTGATTAAATGACAAACTGATTCTATTATTTGATATAAGTAAAGTAATTCCCCAAATTCAGCTGTTTAATTTAGGTTTACACAGACTTTATTTCCAATACAGTGTGCATTATACAAACAGAATACTCCATTATTGTACACATAGTGCTGTGTTTGTTTTGTTCAGCAGTCAAAAGGTTAAAATAAACTCTTTACTATTACACACAATTCATAACAGTATTTTACAATTTTCAATAAAGTACATTTTTAAAGTAATCTTTAAAATGTTTTTAACAAATATATTCATATTTACATCTTTTTAAATAAATCTTTTTTTTTGGAACCCATGCACATTTTTTGTACTACTTCTCATGCTTAAATCTGTTCTTCATTATGCCATCTACACTGTTATTCTGGGGACTGTAATAAAATATACTGTACGGCTATTTACTCAAAAAAGTTACAAGGCCACTTAGTCCATGTTTACTCTGAGGAGTGGGGAGTGGCAATTTCCCCAAAGCAAACCACATCAGAATTGCTAGACCTTCAGCCTCCCTGTGCATACACCATACAAACAGCATGTTTATGGTGATTTGAGAGCTACAGGACTGTATATATTTTTTTCACATAAACAAATCACTTTCTGTTACTTCCTTGTGAGTTATATTCAATATTTGGTAGTATCATTTTAAAATAAAACAGCTTTTTGATAGGTAATCGTTCTTGCAATATTAGCTACAGTATATGCTGAGAATTTCTACATGGTGGTAAACAGGTTTAGCAACTAGTCCTATGGCAAGCCAAATTATCATTTCAAGATATCTCAAATTAATTTATAGATATCTCTAAATATTTTCAGATATCTCTAAAACATTTCCAGATCTTAAATCATCTTAAATCATTTCCAGATGTTAAAATATCTGAAGATATCTCTAAATCATTTAAAGATATCTCAAATACATTTAAAGATATCTCAAAATGATTTACAGATATCTTTAAATGGCGCTTTAAATGAGATATCATAAATGCATTTTAAGATATCTCAAAATGAAATTAAGATACTTCAAAAGGGTTTATTTACAGATATAGCATATTCATTTAAAGATATCTGCATATGAGTTACAGATATCTCTAGATATTTCAATCTTAAAATGCAATTTGAGGTATCTCTAAATGATAATTTGGCTTGCCATACTATTCCTGGGTTTCAGAACTCCCCTTGTAGGTATATTATTGAAAAGCCCTGTTAAACTTGTTCTGAACTGACCACACTTATCACAGCATAAATATATATCACTTAAATCTCTAGGTTTACCATTGAAGGTGTTCAAAATTATTCAGCTGTAGGGGAGGAGCAATTTGTAAGTCGCTTTGGATAAAAGCGTCTGCTAAATGGATCATTAATAATAATAATAATAATAATAATAATAATAATAATAATAATAATAATAATAATAATAATAATTCATAATAACACATTTAAAAGGTGTCAGATTGTTTAAACTCATAGCTCCTGATCTATTAGTGTATGGTATCTCCTGTTGAATCTTGTGTCATCTTTAGCAGTTTGGGTGAGGGGGCTATGAATCAAGATGCCCTACAGACAACGTATTAACTTTAAAAAAAAATCACAAACACAAGACTCAGGAACTACAATTACATATAAAAGATGTACTAGAAGGTTGACAAATCTGATTGCTCGATTTATTATACATGATTTATACATTTTAGTAATATACCTAATATGTGGGTAGTTCTGAAACTCTGGGTTGGTTTCTAATCCTGATGGTTGGCGACCTGCACATTCTGCAAGCAATTATTGAGGAAAAGATGCCTTTCTCCCTGATCAGAAGCAGTACCTTGACATACACATGGTGATGATCAGACGTTGTGTTGGGAGTCCTTCAGCAGTTCAGTTAGTGATGATTAGACTGAATAAGTGGCTTTTGTGAAATACAATGTGAGTTACTACTTGCTTTGATAGTTTTGGCTTAACTGGCTAAGTGTTGAAGTATGTCGGAATCTCCACTCTGCACATACTCTGCAATAATGTATTAATTTAAAAAAAAAAAAAAAGCCTCTGCTGGGTCTGGACTTCCTTCCAGCTGGCATCAAGTGTTTATATCCAAGCTACTCCAATTTGACCAGTGCCACTAAGTACAGCAAGATTTAGTCAATTGCAGATTGCATGCAGGTGCAGGTCTCCCACTTTAAAAGGGCCCCACAAACTGTCATCACAATAGTACATAGTCGAGATGCATAAAGGTTTGTTTATAGGATAGCATTACATACCCTGTTGCTACAATAGTTTCATTAATTGTGGGTAAAAAGAATACCCATTTGTTCTATTGTTCTGATAATTAGAAATCTGGAACGGTCTATTGTCAGAATAATTCACTTTCAGTGCTAGAACATCTTATTTTCTAGTTAATTCTAACAAGATCAACTATCTGTTCCCTTTCCTTTTTAGGAGACTTTCTCTTTGATCCACACTGCAGGCTTTCCTTGCAGCTAGTTGCGGTCAATGGCTGCTTCTGCTTAAATGCTGCACACTTGATTGTTGGCAAAGATCTGGGTTTTTAGAGGGCTGTCAAAACCTGCTTAGCACCTCCATGACACCCATGCATCACTTTGAATTGGGGAAGTGTAATTTTGAGGGATGATGTGCAAAATTACTTGTTTTGGGGTTCGAGTATCATGGGTGTTTTCATATATGGTAATGTACTAATAACCCCCAGTTGGATAGAACCTCCACATTTGTATGGCACTCGTGGGGGTGCAAGCAACTCTCACAGTCGGCTTTTAGTATAACCCCCAAGGTATCTTAAATACTTTAAACCCACTTATGTGTCCTGTTCACAGGGTATTGACACACCCTCAGCTCCTCCAGCAAATTTTAAAAAATCATTGTGATGCCACTGAAATGGACCAGCTTTGTGTAGCTGAGATTCAGAAACTCGCCACTCTTGTTTACTAAATATGCGGCTGGCACACAGAGACAGAAGTCAAGCATTTTTGCTGTAGAGGATTCACACAGCATATTAACATATTGACCCAAATGAGCCTATGGCATGAGTGATTTAGCTACAGAACCGCAAAGAAATACAACAGGCTTAAGAAATAAAAGCTCTGGGGCCTTAGATTTGTGACAGCTGAGACCTTAAATAATCTCATATACAAAATTGCCTTATTCAACAGCTATACATATTTAGAATGAAAAAAACAAAAACATTTCATGTTAATGTTACTCTAAGATTTAAGCAAAAAGGAAAGCTAGCTTTAAAAACAGATTTGCATCCTCAGCTGCAGCTCGGTTCTTCAGGGATCAGCTGATTTTGCGTGTCTGTTTAATGTTTTATGTCCAAACATTTTAGCACTGTTACGTGATGAACCTTTGTCTTGGATACACATGGCTCTGTGTTGAACAGATTTAATCTAGCAGAAGGGGGGGGGGGGGAGAAAAATCAATGCTTTTACATTAATAGCAGTTATAAATGTTATTATCTGACTCAAGTGCAAACTTTTCTCAGACACCACTATGTTTGCACTGCTAAAAAGTACAAATGTAGGTGTTTGCACATATGATTTCAGTTGTATTGCTTCCAGGAAATATTTGTACAAGTCTAGGTCATTTAGATTTGTGATGTCTGTTATATATATATATATATATATATATATATATATATATATATATATATATATATATATATATATATATATATATATATATATATATATATATATATATAATCAGTCCCCTGATAGGCATAGGCAAGCAATGTCTTTCACATGAAAATGAATAATGAATGCACAATGCATATGAATTAAAAAATATTAAGGCGTATATATTAAGAGTGTCATGCAGTAGTTGCCTAAAGATCACGGGGCAAGCCCCGCATTCCAATCAAGCTATGGTGAGGCAAAACACCTTTCCTCTTCAGTGATTTTAAAGATAGGGCTAATACATTATTTTGACAGTATTTGAGTCCATTCCTAGACAATTCTGCTTGCAATAAAAAGTAAAATAAATTATTTTTACATTTTTAGACATTTGAGAATGGGAAGTAGAAATGTCTTACTGTGTCAACAGCAACTGCCCTTCTGAGACTGTAGTTGGGGTTACTAAAAGGCTCTGACTCCTTCCTGTTTCCACAACTGTGCTTTTGACTCGGGTCTAGTGGTCCAATGTACATCCCTTGGTGACCAAATATCTATACATTTTGGCATCTTTTCTACAGCCTTTGCACAATATGAGAAATTTGTTTTGATTTTATTTTCTGGTATATCCATTATTACCTCAGCATTATTGTTTTATGTAGCTAATATGCACGGGCTTTGTTTTCTATAAGGGTCTCTGCAGCCATTTTAACTTGGGTACCTGCAGTATCTGGATGAGGACCTCCAAGAGGAAGTAGTGCTGTGGACACCCTCACCCATGAGCAAAAACTCAATTCCCTTATTGTGGATACTCTGCTGTTAGACAGGCTGTGCTTTCAGTGTTTGAGGGTTTCAACCCTGGGCAGACCCTAGCTGGATTCATTCAAAAAATACAGAATGTCACTATTTTATCGGGCCATTTAATTAAGAGCTTATAGACTGTTAACACGGGTCTTTTTTTTGTAACTATTGTTTAATGCTGGGGTGTTTTTAGGTGTCTGCAAGTTTTATTGAACTGTAAAATCAACAACGGAAGCTCATATAGTGGCACTTTTTGTTTTGATTGAATCTACCTCTAAGTTCCATTAGCCCTGGCTTATTTTATTCAGAAGTATTAATTTCCCCAAACACTCTAAAATGAGGGTTGCTGAAAATACATTTAATTGAGTATGTAAAGATTTTGAGGGCTTTTGTTCCACAGCATGTCTGCATAACTTTTGAGAAAGAGAGATATCTCTCTGAAGGCAGTTCCGTTTTGTCTGATGATTGGAAACACTTCTATGCAGAGCACATGAAAAACAAGGTTCTGAACATACAGAGAATCCTTGCATATCTATCAGAACTTTCTGTGGCTTTTCAGAAATTCCTAACCTTTTGTGGTTTACTTTAAATATATGTGTAGGGCTTTTAGTCTGTCTGCAGTGGCCTGGTTTATCGCTCGAACTAATTCCCCTCTGAACCCATTAGCACCCATTTAAAAGCTCAAATGCGGAACCTTAATACATCCCATAGCATACTTCATTGTGCATAACATGTTCTACTAAAGATGGTACAAGTGAACCAATTACACATTTGAAATTAAACCAATTATAGAAATATAAATAAAAAGTACAGTTAGTGACAGTTTGTTTAGCTGACAATTTCACATCACCTACATTAGACACTAAAATCTATATACCTTCATGCTGTTCCTTGTCATTGTACATCTTGCCCCCATTCAGGCACTGTCAAGTGAGGGCATTAGTATACCCAAGTCTTTGTTTATCAAAACCATACTATTACTGGCTGTCACTGAAATGGACATAGCACTGGGGAGATAATATCCTTTAACAAATAATGTGTATTTTTTCAGGTAACCTTTCATTACACTGTGCAAAGAACCTCACATTGTGTCAGACAGATATTAGGGTCGACAAATGCCAGGATCTGCCAGAACCATGGAAAATATTTGGCAAGTAGGAAGAAAGGTTCCTGGGTCAATGGTAGTCTACTGTCACAAAAAGAAAAAATACCTAGGGACTTGGTCTACATGTATCAGAATTCATGGATGAAAAGAAAAAGGATTTGATACTGGCATCAAAACAATAGGATCAATGATTCCACAAAGCTGACCAGGAAGGCAGAAGATCCTTTTAGAGTCGAGCAGGTGAGTGCTGTTTCACTCACAGAGCCATTTCCCATGTCAGGTTTCATAACCTGTCAAAACTGTAGAGTGAAGAGGAAAAGGACAAGAATATGTGCCAAGAAGATCATGAAACAGAGGTCTTAATTCAGTGCAGCATTGATAGTGTTCTAGGCCAGCGTCACAGATGACAGTTTGTATTGTGTTGTGCAATGAATTGGATGGTTATTCCAAAAGGACCCCAGCACACAGAGCTAAAGTAAAACAGACAACCATGAGATAGAATGCCCTTGTTTATATACAGTGCAGTTGTTGGGTAGCAAACAAACATACCAGAGTGTATACACCCCTCTTAGACTACAGAGCCTGTGCTCCCAGATTATAGATACATGTCAAACATTTGATTGGTAACTCTCGCTTAACCCTTTGCGGTCCTATGTCGGACCAGGTCCGACATTACAATTTTCCTTTTCCGGTCTGACATCATCAAAAAGATGTAAAGCACAGGTCTCTAGTCGTTTTTTCTCCAGAAAAAGCCGAGAAAACCATTCAATGGCCGAGTGAGACCGATAGGAGCCGAGAGAAGCCGAAAAAAAAAACCCAAGATAGCTGCTTCCGCATCCAGCGCTCAAATAATATCACAGACATTTGCAGAGCTTTTGGAGATGTTACAGTAATAAAATAATGACTTGGATCACATTATTGAGGAGTTTGGTGATAAAACGAGTGATCAGGAGATGACATCAGTATTATTATTTTTATTATTTATTTCTTAGTAGACGCCCTTATCCAGCGACTTACAATTGTTAAGATATCACGTTATTTTTCTCTCAACAGATCGAGGATGCTGCGAGACTGTCGGCCGTACAAGAGCTCGAAGGGGGAGAACCCTGTCAAACTGCGGCAACTCTCTCACTGCAAAAAGGAGGTAGGGAAGAAGCGATGCCCAATGTTTTTGCTCTTGGTTTACGAAAGGTCTCAGCATCTGCTTTAGGGTCTGATTAAAACATTCCATCCGTCTGTGGATGATAAACAGATGTCCTGATGGGATGTATTTTTTAATATTTTATACACTTGCTGTAGCGTGTTAGACAAAAAGTTGGTTCCATGATCAGTCAAAATCTCCTTGGGGATCCCTACTCTAGCCATAATCTGCACTAATTCTTTGGCAATTGCAGCTGCACTAGTGGACCTCAATGGAACTGCCTCCAGGTATCGCGTTGCGTAATCTACCACCACTAATATATGCGTATACTCAGAATCAGAAGGTAGTAAAGGGCCCACTATGCCCATTGTAATGCGTTCAAAAGGGGTGGAAAAAATCGGCAGTGGAACCAAAAGGGCGGGGCGCACTCGACCTGGCGCTACTCGCTGGCAGACTGGGCATGTCTGCTCACATCCATCCGGTGTCCACTAATGCATGGGTTGTCACCTTGCCTAACACTGCATTAACAATAGAAGACCCCTCCCAACCATTTTCCCTGCGCTTACCTGCTCCAGATGCCCAATTGCATGCTGCCACGTCACACTCCATTGCCGATGGGCATGACCTGGCCTGATACGCTGCCTGAGCCTCCCCGATCAGGCAGGATCCCAGCTGGCTCACCCAGTACTTTCTGGGCCTTGACGCGGTGGTAGCCAGCCACTCGAAAGCGACTAGGTCAGCCTCGGGGTCATCCTCCGGCGTCGTTTTCATTGCCTGTGCCCTTGGGGCCATCATCACTGGTGCCGTTGGTACTGCGGTCTCGACCGCCAGACCGACCTTCTCCACCAACGCCGTGTACCACTCCTCACTCCATCTCTCCGCAGCCTCCTGTCAGCTGTCCAGCGCCTGCAGCAGCTCTGAAAGTGCTGCATGATCCATAATCCCACCACTAACACCACATGTGGCAAAGTGGTTAATAGTGTGCAGGTGCAGGTGATTAAAGAACAGACAGACAATTGTAATCCAGGTGAAAAGGTTTGTTTTTATTTGTTTTGTCCAGTGCCTGATGGCAAAACAAACAGTAAATAATAATGCTGGTAAGTAATACAGCGGTGTGTATTACTTACGTTTATAATCCCCAAGCTGGTCCAGAAATAATAGTCCTGTTATTGTATCCCCACATTAAACACAAAACACATACACAGGTCCCTTTAGTGTGTGAGTTAGTGATTGTAGTACAATACAAGTTACTGTGAGACAAGTGAAGTGCTGTTCCGGGTTTGTGCTGGCCTCCGGCGACAGCACTGGAACATGTTAGCTTTATACCGTCACTCATGACCCCTTGGTAAACGATTGCAGCCGCTCCTCCAATCCACGACTGCCGTATAATTTCCCTTCCGGGTCAATGAGTTTGTGTACCGAAGCTCCGTCTCTTTTCTACATGACCGACTTCCTTTTAACCCTGGGAATGAAGTGTCAGGCCAACCAGTCCAGAGTACTCTGTTCCCGTTACTTAGCGCCCTCACAGGTCGGGAGGGAGATTTACCACCAAGAATCATTGTCTTTCTGTCACACCCAAACACTAAGTGCAGAAGCAAGCTGCATGGAAATGTTCTGCTTCAGGGAAACATCCCCTTAGTAATAAAGTGGCCTCACGAAAAAACCTATACAGACAAATGATATTATTATTATTTATTTCTTAGCAGACGCCCTTATCCAGGGCGACTTACAATTGTTACAAGATATCACATTATTTTTACATAGAATTACATTATTTTTTTACACATTATTTTTACATACAATTACCCATTTATATACAGTTGGGTTTTTACTGGAGCAATCTAGGTAAAGTACCTTGCTCAAGGGTACAGCAGCAGTATCCCCCACCTGGGACTGAACCCACGACCCTCCGGTCAAGAGTCCAGAGCCCTAACCACTACTCCACACTGCCTTGCATGTATGTATTCTCAACAGCTTTAAAAATCTCTGCTTACATATTGTCACTTTCCTGATGCTGATCATTTATCTACACACATTCTTCAAACTGCAACTGGACTGGAGGTCTTCAAATGTAATATTGCAAGGATGAAAACTTACAGCAGAGGGTTGACACATTGGAGTGCTGAGTCTTCATGCCAGAGTGCAGTCGAACTGAAACTAATCTTGATAAAATACAGAACTTTGCAAAATAATCAGCTGTCCCTATATTGTTTTTATATAACATATTAACAAGCAGGTCTCAAATGGTAAAACTCAAAACATTCCTAGGTGTTTAAGTAATAGCAGGGGGATGTTAACTCTTTAAGATGCTAGGTGGCTGAGTGGGCTCATTTACTAGCCCTTATGCCTTTACACTTCACCTGCAGTAAATTGAGTTTGGTGGTCTCAACCAAGCCCCCAGTGGGCATTAGTTCACATCGCAAAAACACCACACAATGTAGCAAATTTTGCAGGCTGCTTGAGAGGGGTTCAGAACTGAATAGCAGAGTGAGGAATACGTTGTGCTCACAGAGTTATGAAGGTAAGCTTGCAGGCAAACTACAGCCCTATAGTCCTTGTGTCTCTCTTTCAGGCACACTCGATTCACAATCATATTTTAGAATAAATATACAAAAATGAATGATGCAATGCAGATGCAGGTGATGTACAGTGGCAGGTTAGAAAGGTTCTCTTTTTACGATTTCCTTTCTACATCCCATGGTGAAATTACTGTACGCTGCTATTTCCCAACATGTATTTTTTCCCCCAATAGAATGAAGTGGGTCTAATCCATAAAGAAAATAAAAAATATGCAAAACAAAATACTAAACCAAGAAATAAAATAATGGAAAGCTGTAGTAAGCATTGTAATGACATGAAAAACTTATTTTTTTTTTAATTCTTAAGAAAAAGTGCTAACATTCTTAGGAATTTAAAATTCTTTTCACTCTATAAGCTTTGTTTCAATACCATAACTATCTATAGGCCAGCAGCAGCTAATAATAGGTATTGACTAGTTCAGTGTAGAATGAATATAGTTCACCATTGGATCTCTAATGCGCCTGAGGTCACACAGGCAGGAACATTGAGAACATGTCTCACAGGGCTAAACAAAAAAAAAAAGCATTTTAAACTTTCATGACTTAGGAGAATGTCTGCTGTTCGCCTTTGAGGGATTAACTCTTTGTTCTCAAAAGACCACTAGAATCAATAACTGAAGAAAGCCTAGACATCTCTATTCTTAAATACAGCACAGACATTGCGGTAATGGAATTTACTATTGTTGCTGTAAAATAACATTGGGGGGGGGGCACATTTTATTTTGTAGTGATAATATAGTGAATGGGCTAGATGTAACATGTTCACAATTTCTTCACTTTTCTTCACCTAGGGAACATATAGGTCTGTGCAGAGCAGTAACCTGTTTTACCACTTATTAGCTTCTGGTTTCAGCCAGGCAGGTTGGACTTGTACAGGGCCTTTTGTCTGCCCCCTCCTCTTGTTACAAATACCCCATATGGGTGTCAAATTAAACCTAGAACATGGTAAGTTTGTATATATTTAATAGAAAAAAACAAACCAAGGTTAGCACTGTAAAATAAATATCTATAAAAAAACAGCCTGTTGCTTGGTGCTACATGGGCTTACAATGTTCTCTTCTAGGACTATTATTATTCATTTATTTAGCAGACACCTTTATCCAAGGTGACTTACAGAGACTAGGTTGTGTAAACTATGCATCAGCTGCAGAGTCACTTACAACAACGTCTCACCCGAAAGACAGAGCACAAGGAGGTTAAGTGACTTGCTCAGGGTCACACAGTGAGTCAGTGAGTGAGCCATGATTTTAACCGGGGACCTCCTAGTTACAAGACCTTTTCTTTAACCACTGGGCCACACAGCCTATTGTCCACTGAAGCTCTCTAGAGGTCAATATTACTTTAATTATCAATATTTTATTTTATAAATACATTTGGGAAGCTTGTAGTATGAACAGCTCCTAAAGTAAAGACAAAGCATTTGTCTACTGGAGTTCTTACCAATTTTACATTCGAATCTGAGTGTTTTTGAAGTTATGGATGATATACTATAACCAGTGCCTGGAGAGCTGAGGAGTTAACATGCCTTAGTTAATTGTATACAGATAGACAGACACATGCTCTGGACTGTATCAATGTAAGTTGTACCTCAATTTAAACAGCTGGCAGGGTCATTTACATTGAGACACACCTACTGCTTTTCAGTAGCCACCAGAGATTTACATGACGTGTCTCAAAACAAAAACCTCATGTAGGAATAAAGCTTTACTAATTAGCAATGTCCCCACTGGGAGACCAGTGATACCCACTCACAGGGGACTAGGGGCGGTAACTTTCATTACAGGTGATATTGAAAGGTCAAAGGGGGTCAATTTATCGGTTTTTACACTTTGAGAACAAACATTATTATAGATTTTTTGTTGTTGTTGTATTTTTTACTCATGAAAGCAGTTTACTAGTTATTTTAAATTGTATTTGAAGAAAAGGTAATTCAATACAAAGAAATTAAAATGAATTGAGCAGCTTTTCCGAAAGCAAACAAATCCATATCCTACTCTGAACTAGTAAAAGCGGCTTTTTCTGGCACCATTTTGTATTGTTTATTTATTGATTTATTGATTGATTGTGTGATTTATGATGGGTCACATTATGAAACTATCATGTTTAGAACATTTTATCTTTTCACTATACCAGCACGTTATTATCTCATATGGTCTGTTTAATCAACTTAAATCATTATTTATGCACATTTATTCAATACACCTATTGTAGATTCACTGGTCCTCTTCACAGAATTATTTTTAAGTTTTTTTTTTTTTTTTTTTAAATAAAACTTTTGGAATCCTTTTTTGGAAACAAATTGAAATACTATTACACAACACTTTGTAATCACGTGACCCACAGAAGTATTATAAATAACTTGATGATAGTGCTAATAACATCGTTGATATGGTAGAAAATGCATTATTATTATTATTCAAAAAAATATTCTAAACACAAATCCACACTTATTCTTAACAAGCAAGACTTATTCTCACCCACATTCATATAAACTGCCACTTATTGCAGTACAAAGTGTGTGTCTGTTTTCCTGACAAAAGGGAATCACCTAGTAAATAAGAATTTTATTGAAGAACACCCCCTCACACACACACAAGATTTACTTTTATTTATTTATTTATTTATTTATTTATTTAGAATGGCTTCAGGTGCAGTAAAAGCTAACAGTAGAGATCCAGCTGCCACAACTGAAGCTGAAAAGTCAAAAGTTTAGGACACAGGTTCAGACTCAGAGGAGCGTAACAGCTGCACCCCCACATCAGCAGCACAGTAATTATATTTTACATGTAAAATTACACCTATGGCTCCTAGAAGATGAAAACATAAATTAAACCACATTGCCACCTTAAGACTGAAGGATATGTTCACTGGATCAGGTGAAAAAAAATCAGTTGTATGTATTTTCACAGAGAAGCTAATCTTAACAATACATTTCTAAGCAATTGGGGGTTAACCTCTTCAACTCCAGATGCAAAAATGAAACGCACTCCAGGTACCAGATTTTTAAATTATTGTAATTGGTATTTTTACCCCAGAAATTGGTACAAAATAATAATATTTGGAAAAAAGTCAATACATGAATACAATGTTTATTAACCCTTTAGGCTCCTGTATACTAGATAGTCATATTCAATAAAGCAAAACAGACAAAAGTTGTATCTTTTTTACATTTTATTTTTGTACGAACAACAAAAACAAACTATATGCAGTGTATATATATATATATATATATATATATATATATATATATATATATATATATATATAAAGTTAGCAAAATGTATACACAGCAAAATAAACGTTTTAAATACATAACAAGAAATATTAACGTTGTTTGTAAAGTATGTACAAAATTACGCATAAAATATATAAAGAAAGGAATACAAAAAACATTTTTTTGTAAAATAAAATTAGATACTATGTATATACTGTACTTTAGATTGTTGATTGTTTGCTGTGGTATCTCCAACTCTTCTCAATGTCTTCACAGATACATAGGGATTTTTGCACGGAATGCAACTGGCTAATAAAGTCACTTGATGATTTCGATCTCTCCTCCCCATCTTCAAAACACATATCACATTACTAACACTGCCTTCAGGGCATTATCACAGAGAGAGGTATCTGAGCTACAAATCTCAGTACAAAGGGGAAGCAGCCAGACCACTGTGTTTTGGTTTGTTTATTTGTGTTTAGGGGGCAGGAGCTATGTCCCTTCACAATATGTCAATCTCTATTTAAATCCCAAGTCACGCCTTATTCTCTGTCTTGCTATTCAGCCCTGCAGACTCAAATCGTTAAATATTTCAAGGTTATCAACGTGGTTATAAAATGGCTAAATCTACCCCTGTCTTTCCTCCTCACAAGTCAGTTCAGTGAACCAGGCTTGTCAGCGGACACTCCTCCCTTGCTGTGCACACTTCAGTCATGCCCGCCTCTGCTGTCGAGGTGTCACTCTTCACTCTTGCTTCTGTTTCTAGATCTGGCTCCTCCTCTGCTTCTGTGGTCCACCGGCACTCTCTCTCTCCTCAGCTTAGATACAATATTATTGAAGGTAAAGATGTTAACCTGGTCTCCATTTTAATTTCTACTTCAGAATTTTTAGATCATCGAGTTGTCGACTGTCACCCTTAAATCTCGCGACCCTCGGCTCTTTAAAAATCTTACACTTGGTGAATTTGCCCTTGATTTTTTTCTGTTCTCTGTGATGTTCTTTGCGAAGTTTATCCCCACCGCCGACTGGAACTAGACTCTTATTTGTTCAGTATTGTTGAGCTATCTGTCAGATACAGGGGCACTGTCTTTTATGAAAAACATAAATCGTTTTCAGCCAAAGCAGCATCTTGCCTCGCACTGGATAATACACTCATAGACTGGTCCCAAACCGATCTCTCTGCCCCAAAGTCACCTCCATATTGGTTTCAACTTGCTTGACAAGAGATGGAAAGGGCCAAAATGAAATAATCAGATATGTGTCACTGTCAAAAATCAGATATGTGTCAAAGTCAAAATTTTATAGGGTTGGATATGTGAGTACTGACTGTATCTGCCCCCCATGACCTTGGCAGTATTTTCCATAATCAATGGTTCTCCAGTGCAGCGTTTCTCAAACTGGAGGTCCCAACCCAAAAGGGGATCACGTGATCACAAAATACTATCCTAACCTTAAAATCCTCTGCATTTCATTACAGCGCATATACACTTAATCCCTAACAGTAAAAAATGTATTATGAAGCCAGTCCTCCCAAGGTGTTTTACTGGTCAGCTAATTAACCTTTTGTTTTGTTTTGTTTTACTCGACTAGAGCTATACCATAAGCACACAGCCCTTAACAGCATCGCCTGTCCCTGCCCAACACACACTGTAAGCAGTTTGAGTGACAAGTTTTGAAACATGTGTTTGGTGGGAAGTGAGTTACGTTCCTCACAGGATTTATAGTAAACAAATATGATTTTTATACAGAAGGTTGTCACAGCCTGAAACATTTCCAAAGGGGGGCCCAACAAAAAAAGTTTGAGAACCCCTGCTCCAGTGCTTTGCCTCCGGAAATCCAGTTTCTCCCCCTAAATCTCAAATCCACAGCCCTCCTCAAACTATTTCCTATTGAAAAAATCTTATTATTCCGTGCCAATCAATCCACCATACATATTATTAACAAAGGCCGTTCTTCATCTATCCTCATCATGCTCCTCTGCCAGCTCGTCTGGTTTTCTATTACCAATAACTTTGTCCTGCAAGCTCGACACCTTCCAGGTATCACAAATAACACAGCGGATGCTCTTTCTCGTCATCTGTTCCCCCTGCCTGTTCCTCAATTCAGTAATCTGATATTTAACTAAACTCATCCCTTCACAATCCTCTCACATCTGCTCAAGATTACATGGGCGCTGCCCTCACTCCTTCTATACGCTCCTCCTGCACAAACGGCTGGTCTGCCTTCACAACCTACTGCAAGCAAAATCGGATTTCCCCTGCACCCTTCAACCAGGATTTAATTATATCTTTCCTCATTCACGAAAAAGATCATCTACAGCTCTCTCTGAGAATGTACTTAGCTGGCATTCAATACCAATATTGCCGATTCTATATTTCCTCCTCTCCTCTCTCGTCCATCCCCACTGTTTGCCTTCTTCTCTGGGGTATGGCAAAGTGTTCCCCTCCTTCTTCTCCCTCCCGCCTACCCATTACTATTGCTATTCTCTTATCGCCTTATCACCATCGTCTACCAAGGTTTTCGCTCCTTTTGACAATCTAGTCATGGAATCTCTTTGTTCTGAGTTTGTTGTCTCCTCCCTCCAGTTTTCCCTTCCTGGACCTTTGATTCTGTGATCTCGCTTGGCCCTGACTCTGACTATCTCCTCTAGCTATGCATTTCCAAAACGGACCAGCTCCGTCAATGTCAATTCGTGCAGTTCTGTATTTTCCCCTTATTCCTCTCTGTCCTGCTATCTTTCCTGTAGCAACCCCTTCAATCCTTCTGATCCCCTCTTCATTAATGCTAGCCATACTATCATAATAAAAAACTGGTTTTCTACTCATCTTTCCTCTCTCATTTCTAAAGCAGGACTGCCCCCCAATTCTATACCCCCCATTCTTTCTGTATAGCTGCAACAACCTCAGCAGCCAAAGTTTAGTTTAGTTTTAGTTTATTCACTTTGTGCCTGCAGGGCCAACACAGGTACATCTCATGCAAGCACTAATACAAAGAGAGACATAAGTAGACCATAGTCAATAAAATAACAATACGGCAATAAAACAATTCCAAATAAATACCAAAAAATTGGGGTGCTGGTCTTCCACTGCAGTGGAGTCTTACCTTTGTTCTTCTCTCCATGATATTTATTTGGCCCAACCAAGTATTGCTAGCAAGCCCGGAGATGGAGGCCATCTCACCGCTCTGACCACCAGAGGTTTCCTCCCACCGTGGTTTTATTTCCTCTCCACTGAGCGACAAGATTAGTCTTTAATTCCTCATCAGATAAAAAGAAGATTATTAATTAACCTCTATTTCTTTCTTGCATTGGTGGTCCAGTCGTGAGGAGCCAGGGGTCCTCTTTTGGGGTCAAGTAAAGCTCCCAACCTTCAACAAACCTTCCCAACCTTAGAGGCCCAGCTGCGCTGGCCTCGTCCTTCGCCAGGAAAGTTAACCACAAGCCAGAGGGCACCCCTGGCAAAATCTATCCTACTCTTTCATTTTCCTGTTCTATGCCCACTGTCCATGCCAGTCTTCCCCTCTGGAGAGCAAAGCTTGTTCCCAGCCTCAGAGCCCAGCCATTCGGCCATGACTCCTCAGTGGTGGCTCTCTGAGTCGGGTGTAGACCTCTGGTCCTCTGTATGTTATTTCTTTTTTTCCCCAGTGTTTCAGTCTCCCCACAAGGGAATCGAAGCTATACTCTCCTTAGAAGTCCGACCACGTCAACCTCCATCAGCACAGGCAACCCTTGCAGGCCGGGGAGATCTTTGGACTTCTCTTCATCTTTTCACTTTGTCCGCTATCCTATTTTCAGTTCCTGTAACACTTGCTTCCCAGCCTTGGAGGCCGATCAGTTCAGTCTCAACTCCATGAGGGCAGCTCTCTGCGAGCCAAGGGGAAACCCTGTTGTCCACAGCACTTCTCTCCTATTTCAATTCCTAAGGTTCTTCCTCAATGCAGCCCTTGCTCCTGTCGCGTGAACTGACCATTGTACCTTTATTAAATTTAATTGTAGATTTTTTTTTCTTGTACATCATGTGCCGAGGAAACAATAAGGACTTGCAATGTATTTCATGGTATGACCCCATAAGCTTGATTGCATGGATAATGCTTATATTGTTGTACTAATTGTGTAAATGTGAACTAATTTACATATGATATGCACATTTGCATTTTTGCAAATTATACTTTGCCGTTAATGCAAAACATTAGCACATCTACCCTTATGAAACTTGGATGGTATACAAGTTGTTGCCAATAAGCATAATCCAGACAATGAGCTGTGCTAATCACATCTAATATGCAAATTAGATTATTTGAACTTTTGTAAATACTATACTGAATTTCTAATACTTATGCTAAATATATACTGTGTGAAACATGAAGGCCCACTACTATATATATCTTAAAACAATATATGATGATATAACTACACTGCCAAAAATCAAGTGTTGATATATTTTGGAGTTGTGGAAACCAGAAAGGTGTTGCCAGTATTGTTGTATGATATTTTTCATATGGATTGTTTGGTTATCTCAGTTGCTAACACTACCTTAACAAGCTCCCCAATAAACATTTCTGGTGCCACTGTTACCAAGAAGTTTATTTTTAGAGCAAGTAGAAGAAAGTGGTCTAATTTTAAAACCATCTATCATTGGTTTGTGTGCATGTAGTTGTATGATTTCGAGCTGCATGTAGGTGAGTTCCATGTAAATACTAAAACTGTGTTTGGGCACTTAAACTTCACTGGGGTCCTGGTTTCAGAGATCTATGGACCCAATTTTCTACTATGGCAAAATTGCCTATGTATTACATTTTGTACGGAGAGGGTGATTTGCCTGCAATTTTCCC
Organism: Acipenser oxyrinchus oxyrinchus; assembly: GCA_030684275.1. Classification (NCBI taxonomy): domain Eukaryota; kingdom Metazoa; phylum Chordata; class Actinopteri; order Acipenseriformes; family Acipenseridae; genus Acipenser; species Acipenser oxyrinchus. The sequence continues at coordinate 17,800,592 of CM060251.1, forward strand.
ATGTTTGGCCTATGGTCCTTGTTTTGAGGAACTGTGGACATTGAATACAGAAGAATTAAAGGAAGCTCACCCACTGCACTGACTTGCACAGCTTAATTGAATATATTTAACCAGGAGAACCCACTGAGTAATAACATCTTGTTTACAGAAGTGCTCTGTTGAAGGACAGAGAGCACAGGTAATTATATTCTGTACAATACAGGCAATGTATCAAGGACAGATTCTCCAGAAGTGTTCACTCATTGGTTTTGTAACCCCTTGCACATAACTTCAGAAGGCTCTCACATACAACATACTGGTATTAGAATTGAAGACTTTATTATTATGGCTATCAAAAAGCTTTCTCAGATTTTCTTAAATAGGAAGAGGGATGGTTATTCAATTAAACTTTAATCATGAAAATGTTTATTGTAATGCATAAACTAACACTTTAAAATAAAAAGGCTTACTACATTAGTTTACAGTAGTTTTCTTGTAGTGTGATGTTTTTTTTATGATGTCAGGCTTCAGCTAAACACAACACATATGAAAACTAGGCAGTAAAAATTGATTGTTTAATCAGATTTTGTTAAAACAGGTGTGCCAATGAATTTCTTGTAGGCTCTTAAGGATGTCAGATTTCAAGCTGCAGCAGCCAGTATTTTTCTCTTCTGCTGTGCCCAAGATTCCCAATTTAAATACCTTGTGCAGAAGGCGTCATGAGCATTCAGAGGCTAAAGGACTTGTTGTGGTGCTTTATCATGGCTGGCAAAGGAGGACGGGTCACATTCTGGAGAAGGGCTTAATTTTTAAACAATTAATCTCCTTCAGCCACTATCCTCCACTATCCTCAGACCACACAGATTTCGCCATGAAATTAAAAATAATTTGTATCACTGTATCACAATGGTTAAATAAAACCTAATATCGTGGGATTAGAAAGCCCAACAGATTTAATGCACTGGCCTTTTACACCACAGGAACTGAATTAAAATCTTGCCTGGAACATAGTAATGTTGTAATGCAAGGCTGGAAGAGAGGGGAAACAAAATAATATATATATATATATATATATACAGTACTGTGCAAAAGTTTTAGGCAGGTGTGAAAAAATGCTGTAAAGTAAGAATGCTTTCAAAAATAGACATGTTAATAGATTATATTTATCAATTAACTAAATGCAAAGTGAGTGAACAGAAGCAAAATCTAAATCAAATCCATATTTGGTGTGACCACCCTTTGCCTTCAAAACAGCATCAATTCTTCTAGGTACACTTGCACAAAGTCAGGGATTTTGTAGGCATATAGTCAGGTGTATGATTAAACAATTATACCAAACAGGTGCTAATGATCATCAATTCAATATGTAGGTTGAAACACAATCATTAACTGAAACAGAAACAGCTGTGTAGGAGGAATAAAACTGGGTGAGGAACAGCCAAACTCAGCTAACAAGGTGAGGTTGCTGAAGACAGTTTACTGTCAAAAGTCATACACCATGGCAAGACTGAGCACAGCAACAAGACACAAGGTAGTTATACTGCATCAGCAAGGTCTCTCCCAGGCAGAAATTTCAAGGCAGACAGGGGTTTCCAGATGTGCTGTCCAAGCTCTTTTGAAGAAGCACAAAGAAACGGGCAACGACACATCATGCTTACTTCCCTTCGCAATCGGAAGATGTCCAGCAGTGCCATCAGCTCAGAACTGGCAGAAAACAGTGGGACCCTGGTACACCCATCTACTGTCCGGAGAAGTCTGGTCAGAAGTGGCCTTCATGGAAGACTTGCGACCAAAAAGCCATACCTCCGACGTGGAAACAAGGCCAAGCGACTCAACTATGCACGAAAACACAGGAACTGGGGTGCAGAAAAATGGCAGCAGGTGCTCTGGACTGATGAGTCAAAATTTGAAATATTTGGCTGTAGCAGAAGGCAGTTTGTTCGCCGAAGGGCTGGAGAGAGTACACGAATGAGTGTCTGCAGGCAACAGTGAAGCATGGTGGAGGTTCCTTGCAAGTTTGGGGCTGCATTTCTGCAAATGGAGTTGGGGATTTGGTCAGAATTAATGGTCTCCTCAATGCTGAGAAGTACAGGCAGATACTTATCCATCATGCAATACCATCAGGGAGGCATCTGATTGGCCCCAAATTTATTCTGCAGCATGACAACGACCCCAAACATACAGCGAAAGTCATTAAGAACTATCTTCAGCGTAAAGAAGAACAAGGAGTCCTGGAAGTGATGGTATGGCCCCACAGAGCCCTGATTTCAACATCATCGAGTCTGTCTGGGATTACATGAAGAGAGAGAAGCAACTGAGGCTGCCTAAATCCACAGAAGAACTGTGGTTAGTTCTCCAAGATGTTTGGGCCAACCTACCTGCCGAGTTCTTTCAAAAACTGTGTGCAAGTGTACCTAGAAGAATTGATGCTTGATGCTGTTTTGAAGGCAAAGGGTGGTCACACCAAATATGGATTGGATTTAGATTTTTCTTCTGTTCACTCACTTTGCATTTAGTTTTGCACAGTACTGTATATATATATATATATATATATATATATATATATATATATATATATATATATATATATATATAGTGGAATGAGTTCTAAGGAGCTCAGCAAAGCCACTGAATTTAAGATTGGTGCTGCTAGAATAAAAATAGATCCCTCACTGGGCTGGAAAATTAGCATGTGCTTGTGGTCCACTGGAGCCATTTATTTATTGATTTAAATAGAGATAAATAGAGAGAAGTATTTTTTCAAAAAAGTGCCCCTTCATTTCACTATATAATGTAAATGTCGGGATGTTTTTCAATAATTAGCAATTATAAGAAAAATACTTTTTAAAAAGGTGGCTGTGTAAGAGAAATAACAAAGATTGTACTTTTATGATGGAGATGGAGAGGCTATAGTCATAAGTGAATAGTTTAGCTTTAAATAATGGGTATGTGAGACACATTTAGTGGCTAGTAAGAATCCAGGTAATAAATATGTATATATATATATATATATATATATATATATATATATATATATATATATATATATATATATATATATATATACACACAGTATATTATTTATTTCTTAGCAGACGCCCTTATCCAGGGCGACTTACAATTGTTACAAGATATCATATTATTTTTTTACATACAATTACATTATGTTTTACACATAATTTTTACATACAATTACCCACTTATACAGTTGGGTTTTTTACTGGAGCAATCTTGGTAAAGTACCTTGCTCAAGGGTACAGCAGCAGTGTCCCCCACCTGGGACTGAACCCACAACCCTCCGGTCAAGAGTCCAGAGCCCTAACCACTACTCCACACTGCTGCCCAGCATCAAATCACAGTTTCATATTCTGTGGCCCTGAGAGACTATTTTTCTTTCCGGATCTCATTTTAGAATCTATCTTGCTTTCATTGAAATCCAACAACAGAATGACTGGGTGAATCGCATTGTTCCAAATTACACCGTTTTGCTAAGCATATGCAGAGCTTGATCTACGGAAAGTAATTATCCGATTTAGCTGTATCATTTAGATTGAAACAAATAAATAGAATCGACCCCTCTGGGGATTATTCAGCTATCCTCATTCGTGGAATAACTATAGTACAGTGATTGTAGAAGAAACATTTGTCAAATTGTATTAGTTTCTTTTAATATTGCTTTATTCACAGCAATGCGCAGCAATTTCAAGACATTGGGACAGGTTTGTACCCTGTCAATACAACATAGTTATTTAAACACTTTAGTGTCTACACACCACCATTGTGTTAAATATTTAAAAAGGGTCTCTTTATGTACCAAGGCTGTAAAAATCAAATATCTAACAGTGCATGTGAGTCTCTTTAGTGTATTTCTGTCTATAAAAATATGTAAAATCTTAATGGTTTTAGACCAGTCACCATTAACATGAAGATGATAAAGTGGTTTTAGATCTGTCACCATTGAACAACTTTGTATTCATATTTTGTTAGCAATGACTGCCTTCCTGTGTTATGTTAGATTAGCACTCATCTTTAAGATCCCCTATTCAATAAGTTAGGGTTACATTTTGTTAGGTTATTATCATAACTCTGGTCCCCTGAAATAGAAATGTAACCATTACCGAACAGGTATTTACCTCCTAAAGGCCCAAAACCTGAATAAAATATATCAAAACTGCACGAGCCTGTGACTCAGTCATGGCCCGCCTCCGAAGGCATAAAATGACAGCGCTCACAGACCTCAGCGTCATTTTTCCTTCAAGCCTGCTGAAATCATGGACGCAGCGACCTTGAAGATTAATGGTTACATTTCTATTGCAGGGAACCAGGGTTTTTATTATTATTATTATTATTATTATTATTATTATTATTATTATTATTATTATCATCAGAGGACTGCATGGGTACCTGAAAACCCGAGTACCCATCTGGTTTTAAATTACCCGACCCGACCCAGGTCTCTTTTTACTACCCAGGTATTGATTATTAATTTGAGAATTTTAAGAAAATGTACTGCATATGACAATGCAGTTGTAATCACAGATCTCTGGCCGGCATAATAAAGACAATGTTAAAACAAGCTTTGCATTAAGCCTTTTCTTAACTGACAGGATATCATGGTTTTACACAAAACAATAACACACATGGCAAGTACACCTAACTGTGGCGACTATTCTTCTCAGGAACGAAATCAGAAAGAAAACAACATAACAACATCTTATTGGGTTTATGTCAGTGATAACTCTGTGATCCATTATTAATAATAATCCTGTGGCTTCGAATACGGAATGCTTTATCTAGTAATTGCACAGATATAGTTTCTTACCAAAAATATCAAATAAGTAGCCTTTATTTAAAAATAAATAAATAAATAAATAAAGTATTGTCAGCGGTGTACTCCAGAAAACAGACTGAAAACCGTAAACATTTTTTATTTGAATGAAGTAGATTAACAAAAAGAAAAAGCATACAGACTCCAAAATGCATAAGATGCAAAGTACAAAATTAAATTAGTATGAGAAAAATGAGAAACTTTTGCCTATTTTGTTTTGGGTTAAATAAAAAAAATATTTGTGGAGCACATTAAGTAAGTGTGCTAGTGCGCCTCCTTTGAATGAGATATTTCCTTGGCGGAGTTTGCAAATTCCGTTTTCTCCTGCTTGGTAAAGAAATTCCACACAATGCTTTGCTTGGATGCCATGTCTAAAATATTTACATTTATCAGTTCGGATATGGAGAACTGCACCTCTAAGTTTCATTTTGGACTATTGTGTTTGCCATAGAGAGACCGGTGAACTGACAATAAAATAAACCAGATGTGACGAAAAAGGATAAAAAGGAAAAACGAGAGAAAGAGAAGCAGCAGTAAGATATATGCCTTGCCTGTACTTTTGTTTTGTGTAAACTACGCTCTGTTCCAATTGAGGAAATATGTAAAACCTCCATTATTGGAACCCTTGCATCGCCCTGAATCAATACAAGTATAACATTACACCAACAGCAACAGCAGAATATTTATTATTATTATTATTATTATTATTATTATTATTATTATTATTATTATTATTGTTATTATTCAATGTTTCCAGTACTGAAAAAGGTTACAAAAGTCTACAGATCTGAAAGGACTAAATGTATATGTACTATATGGTATTTAAATATGTATCATGTAAGGCTGAAATGATGCATTGATTTATCGATGCATCGTATCGTTTGACAACTATCGATAGTCAAGCCTGTCCATCGTTTTTGTGTAAAGGGTTTAAGCAAAGGAAAGCTTTTATTTTTTATTAAATTCAGAACTTGAAATTATTTTTTGCATTAAGCACAGAGCTTCTCTGCTCCCTTCAGGTCTGACTCTCTCAATCTGCATGCGATTGAGCTCACCTTCTCTTCCCTGCCCTGCACCCTGCGAGTGTTTACTGATTAGAATTACAAATACTGTATCGACAGAGCTACAGTGCCTTTCAATGTTTGACAATTATTTTCTAGAATAAGACGGCAAGAAAGAAAAGTAAAGAAAGTAATATTTGGGATACTCCGGTAACACAACTAATTTGCGTGACAATTTAATGAGATGCAGAGGTCATGCTAGCCTTTAAAAATGAGTGTTTGTAAAAAGCATACCATCTCAAAATCTACTTTTTCAACCATAACACCTGCGTTTTTACATATTGCATCAACATAGTTATATTATTTTCAAGTGTAAATATTTCAGATTAATGAAGTTAACATGCAAAACAGTACTTAGTATAAATAACGGTAGTAGAAATAGACATAATGACAAGCTTACCATGAAAAGCTTTCTTTTGAAAATCCCCCTTTCAAGACATGTTGTAGAACATGTACCAATGTCTCTGCGGGTAGCTGTCAGCATCATAACTATTTACGGTTTTGCTGTTTAAAAGTTCTTTAAATTTTCCTTTTAGCACTTGTGGCAGGGTGCCCCGCCCCTGTTTTGTGTGTTATATGTGTGTATGTATGTATTGGTGATTTGAAATATATAGTTGTATTTAGGCATAGGGATTGCACAATCACTTCACGTGGAGATAAAGTATGTAATAGTATGTGAGAATGGGGAGTGCACAAAGTAGTTCATGTGCAGATGTGCCGAGATTCAAATTGAATGATTGATTAACAATCGAGTCTCAGTACAGCTGCATAAAAGATCCAGTGTTTCACGCACGCGGGGTTGGGTGTTCAGGGTGAAAGAACGGGAGAGAGTAAGAAATTAAAACTAAGAGCAATTGCTACTGATGCTGACTTAGATCAGCACGATACTTGCGTGTTTAATTTTCGCTGTGTTTTGTCTATTTGTTTGGCCAATGTGCCGTTTTGTTTGTTCTGTGTTTTGTTAAACCTTTTTATTTGTTCATTTGAAATAAACCGGCGCATCAATGCATTTATTCATATCCCAGCACTGTTATCTGTGTCTGTGTCACTGTCTTCCGGGTCTGATGTCACCACCAGCCATCCGTGTCACATATGGAGTCAGAAGGATAAACAATGCCTCCACGAATCAGACCAGGAAGGATTGTGTTTTTTTATTTATTACCAAAGAGGGTAAAAAGGAGTGTTTTAAAAAAAAAAGTATGGATAAGATCTGGGGGAACCGCAACACATACCGAGTCCAGTGGGATGGTAGACTGGAAGATCTCCTCGGTGCCCTCGAGGAGCAAGGTTGGTGCCTTGCGTGCGGTGAGTTCGGGCACAGGGTGGTATGCAAGAGGAACAGGATAAGCGGCCTACCCAAAGACCAAAGAAAAGGAGCGGCCGTCCCTGGAAGAAGGGGAAGAAGCCAGTACCCCCACAGCAGCCGGAGGAAGCATTTCCCGGGATATTCCGGCACGTGCTGCCCCATGTATCCCCCCTTTCAGCCACCGCAGTTGTGCCCCATCTGCGGTGATAGGCACTACGTCGTCAACTGCTCTGTCCGCCAGGAAGGGGAGGAGAAAGGAAGACTGGGAGAAACCCCACTGCTGTCTCCAGCGCAAGAGGGAGAAGCCCCGCATCAGTCCCCAGCGACCGAGGGAGAGCCGCACCAGTCTCCAGCGACTGAAGGAGAGCCGCATCAGTTCTCCACGACCGAGGGAGAGCCGCACCAGTCTCCAGTGATAGAAGGAAACTACCTACTGCTCGCACCTCCATCTCCAGGGGGAGACTGCCTGCTGCTACTACCTTTGCCTCCAGGGGGAGACTGCCCACTGCTCTCGCCTCCACCGCCAGGGGAAGACCACTTGCTGCTCCCACCTCCGTCACCATGGGAAGACTTGCTGCTGTCACCTCCGCCGCCATTGTAGGACTACCTTCAGCTCCCACCACCACCTGACGTCACCACCAGCCATCCGTGTCACAGCATCTAAGTCAAAAAATGACTTGTGCTCTTTCCAGATCAAAGTCTTAATAATTCTCAGGAGCTTCCATTGAAATTGTCATGTGTTAGATGATCCTCATGTAAATGAGAGCATTTGCTGGTCTGCACTCTGTTCTGACAGCTAAAACTCTGTTCTGCTGGTACACTAGATACAGGTATCGTAATTGCAATTGCTGCAAGTTTTGCAAAAGCAGGAAAGATGTCGGAATAGTTCTCAATAAAAGCCCTGCAGGCCTCATCCATGGTCTTAACCCTTTGCAGTCCATTTATTAATTGTGCGTCGGGCTCGCCAAGTCTAATTTATTTTCACACGCGCAGTTAATTTTAGACGCGCTGTTTAAAAGTATTTTTTTTCCACAGTCAAACGGGTTTAAATGGCCCTGCATATCAACAAAGCACTCACTAGGCATCTCCAGCCCCGCCCCACCCTTTCGTTTGCTATCGCTTTCACATATGCTAACAAATAAATAATAATAATAATAATAATAGTCATACATACCGATCAATCATCTCCTGATGACTCGTTTTATCACCAAACTCCTCAATAATGCAATCCAAGTCATTATTTTATTGCTATAGCATCTCGAAAAAGCTCTGCAAATGTCCGTGATAGTCTCTGTGCGCTGATACAGTAACACCCAGCTTGTTTCCTTATGACCGCCCCTATCTGATGCCAGGGGCAAGTATTGCTATTCATGAGATACGCCTTTTTTTTTTTTATCGGCTTGTCTCGGCTCCTTTCATTCCCACTCGGCCATTGAATGGTTTTCTCGGCTTTTTCCGGAGAAAAACGACTTTTGCGTTTTTGCGTTTTTGGATGATGTCGGACAGGGTCCGACAAAGGACCTGATAGGAATAATTGCAATGTCGGACCCAGTCCGACAATGGACCGCAAAGGGTTAAAACCATGATTTTTGAGCATGTGTTTTACTTGTCCAAATTCTTGGCTGAGATTGTCAACAGGTAAGATGCTCTAATACAGATTACTGAGTAGCTCTAATACCAGGGACGTGTGCAATGCTACATGGCATACTGAGACCCCCCGCTGCTTTTTTTTTTTTAAAAAGAGGATGCAGGGAGCAGTGGAACCATTTTTACACGTTGCATTGCATAAAACTACTTTGTAATATAAACAAAATTATTGGATAGGGATGAAAAGGGGAAATATTGTCTTTAACATCTACATTTTAGAAACACACTGCTGTTATTGTTTTGCATATTTGTTCATACATACTTTTTCTCTTGATTGGTTGTTACTCTGACTGGTTATGGATTTAAACGACTTTTTTTTTAGGATTTTTCTTTGACCCCCAACTGGTACAAATCAACAAGAATAAGGTAAAAAAAAAAAAAAGTAACATATTTATTTATGTGGCCAGTTTGGCAGAAAAAGGGTTAAGTTAGGGCTCCCTGTGGTGGACACACCCTGATTTTTATTTGTGTAAATTGAGAACACCTGTTGCATTGAGAAAGCTTTGTTTGGAAGGATACCTCAGGTAAGCCATGTGCTTTAATTGTTTGAAAATGTTTTAATTGTTTTTAAAACTGTGTGCTATGAATTGGATTAAGTAAGATGTTTGTTGCATGCTGCTTGTGGTTTCTTATTACAATGTAATTAGTTTTGGTTTTGATAATGTAGCTGTGAATTTCTTTTATGTGTTTGGTTTTGATCGTATATATTTAATACTGATTTAGTGTTTGCTGTTTTTCCTCTAGATTAGCCACTATGCCTTTTTTTTACCCCAATTGTAGTTTTGCACATTGTATTAGTTTTGCACAAGTTTGGGCAGTTGCCTAGGTAGTAACCAATTGTTAAAAAATATTAGCATGCTAGATTTTAATCTAGAGACACTCGTTGTAATCAAGAAAGATCAGCAGTATATATTGTAAACTTATCCCATATCTGAAACAAATAATTTAAATGCATCGAATTTTGCTATTTTAAATAAAATAAAGAGAACCTGACCTTTTTAAAGAAAACTTTTTGCTAATTTCTTTACCAACCATATCACAAGTTAATATCCACCCGGCAACATTTAATTACTACTACATATGCATAATGTTACACAGCTCCACATGTATTACTTGCAGGGTTTTTTTTTTTTTATCCTTTCATAACGTCGATGAATCGATTACTGGAGGGGGCAAGTTGGCCAGCTCATATGCAGTCCTGACTATCTGCTATCTATTTGGACAGCCTCTGCTTAGACAAGGCTTGACCATGGGACTTTGTCCCAGAGCAGACAAAAACATTGTTCAGACTGCCTCCAACTTTTCATCCTGTCAATGTAGTTTGCCAGGACCCACACTGAGCAGAGCGTATGGAGCTGTCGCTACCTGTCAGACTGGAAAGGAGGTGGATGGAAAGCCTGCAATTCCACAGACTGGTTGACATTGAATGCCGAGATTGTCTTCAGCAAAAGGCAGGATTGGTACGGAATGTGACAGAAAGCAAAGAGTCACTTGAGCGATAAATATTTCAGGTCAGCTGAATGCATGGGCTCAAATGGGGGCTTTGAGCACAATGTCTAACCTGAGCTCCTGGAGAGACCGAGTCAATTTTGACATGGCAAGCCTAATGACTGCCACATAGACCTTTTAATGGAGGAGGATTTCCCCTCATCAAACAGGTCCTGCACAAATTGTAGTATTACCACCATGGGTCAAATTGTGGGGTTGAACCCACGAGGCAGACACCACGTCTGAAAGACGCTCCACTTGTACCCGTACTGGGAACATGTGGATGCTGCTCTGGCATCTTGTAGGGTGTCAATAACTTACAATAATTCCACCAAGAGCGTGCCTTCAGACAGTAATGAGACACTGTCAATAGGTAGTCGCGGTTCAACACGGGTTGAAAAACCCTGTTGTTGAACCAGACCCAGAGCTGCAGGCTCAATGGAGAGCCAGAGGGTACAGTGGGTTGATTCCTGGGAGGCAAGAGATATATCTCTGCTTTCCCGAACCTCTCCCAAATGAGGCTCACCACCTCAGGGTTAGCCTCCTCTCCAAGGCGTTGGGACCCTTGAGAGGGGTCCGCTGCCCAGTTTGTCACCCCGCAGTGAGAGGACGTTCTCGTGTGTCCAGAGCAAAATCTTGCACTCCACACGATGGAGGCTGGGTGAACTGAGGCTGCCCTGGTGGTTGATGTAAGCCACCACTGTTGTGTTGTCTGTATGGACAAGCACATGCCTCCCTTGAACCTTCTGCAAAAAATGCTGCAATGTTAGGTAAATTGCCTGCAGCTCCAAAACATTTATATGGAGACCCTGCCAAGGGGGGTTCCATCCCCCTACGCTCCCTTGCCCCCTGCCCAGGCTGGATACGTCCATGGTGAAGACCTCCCTTCTGGTGACACTGCCCAGCGCTACGCCAAGAAAAACTAGTATTTTTTATGTATGGTAAAAAAGTATGATCCTTCTATTTTTCATATATAGAAATTGGCCCCTTTCATATACAGTATATTTCAAATATATAGGATATATTTAAAATATATTATACAGTCATAAGCAACAAGTACTTATCTGATAGGCTCCTCCTGTCAGGTCAGTTCTTGAAAGAAAATATGGCGCTGAGGCCTGCGAGTGCTGTCATTTTATGCCCTCGGGGGCGGGCCATGACTGCGTCACAGGCTCTACGTGTTAAAAAGGGTTAGGTTCTATTGACAAATGGATAACCAATTTACAGATATTAAAGCAAAGAGTTAGAAATGCCTTTCGGAGATCCAAATGGACTGCATTTTTCATGTTCCACAGACCCTAGTGAAACAGAAGGCAGCACATTTAGAGGAAGTTGGCTTGCCCTGCACATCTGTTCTGTGGAGGCACTGTTTAGTGCCCTTAAGAGCCCTCAGTGGGGCATATAATTAGCTTGTGCTTGTGGTCCAGTGAAGCCATTCCTGTGCAGTGCCATCGGGATGGGTCTGCCAGATGTGGCCTGGGTCTCTCAATTCAGTCAGACTCACTCCAGCCATTTCATCCCCCAAATGAACATCAAACGAGGTTGAGCTGAATACATTTTAAAAAAACAACAAAAAATGCACACACACAATTAGGGGATTTTGATTCTGACCAGATTACATGGGTCAGTAACAACGTTCTTCTAAAACTGTTGTCACAGAGCAGATGTTTTTCATGTTTTTGTGTTTTGTTCTGTTGTTTTATATGAATGCCCGTGCACACCAGCTGAGTTTTCCTTCCACCACACAGAGGTGTTGGTAGATGAAGTCAAGACATTATATGAATGGTTGAATCTTCATGACAAAGATTGTACTCATGGGTAGCGCGTCTCTCACATCCACAAACCAAATGCCGTTTCTTTTCTATCACATCGAGCTGAAGCCACAAGCATTGCAAATAAAAAAAAAATACACAAATAAGACAAGTTACATGCAGCATGCTATAATGGCAATTGTTTAATGGATTGATAAGTTTGTTTCCCTTCCAGTTAAGGGTGAACTTCAAACAGAGCCATGTCCCAGTTTTAGAAACCTTTCTCCGTAAATGCCTGCATGAAAAGGTTAGCTGCTCCCTGACCAGAGGAAGGTAAAAAAAACCTATAAAAAGTAAATGAAGGAGAAAAGTGAAGCATACTGTAGCTAGGTTCACAGTAGGTATCTACTGTACAGGGACATCAGTCAGCAGCAATCAATACATGTGCCGTTAGTCATGGATGATAAATTCGAAAGTGATTATAACTGGAAACAGTGATCAATAGAGACTTGCTGAAGGAGACAGGGAGGAAAAAACAACCTCAAAATGTTACACGGTTAATAAACTGGGGGGCAGTCTTCAACAAAACTTCTCCAGCGAGACACATATATATATATATTTTTATATTTTGGCATTCCAAAAAAAAAAAAAAAAAGGCATTATAAATTCATGGCTGTAATGGCTGATCCCAGAGTGGTAGCAATACAGTGGCCTCGTTTTCATTTCAGGTTTCATTTGGATGTGAGCAAGCATTCCTGATGTTACAAGAGTGTGGCCTGCATTTTTTTTTTCTTGACTTTTTTTATTTTTTGTTCAAAGCCTGGCTGTAAGAGGTGGGTACAGATCAGGGCATTCAAGACCATGACATTCCTCTTGGCAAACAGATACATCCTGGGCTTAGAGTGAAAAATGCAGAGAGCCTCTGCTGCTCACCCATAGATGAATAGAGCTATCTGTCTTGTCACTGGGGGTCGGCAGGAGAGGTTACAGCAAGTGTATACCTGGGCTTCTCGTGTGACGCCGGCAAGCAGCTTCTTAAAAAATCCTGCCCCATCAAGCAGTTATCCAGTCCCACTAGAACCCATCTCAGATCACATCATCCCACACCTCTGGAGTCGAAAGCATAAGGCTTGACATGTATATGTTTTTTCTACTGACCTTTTTAGCGTCCTTTCTGCCACAGTGTGTAAACCATAAGCTGATATATGAAGGCAATTTTTAGTGGTGCCACTTGTATCTGAGTGATTGCACATACTTTACATTTCAGGACTGCCACCCTGCCACCTTTTCAAGATCTCTTTATTTAGTGGAATTGCAAGAAATTGAAAGAACATCTTAACCCATTCAAGACAACCCAGGGCAAAGAGCCAGTAGAGCAATACATTCAGCAGCCACAGGGGCCGAACATGTAGCCTTGTGTACAAGAGGGGTCCCTAAAGAACAACAACAAAAAAAAAAAGAAATAAAGCGAGTTTGGACAAAATAAGTCAATTCATGGCTTGTGCTATTCGGCACAATTTCAATGTCAAAGTGTCATACCATATGAAAAATTGAGAACAACAGTGACATCATAAACTCAAGTAACTAAACCAGATAGACAGTAGATCTGACAGACTTTGATAAAAACCTGATAGCAGACGGTTGGTTTGCAGGTGCTTCTGTATCCAAGACTGCATAAATTACAGAGGAAGTTATTGCTTTATAGGCCATTCCAAAGTACAGATTTGGCTCTAGATTTCCACCGATAATTAACATTGAACAATTGTGACAAATCCATAGGTGGCGACTTTTGTTTCTGCAAGTGGTTGCTTTGAAGTGTGCTGCAGGGGTGGGTGGGGAGCTGAGGGTTAAATAACTATGCATTACTACAATAATTGATGTACTCGCGTACACACGCAATCATATGTCAGCAATCGTATTTATACCTAAATCTCTGGTAAGGTTTTGATGAACATTAAGGATTGTGCTTGAGCCCCGGAACACCCATGGAGGCGGCTCCTTTGGACAAATACCTCCATTGTGGCTGCCCATGGTGGCCCATACACTATTGACAGCGTTATGACATGTGTTATGTGTTTAATACGTTTTGTCCAACCCATGTACATACATGCAGTACATCCATAGATGCTGTACATGGTCATGGGTCTACTGTAACTACTGAAACCTAACACAAATCTATTAGCCTAGAATTAGCATTAGAAAGGCTTGCTGATTGAAGATCATGGCATTTGCAAATTGGACTGACAGAGCACTTGTCATCTTCAGTAGCTGGCAGTAGGTGTTTAATAAGAAGTAGTGTAGTTACATGTAATATTAATGAGACATGCTATGAGTAATCATTGTATAACAATTCTAGTCCTCAGATGTGAGTTTGTTTATATACTTCGGTTTGAAATGAGGTTTCTTGATGAGTCATGTAGTGTACTCTGCTGTACTATGCATCAATATGGACAAAGAACAAACCGTAGGAAGTGTGTTTTTAAGGATTAGATTGAGAACTCTGCCATGTATCGCACACCACTTGTAATTGGTAATCTGTGACATTGCTCAATTACAAAATATTTTTAAAAATCTGTACAAAAAAGTATACAAATTAATTATTTTTTCAACATACAATGACAGGGCAGAGCACCATATATTATAACTAGGGCTGTCACGCAATTAAAATTTTTGATTGGTTAATTTATGGGCATTAGTTGATTAACCAGTAGATTTTATAGTGTCTGCATAGTAATACTTAAAAAATCAATAGAATCTAAAAAAAAAAAAAATATGCCCAATGGAAATTTGGTCTTTTTAAAAGCATTTTTATTATTATTTTTATTTTAGTAAATGTAACAAATCTTCACAGAACAACCGTTCTTTCAGGCCACTGTCAGTCACATACCTGAAAACACAAGACAGCTGAGCTGCGTTTCCAGCATTGGTTGTTTCATCTACCATTACAGCTACGGAGTTGGCTTCCTGTACTTATGCTTTTATTGCATCTAGCAGAACCTGAGACACGAACAGATTAAGTCATTCAGAATCTTGTTAGAGGTACCTGATAATACTGTATTTGTGGTGTACACCTCCCTTTTTTTAATAATCTCCAATTTTTCTGGGGAAAGTTCTTATTGAAAATTGATTCATAATCAAATCGATGTCTCTGTTCTCTGATGACATTTTTTTTTTCATTTGTAAAAAGCAATTTGAAATATTACTTAGAAGTTCTGAATATAATTCTCAATAACGGTCTCTATAATAAGCAATATGCTTATTCATCTATTCAGCTATTCTTACATCGCTTACCTTAGCATATTTGTCCTGCCTCTGCTCAGTAATGGTTAGACAGCTGCAAAACCAGGGCAGATCTTTGACTTTCCCATTGGTTAAACTTCCAAGACCTTCAACTGAAATGGAGAATACCGTCAACGGTTTATGTCCCGCCTCTGCTCTTTAATGATTGGACACCTGCACAGGGGGCAGATCTTTGACTCTCCCATTGGTTAAACTTACTCAAGACCTTCAGCCGAGGCAGAGAATGGGTGCGTTCACAGAGTTCATTCTGTGCAGATTTTGTGCAGAATCTGACCAATTTAGCCAATGATCTTCTAAGAATGATCTCTGTGAACGCACCCATTGGCTAAATTGGTCAGATTCTGCACATAATCTGCGCAGAATGATCTCTGTGAATGCACCCAGCGTCTTCAACTGTTCATGTCCTGCCTCCGCTCACTTATGATTGGACTGCCGCAGAGAAAATGCAGATCTTCTATTGGTTGATTTTATTTTATATAAAAAATAACATTCTGCATGATTTAAATTGTAAAAAAAAAAAATCTGCGATTAACTCCTTGGTTGATTAATCGCTCCGATTTAATCTGTTAATCGGAACAGCCCTAATTATAACTAATGTTTTTTTTTATTATTTTAATATTAAGTGTTCTAACAGAAATGTTTAGGGTGGTTTCTAAGTAAAATCATTTATTTTGCTCTGGGAAAGAGTATCATAATATATTGAGCAGCACAAAGTCTGAGAAATTAGCAGTGTTAAAACCCCCAGAAGGAAAATGCCTCAAGTAAACGTATTTCTGATTTTTTTTTTTTTTCTCTCTCAGTTCTTACCTATTTAATATTCTGGTTTAACTGAATTGTTTATTACAACTGGTGCACTTTCATAGACAATGTTAACAATTTCATCCAGTTATTATGATGCAGATAACTTTAAAAAAAAAAAAAAACATTCAAATAGCTTGTATTTAATATCCACAGGTAAAAGAGCAACCCAAAAGTTAGTGTTTTTAAAACTGAATTGCTTTTGCAATATACAATATAGCAACACATAGCTGTAGTTACCAGTACATTTCAATTCCAAGTTTGATTTTAGCGACTTGGCAATTTTAATAGCAAAGGCTTTTCTAAGGTTCCACTCCTTAAAGCATTGTTTGATTCATAGGAGTTCTATCAACAAGCTTGATACTGTACCCAGTATCACAGATCTAATTATTCCTGGGTTAACTCCACATAAAAGATCTTGTGTGGGGAAAAATACAAAAGTGACAGTCATGACCTGAAATATTAGCCATATGTTTCCACACAGTTCCCAAGCATCTCCTAAAATCTTTTTAAGGAAACCAGATACAATTCTACATTATTAGTAAGGCCAATGTGATTTCAGGAAAACACTGGCCGTAATTATTTGGAACATTATGAACAAAAAAAATATCATCCATAACTTCAACCATCTGAGTTTTGTGTTTGTTTACTTAAGGTATTTAGAAATATTAATGTGTGCTTTACCGTAGTTTTCTGTTCTTCACCATGCTTCTTTTTTATGCTATTACTATTGCTTTTACTATGGTATACCAAAGTAAACTGTGGTGAACCAGGGTTCTGACAATAGGTGGCAGCAGCAGGCACTCCTTGGCCAATCCAGAACGATATGACACTATCTAAATAATGGTTACTCTCCAGTACTGTTAACTGTCATGCTAATAAAGACAGAGACAGGCCCTCCAACCAGGCATGTTACAAATCTCTTATATTTTATATATATTTACAAAATCTATAAAGCTGCACAAATGACGTTGCATGTGGCTGTCCTATCTACAAACATTAGTGTAGCCTTGTTGAAATTTTTGAAAGCATGCTCATGTTGTTGACGATTAATAGAGTTTATACAAGCTGAAGGCATCAATGCACATTATTTCTCTACATAACCACTTTTCTTTAAGCACATTATGCAAACCATTATTTATTTAGTCATTTATTCATTTATTTAAATTGTTTACCCAGTATTGCCCAGCCAACTTGCACAATTTCATTTATGTTACAGCAGAGCCCTCCGTTCTGACCACAGCTGGGGGAAGTGAAGCACAAACAGATCATTCAACTTGCCGAAGGTCGTACAGTGAGGCAGCGGCTGAACCGGGATTTGAACCCAAGGTCTCATGGTTCATACTCAGGTAATTTCATTCCATATTCTTCTTTCAGTGATTTATTATTTTGTAGGATGCACAATATACACCAAATTGTTGAATTAATTAGGTGCTTCTTTAAAGCCACTATAAGGAGAACGACATCATAATTAAAATTGAACCAGTTAATAAAAACTTTTCATCAAAATGTCGGTCTAAAATGTACTTTTAGCACGGTGTCACTCTTAGAAATTAAATTAAGTTGTAGCTCTATGGTAAATGCTGTAGAAAAATACATATATGTTTTTCCTTAAAGGTGAAAATGGTTATATTTGCTGCATTATTTTGTACGAAAGTGTGTATGAAAAAAAAAAAAACTAGACTGAATATCAAACCTTAACTGGAATAAGCTATAATGGTCAATAATAAAGGCCCAAGAGAGGCCCTTCAACATCCTAGACTGAAAGATAATAATTGGATGCAATGTCACTTAGGTATGCATAGATCCTTTTCCATTAGAGGTTGGTGAATGACACATAAAAATGCAAGAAGATTTACCTACATACAGTAATTTGGCAGCCTGAAGGCCTTATACTTAAATCTAATTATTATATTTTTCAAATGCTGCTCACATACTGAAGCCGATTCTAAATGTACAGATAAACCCCCTAATGAAAATGTAAACCTGATCCTAACCGTATCTCTCAACCCTGTCAACATCCATATCAGGAACACCGGTGTTTAGATTGAAGCACAAATGTCACTGCACGAATATTGGAGAACAGGGTTTCAACTGGCAAGTGAAACAGTTTGTTTTGTGTAAATTAAGAATGCAGTATATCAATGTAATTTCAGTCCTTTGACCCATCAGATTTTTCCTAAATGCCTGGTACAAAGTGGAATTGTAATAGGTTTGTGAATGACTACAAAGGTGCATTTTGAGTTAAGAAGAATGTGGCCATTGTAGTTGGAGGAATAGAGTATAGTATACAAATTTTTAAAAAATCACCTTTTCTTACCAGCCAGTGAATCATTTTATTTTGAAAGATCCTTGAATAAGCCCTTATAAAAGTTTACTACGATAAACTGTCAAGTGTAGTCAAGTCTAGCAATAGCATAGTGAAAGCATGAAAGGTGAAACACAGGCAAGTACAATGAATCATTTTGAAATATGGTTTAAATGGCATTTAAAATGGTTAGCCATGGAAACAAACAATCAAGGTAAACTGCAAAAATTAGTGTTATATACAAATATACTGAACTCATATGAATAAGGAATCATGACTTAAGCAGTTAGTACACCTAGGTTGTAAATACAATTTTGTGTTTAACTTTTAGAACTATTAGAAGTCACTTTTTGGTCTAATAAAGGACAATCATTATAGTGTGGTCAGCTAAGTGTCAGGAAAAGAAAACTCTAGTCCCATGTAGGAGTTATTTGAGTAAAAATAAAGTGCAGTGTAAAAAACTAAAATTGACAGCAGTAAAGTAGGTGTCTTGCACCTGCAAGTGTCTGTGCCAGTGTTCATTTAAATAACCTCTCTCTTTAAGTCAGCTATTATGTCTGCTTAAAACCATGAATTCAAACACAATTACCTACATGGTAGTTTGCCCTGTATCTCATATAATGACCAACAGACTGATCATGGTTAAGATATGGCGCCCTTGATTGCAGGCGCTTGCCTGCCAAAGAAAGCTTTGTAAGGGGTGGATGAATGTTAAACATTCAAACAGATTAGGGGGTGGGGGTGAAAGCAATGTGGCAATAATGAATGATATCAGTAAGTGGACTGGCTGCCCCCATCGTCGGTGCTTCCAGATGGTACAGGATCAAACCCTCCTGAGGAAAAAAAAACGCACACACACACACATTGCAGAGATGCTGCTCCCTCAGATCCCCTATAGCCACATCAGGCACTGAACCAATGGTAATGAATACAGAGCACTCTCCAGTTTCATCAGACTGACAAGAGAAGGCTCATTCTTTCATAGGGTGGAGTAGCTCCCTATTCAACATCTTCAGTGACATTTGATCCTGGCCACTAGAAACACATCTCTGAACAACACCGAAAGGCATTCATTCCTATGGTGTCCTGACCTTCTGTCTGGCTGTAAACATTTTCGAGAAAAGGTTTTCAGACCCTGTGAAAAAAAACAAAAAAACGCAAGGGTATATTTATTTATAACTAATGTATTACCTATTGTCATTCCATTGTGGGCTGTTGATGGGGATAAGTTTCTTGAGCAATAGTGATTTCTGTTTTTTCCCAGCACAGGTAATGGCGACATACATAAATCTGACCTCTCCTGTACCTTCAGCTTCCCTGTAACATGGCATAACTGAACCATAGAATTTTGTTTTCAATTCTCACAATCTATCTACAACATATAGTAGACCCTGATATTGACGTCATCCATCTGAAATTCCTTTGTATCAGATAGTTTGTATCAGAAATGACATCACATTAAAATGAGTTACAGTGTTCAATTAATCTTATTAATTAACTATTAACTACAACTGGCCGGCTAAGCCGCTTCACCTGTAACCAATACTTTACTTTGCAATTCTCTACTTGTTTTTCTTTCTCCATTCTCCTCATGTCAAACCATGTCTCCTGGTTACTTCTCCTCGAGCTACCCCACCGACTCATTTCTACATATAATGGATACACGCTCTGG
>CM060251.1:17825729-17845729 GCA_030684275.1 Acipenser oxyrinchus oxyrinchus
TGGACATACTTGAGTTTCAAGAAGAAACTAGTCTACATTACAAGGTTGTAAAATAAAACTACTGGTATATCTTAAGAGTTCTACTTCTTTACAGAACATTAATTGGTGTTGGGAAGGGAAAATATTACAGCAGAGACATATCATATGGATTCTGTAACTTACAGAATTAATAACAATAAAATATAGTTCTAATACTGATTAATGAAAATAATACCTTATACTACAATACTTTTTTAAAACCACTGTACTTTTACAGCAAATTTATATTTATTATAATTTACTAACTAAACAACTTGTATCATATTTACTAAAAAGTAAATTTAAACATAAGAACATAAGAAAGTTTACAAACTAGAGGAGGCCATTCAGCCCATCTTGCTC
Organism: Acipenser oxyrinchus oxyrinchus; assembly: GCA_030684275.1. Lineage (NCBI taxonomy): Eukaryota > Metazoa > Chordata > Actinopteri > Acipenseriformes > Acipenseridae > Acipenser > Acipenser oxyrinchus. The sequence continues at coordinate 17,826,111 of CM060251.1, forward strand.
ATTTGGTTGTTAGTAGCTTATTGATCCCAGAATCTCATCAAGCAGCTTCTTGAAGGATCCCAGGGTGTCAGTTTCAACAACATTACTGGGGAGTTGGTTCTAGACCCTCACAATTCTCTCTGTAAAAAAGTGCCTCATATTTTCTGTTCTGAATGCCCCTTTATCTTATCTCCATTTGTGACCCCTGGTCCTTGTTTCTTTTTTCAGGTCAGAAAAGTCCCCTGGGTCGACATTGTCAATACCTTTTAGAATTTTGAATGCTTGAATCAGATACCACAGAAATATATACAAATATTGTAAAAGTACATGAAAAATACATCTGTGCCATAATATAACTACTGTACTATGGTATATGAATATATTGTTCACGTATTTCACTAGAATTCAGTAGAATTACCTGGATATACAAATACATGTTGATTCCTTGTTTTTAAAATAACAACAATCTTACATGCAGCATGTCATCCATGTTAAAAGAAATACTGTAACAAATCCCTATAGAATAGACATAGAATAGCCTCAGGAGGCATTTCTGTTGCCATACCAGAAAGCAAACTCTTGTTTTAAAAGCTAGCCTTTTAATTGTCATCTAGACATAGAGAACCCACTCTCCCCACCAGGCAACACTGATCATTTTGTTGGTTTTATTTCACCCTTGAATTGTTTCCAAACTATAACTAGCTGAAAAGCCGTCGAGTGATCAATTTGTGCTTGTTCTATATCCTACTAAACTACTTTAGTGGGCAACTGTCTCACCTTAGCAGGAATTAGTCAGTATCTGATTCAAAATCAAATTCAAAACTGCTCATTTCTGTTCCTATTTAATGAGGCTGACATGACACAAAATGTAATATTTTATTCTACCATTTTCCTGTGAAATATACTACTTCTGTGTTTTAGGAAATCAAACAGATTATCATTTTTTAACTTATTTACTTACGACCTGAAGTATTTGTGTATATTTGTCAATGTGGTAGGGCTGAGGTCTGCCCCTGTAAAATAATATATTTGTGTTGGGTTTATAAATAAAATATAGTTTGGTTGGGTTTCTAAATAAAATGTATAACTTTTGTAAAAATAAAGTGTGTGCCAGATGGCAGGGCTGGGAGGTTAAATGAAACTGAATGTACACTAGGTGGCCTGGTGTCAATTTTATAATTGATAATCAATTAACACTAGTCAACTGCCTTTAAAAGGCGGCTGGAAAGACTGTCCTATGTTCTTCTTTGTGTTTTGTTTGATCCTGTTCCTGTGTACCAGGGTGAAGAGCAGTGGCGGCTCATCATAAGAGGCTAAGCCTACATGTAATTTTGTAAAAGTGAAAAAAGCTTACCTTATGTCATGCTATTGGCTAACATATAGCCTCAAAATGGGTGGGATTATGTGTGCATTCTACCTGCAATCACCCTCTGTCTGTCAAGTTTTAATGTATTTGTATTGGCTAAATGATGCAAGCTTGCAGCTAGCCCCTACCACCATGTTTGGCTACTCCCTTGAGTTCAGTGGTTCAGACTACCACAGTGTTTACGCCTCTGGTGCTTGGTGCCTTCAGTGCCCTTGGTACCTTCGGGGCCTCGGTGTATTGGTGCTTCGGCACACTCTGTGTCTCTGTGCCTCACAGCATCGGTGGCTTGGTGCTTCGGCGCCCTCGGCACCTTGGTGCTTCGGTGTCCCCAGTGCCACAGAGCCTCAGTGCCTTAGTGCTTCGGCGCCCTCGGTGCTCAGACGCTCCCTGCATCAGTGTCTTTGGTGCACTTGCATTCGGTGCCTTAGGGCTCGACCCCTCCCTGCATCGACACACTCAGTGCTTCGGTGCCGCAGAGCCTTGGTGCATCGGTACTTCGACACCCTCGGTGCTTCGGCACCTTCATTGCTCAGGCACCCTCTGCATCGATACTCTCGGTGCATTTGGTGCTTCAGAGCCTCGGTGATTCAGCACCTTCGGTGCTCCAGAGCATCGACACCTCGGTGCTTCACCCATCGCCCCCTTCCAGGACCTCGATGCATCAGACCTCAGACACCCCTACTGCAGACACTCCAGGCACCACCATGTCCAAGTTCCACCCTTGCACGTCCTGTGGAGAGATGCTTCCCCCACAGGACAAGCACCTCTTGTGTATGAAGTGCTTGGGAATGCAGCATGCTGCAGGTTCCCTGAAAGAGAAGACGACCAACAAACCTTGCGAGGCAGCATCACTCGCATTCACGGGTTCGATGCAAAAGAGATCGTGCTCTCCATGGAGTGACTACTTAATCCCTCGGTCGGCGGGACTGAGGACGTCACTCCCCGGAGGGGTCTATCGGCAGCTTTGACATAAAATGCTCAGCAAATACCTGACCTGTGGCAGGCATATCACAAAAGTATTGTTGTTGGTTCTCTTTCAGGGAACCGGGGTTAGCTATGCAGAGAATAAGCTTCTCCAGAGCCATGTTGAACACAAAAACAGGAACTGCAAGAATACACGTTTCTTCCCAGTCATTTTTCATTGGTCAATGTAATTTTTAACGCACGTCAAATCGGATCGAACTTGTTTCGATTCCATCGTACGACAATTACAGACTCAGTGTGCAAGGTGCAATAGGGAATGCACATGATCATTTTTTTCTTCTTTGACGCACATTAAAATCGGATGCATGATCGGATCCAGTGTGCAATGGCCTTTAAGATGTGAAAATCCCATCTGACGTAACCTTGTGCAACTATCTACTATAACTGAAGGCCATACCAAGCAATCCTTATTGGCAAGCTTTTAGACCAAATAGGAAAACAAATAAGTATACAGTATGATAGGGCTTAGTGGTGTTTTTTTTTTTTTTTTTTTGTTTTTTACTGGAAGACCCAAAAAGGATATTATCTTCAACTATTGCTCATCCTTGTTAGACAGCTTTTTGGGTCTTCCAGTCCTGGGTTTGTCAATTACAGATGAGGTTTCTCTGTCCTAGTTTATTATGCTTTGGATACCATACCTTGAAACTCAAGTGATGCCAGCTATTTCACTCAATGTTTTTCCTTCTTTATGCAAGTCAAGGTTGTTATAATAGTACAAAACACTAGTGGAGGCTTTGAGTAAATTGTTGATGATCATTATTATATTTATATATATAATGTTTTGCAAATAATACAAGGCTAGTGCACAGCACTTTCATATGGAATGTTGTTTTTTTATTATTATTTGTGTAAACCTGGTTTAAGAAAGCTGTACGATATCAGTAAGTCGCGCAAGAACAAACTGTACAAACATTTCAATATACCCTCCCGAATTTAAATATGTATTAGGTTATTTGCATTTGGAAGGAGAATTTCTCTGGCTAAAAGAAAACAACATGGAAACACACATAACCCTAAAGTACTACCAAAATTGACTCTCTTATGAATCTCAATACAGTGTTCTGTTTCTTATCCACTGAACTTTGATGTACTGGGGGTAATAAAACACTTTACAAGGCATTGTAAAAAGTGACTGCTGCAAGTTTCAGAATGAGTGAAGGTGGTGAGCTATTGTAAGTTTACTATTATTATTTACAGTGATAATTCATTGAGCCTCTGGCTTCCACAACAGCTGGACATATCACCCTCAGATATAACTGATATTTTGTATTAGAAAAAACTATTTTACCGTACCAAATCAAATTGGACTTGTTCATGTCTAATACCTTTCATACCAAAATCACTGAACATTATTTATACCCTATTCACACATATAAAAATGTGTGATCACGTTTTAAAAACATAATGGAAATCACACTAAAGAGTGATATAAGACTGCATTGTTATATATGCAGATATTAATTAATTGACACAATTCTGGCTACTCTTATTATTCACTAGGCTTTTCAGGAGAACTTCTCTTTATTCCTTAGGGACTTTTATTGTGACTACACTGCAGTTACCAGTCCCAAAAATGAACGATTCCTGGGTGGTGTAGAACTACTGTAGAACTGGTCCACTAAGAAGAGGACATTGATGTCGTAATAGAATCATCGCTGCCAACAACCAGACAGTATTGGGAAGGTATTAAAAAGGCAAATCAAATGCTTGGTTATATAGCCACAAGTATAGAGTACAAATTAAAGGAGGTTATGATGACATAGTATAATGCACCAGTGAGACCGCACTTAGAATACTGTGTTCAGTTCTGTTCACCACAATACAAAAATGACATTCAGAAAAGAGCAACCAGGCTAATCCCAGGTTTTAAAGGCATGAGCTATGAAGATCTCAAAATGCCTGCCTCCATCAACAGCAAGAACCCCCACAAACATCCAACCCATCTAGGCAGTGTACGATCAAGACTTCAAGAAACTCAATGCACAACTTATACCTGTAGTTATACCTTGGTAACCATACCACATAGGATCTACATTCATTAATTCCTCTTGTGTTACATCACACAGCAATAAACAGCAGTATTTTCTAAAATCTCATGTGACAATTAACATATGTGTTTAAATAAACCAATTAAGCAAGGTTTACAGGTAATATCCCACAATGCTGTGGACAGTCTTCAGCTGCGTCAATCCAAGGCACCCCTTTTCCACCTTAATGACCATGTCTAGACAGTAAACACAAAACACAGGAGAAGTTGGTTGTAAGGGAGAGCATTCATAAATACATGCCAATATACTTTTTTTTTACCGGGGGTGTGACGTTCAGTAGACTTTGACCTTTCCTCAGTTATTCAGAGGTCCAGCTAATACTATGTGTTGAATATGTTGATAGATTAATGTTATTATATGTTGAAAAAGATATTACAGGAATACATACTTAGGGCTTTAACTTTTCGGTTGTTATTTTCCATCGTTGTTAAGCTGTTTCTGCATCCTAATAAAGAGAAAACTACTAATTAAAGACTGGGTTTAAGATTATTTTTTCTTTGCTGCAAATCAAGGAGATTTTAAATGATGGACTTGCTATCAGTGTACACTCCGTACTGGGTATTTTATGCCGAAAAGAAAATATGTCCGGACAACTATGTTAAACGAGTGAAAATAACAAAAGCAGAATGATAAACTAGGCAACTGCAATTTGTCACGTCTGTTTGAAATCAAAATTAAGCGAAACACAATCAGGTCCGGTCAAGATAGGAAGGTAAAAACAAGTGACATTGTTTTGTAATTAACAGCTTTTTTTAGGTAACAGAATCCGCTCAAAATAAGTTTAAAGAGACGTGTGATCAAAACAAAACCTGAAAGCTTCAAACCCTATACATACTGCACACATGACAGCAACAACATTTATTAAATTTGTTTGAAACTCAAATACAGAGCTCTGTATTGCTTTAAGGCAACGATTTAAAATTTAGAGCAAAAAAAATCGCTTTTTAAGAAACACACAGGCTTTTTGAATTCTAACTTGCAAAGCTCAATGTTAATTAAAGCACAACTAATTTAATACATAATTTATTAATGAAAATGAACTTTGAAGTAAAACAGGTAAGCATTTTATTAATTTGATTTCATAATCCAGGCTCGTGTGAGAAGAAAATATTCAATATTTTAATCCAGTTTCAACAAAATATGTTTTAACTCTAAAATGATTTTGCTTGGAGTGATGGTACAGTAATAAAGAAGCTATTGACCAAATAGTATTGATTGTCAAGTCCTCAGGCAAAGAACACTGACCTTGCTCTCTCTTATTGCTTATTCCGCCTTGGCCTTCTTCATCTATAGCCAGTCAATAATATATTATTTTATATATTTAAACAAGGTAAGGAATGGTTGAATGCTACAAGGTGAATAATTGCTTGTACATTTTTCATTGCTATTTGCCTTTAGGTATATGGCAGCCCTATGTGTAGAGTGATTAAAGCCAGTCTTCAGTTAAGGCTTGATAGGATTGTCGTTCAACACTGCTAGTGCCATTAGTGCCATCAGTGCCATCAAATAGGCCAGTTTACATTTATCAGTTAAAAAAGAGGTGCTAAATAAAAAAGGTTATGTATTAATACAAAAAAATCTATAAGGCAATTTCAGCTTTAAATTAGAATTGTCATCAGCACAATATTTTCATAAAAAGTGCAGCAAAAATTCCTTTCATCCACCATTCTATATTGTAGGGAAAGGTGGAAAATGTACAAATTAAGCTCCAGTTGGAAAATGGTGGCTAACATTATTGCTGTCTATTTGGAGATTCCCTGTAACGATAATTTCAGTTGTTTATCAATTGCTTGAAATTAGGCTGCATATTTCAAAAATACATTTTATATATCAAAATGTAAAGCTCTATTCTTAGTTATGTATTATATGTTATCTCAGTTCATATATTCTTATATATTCGATATATTTGGATTTTGGCAGGATGCATGACCACATGTTTCACAGTAGAACATGAAGTGAGAGCTTCTGCCACTATATTTGTGTTCACTTTTGTCATATAGTATTTAAGATACACCTTTCGGAGTAATGTTCACATCAACAACTAAATTAGCTCTTACCATATAGGCACAACATCAACAAATTGAAAGACGTGTTATACAGTTGCGCTTGGTTTCTTGGTTGCAGTTCCAATCTGGGATACAGGTGCCATTATCATTCCACTTTCAAACTCCAATAAATAGTTAACCTATTTTACTAACAGTTAACAGCTATCAGCTTTATATACTGCACAGTAAACTGTGGGACATACTCCCTGAATATGTCCTTAATACATGAACATGTAGGTAACGGGAGATCTGTGCTGACTGTCTGGTGCATGCATGGTACTACAGGAAGGGGGCAGCAGCCTCGTAGATCCACCTGTCAGTCTTGGCAGTGACACGGAGAGGTGGCGAAGAGGGTGTGTTGGCTTTCCCTCTCTCTGAGTGGCTGAGAGGCGGGCCTTGGGAGATTGCTGACCCTATAAGATAACGCTCTGTTGTTCCCTCAGCTTGCCCCTCTAAGACGAAACAAGCCAGCTGGCGGAAGCTCTGCTGCTGGACTGAGCACGACTGGAGCACAACAACAAATTAATTAAAAAGAAAAGGAATTTTCAGTAGCGGGGAAATACTTGGGCAGAACCCCAAACAGTATAAGCAGGTTGAGGGAACGGGTTAGCGTAGGACGGAGACCCGGGCTGTGCAGATAGCAACGGTCAGGGTAATGCTGCCGAGTGCAGCACCTTTATTTTGTAGTTTTATTGCTGTGTTTTATTTTCCCTTTTTCTTTTGCCTTTTGTTTTCATTATTATTTGGAGCACCTGTGAGTGTGAAAAATTGGACTGTACCTGTATTGGTAGTACTGTGGACCTGACTACCGTTGTCGGTATTCAGGCCACAGACAACAGCACCCTCTGCAGGCTTAAGAGGAAATAAAGCCAAGAAAAAAGAAAATAATAAATGGGCACCAGTGCGGTGTTGCAAATAAATCTTCTCTCTCCTGTGTGTGTCAGTGAATTGCCCACCACCCTTCCACAGTGTATTAGAAATGTAACTGGGTTCATTAATGAAACTGTGTATCTTGAGAAACAGGGCAAACTGCTGTGTCTTGAGAAATGGGCCTCTCTCTTGCAGACATGCTGAACTATATGACCTGCTGAACGAGGTGACTGGGGCTAGGTGGCACCTAGATTATGCTGAATGGACAGTTGAATTATGTACAGATAATTCACAAGTGCAAGGAAGACATAAACTAGTGATGTCCCAGTGAAAAGGAACATTAAAACATCAAAGGACTGGGAGTTTTAAAAAAAAGGCAAGATACACAAATGATCTCATGAAAGTGGCTATTTAGCAGAGTGAAAAGACTATAAATATCCAAGCAAAACACATTGAATGCTCACCAAGGTGCTGTCACTCTGCTAAGCGAAGCTGCAACTCCAGGACTCTGCCTAAAAACGGACCCAAGAAGAAGCAGTAAGCGGCAAGCAAGTCACTACCACAAGCAACGAGACTGAGGCCCGGCTGGAGGAATGCCGTAACACTTACATAGACTGTTACCAGACAAACCAGTCTGGGGCTGCTGTACACCTAAAACCACAGTATCTAAAAGAAACTGTGCCCTGCTACCTGCGTAGCTAAAAGATTCAGCGAAAAAGATAGAACAGACAGGTGCTGTTGTGGATCCTATACCGTGGACTGAAGACTTTGTTGCAGCTATTTGTTGATTCTATCAAGAACTGAAAGCTTTGTTGCCGAGTTTGATCCAATGTGGGATTGAAGACTTTGTTGCTGAGAGGAGAGCCTTTTGTACTGGACACTTCAACAGATTGAGTTTCCAAACCAGCGGACCAAAAGTCTAAGCTTCAAGGAACTGTTGAGTATAATTCCAGTTGCATTTTCCTTTCATGGAACTAAATTAATTAATTGTAACACATTCACATAGAATTGAACTGTTAATTATTTAGTTTGCACACTTTGCATGTGAAACAACTTTTAGTGAAACTTGATGATGTAACTATAAGTAATCTACCTCATATTGTTGTATGAAGAATTTCTTTAAAAGTAAACTTGCTATATCCTTAATCTATATACCATTAATAAGCTTAATGTGATATATTCTAAGATTGTCTGCATCATTTCAGTTTAGGCTGTGTGTGTGTATGTGTGTGAGCAAGTTACTAGCTACGTCAGAGCTTGCTTGGGCTGAGGAAGTTGCTACTTTGTGTGTGAGGAAATAGAATGTGTCATATTTCAATTGCCCTGCTAGCCGCCTGAATGCAGTGAGAGCTTTTGACTTGTGTATGGTGCTTAAAGACTAAGAGATTTACTTTCTGAATTTTCTGATTTCTGTTTAATGTTTGTGCACTTAATAAAATAATACTAAAATAATACTATTGACTAAGCATTCCTTGTGTCTAGCGTGTATGTATGTTCATAGTAAATCCTTGATCTTTGTAACACATCAATTAAATATTATTAATAAAAGAACTAATCAACCCAGATAAACTCTAAATGATCAATTATTGAATTGTTCCTACACAATTGTGTGGCATGCCATGTGATTCAACTCACTTGCATAACACTGTTTCCTGTTCAGATGTTCTTATTAATGGGTTAAAGAAAACAGGTTGAGGAAATATATATATATATATATATATATATATATATATATATATATATATAGTATAGGTGGCTATATTCACGTTATTGTTGTCAAGATTAAAACCCTGTCTCTCTCTTCAGACTGCAAACGCTTGTGTTGTCCAAGATCGATTACTACAATGCCCTTCTAGCGGGTGTTTGAGTAAAGGACAAAGCTCCAGAATGCACTAAATGCTGGCTCCAGCAAGCTTTTGCTCAGGGTTTGGAAAACTGAACCAATCACACGTATCTTTGCATCCTTGCATCATTGCTTATAATATACATATATATATATATATTTTTTTTTAGGTGTTTCTTTTGTAAAGCGCTGTGAAATGGAATTGCATGTGAAATTGATGTTGTTGTTACCATTTTTTTTTCTTTTTACATGACATAATTGTTACACTGTAGTTTACACTGTAATTTGTTTCCCTCCATCTGTCTGAAAAGTATTCAAACAAGAAAATGTTAGCTCGCAGATTTGAGATGACCTGAGGTGTTAATATGATATCAGCAGGGCAAGTCTGCAGGAATCAACAAGCACAGTTCAGACTTTCAGCAAACCAGAAATGCCACCAGCCATTTTTGAGGTTTGGCAAAGGCATATTTTTTACAAAACATGCTATTTTGTTTATGGGAAGAATATATTCCCAAGGTCCACCTTGCCCTTTGGCGAAAACTGCTGACACTCAACCATCTATTTATTAACTTCTTGTGTAGTTTGGTTTACCTGCATCTGTGTCAATACAGTATCCTCTCCGTGCTCTTAGTAGTACTACAGCCTTTTGAAGGAGAGCATCTACAGAGCGTGTACTTCATTTATAAGGTTACACCATCCTCTCATAGTTCCATGTTTTCCTAAAAGATAAAAGTGGGTTGCATGGATCTTTTATTGCAGACATGCCAGGCTTGAATCCCTTTAGTCTATCACTTAAATCAGCCCAAATTTACTTCATAAAAAGGCATACAAAAGTCAGAATGTTAAGTCATTAGCATTGCCTGAACATGCTGTAGATTCTGTGTGGTAGCTAGAAAAGATAACAAAACAAAAATGACAGTGCTGAGAATCCACTTATTAAACTCACATAGATTATTCTAAAGGAAAAGCGATACCCGACACTTGGTAAGTCATTATTCATATGTTTTACAGACACTGCATGGAAGAGAACTTTATTTTCACCTACTTTTGAGCCCTAATCCAATGGTTTTAGATGAATTTAGTAATCCAGTGCTCTACGATAACTGTTAGTAGGTTGGCCAACGTGCCCTTTCATTGTGTGTGTTTTGTGTAAATCTTTTGTTTTATAATTTAATAAATGTACTGCTTAGGCAGTTTCAGCCCCATACCTGTTTGTTGTTGTTGCACTTCTTCCTGGTCCGTGACGTCACCACACACGCCACTCAAGCCAACTTTGCCACAGTGACCTAAATTCATATATTTTTTAGTTTTTAGTTTTCAAGACATATTAACACATTTACTGTAGTTATTATTTAAATTAGTGTTTAGGATATTTTCCTACTTCTTTAGAGTTTATTCTTCAAACTACAAATAACAGTTTGAAGAAAGCATGCATTTTATTTTTATACTTCAACACACTAATAAAGCCTCCTTGTTGTCTTTATGTTGAGGTATAGGACACATCTTCTGGAGATGTATTAGCCTTCTAAGAGCATTGTTCTTGCAAGGAAAACAAAAATAGTTCTGGCTAATATTACAGCTTCCTGTCATAAATGGACTAGTTTTTTTTTTTTTTTAACAGAACACAATTATTCAGTGGCCAGTGGCGCCTAGGTATTACATTTTAGGCATATATCCAAATTTCCACTTACATTTTTGACCTTTTTGGTCACAGTATAGTGCTATTTGTTGCTTAGCCCCCTTGATAATGAGTACCAAAGCTTGTGGCATATGCCTTAAATCAGCAATATAAATAATATACAGTACATTCCTATTATTATTACAATATGTTGCGGCTATTGAAAGATAGCCACAATATACTGACAAAGTAAGATTGATTCTTTCACTGGGTAAACAGGCCACACACAAGAAACAGTGTGGTAATTATACAACATAGTAATATTGTATTAGGAAATTGCATGTTACTGGTTATTTTGTAGATTTGGGGGAAAAGTACCCATTCTTACTGAGGTCATCCAGATTATGGACAGACCTAATAATATGTTCATCAGTGAGATAAAACAGAAATGCTTAAAAGGCTTATATTGCAAACACAAACATTACACAGCTAAAGAAGCACATGAACACAATTGCTCCGATGCAGTAAAATGAGAAATGGGGGTTAAGGGGTGATGACGAGGACAACGACAAAGCAAACAAAGCCCACATGCTATTGCCTAGTCAATCATCGAGATTCACCAACAGCACGGCATTTATAACTAAACTGCCTGCACCTTCAGAATTCAGTTGAAGGGTAGAGCGTAAAAGTATCGTATCCATCCATCATGGGGAGTAGAAAATAAGACTTGCATTGTAAGTATGCCAAATTGTTGCTACATAGATATAGGCATTGTCCATCTGGTTTATGTGGTGCCTTTTTATCTTTTACCACTATATGACTAAATGAACAGATACCCCGCAGGAAGATAAAGAGACTCTCGTTTTGATGTGGCCTCTTGAGCCTATAAGGCCAAGATTGATTGTATTGCAATAAATGGTTACTGCTTACTCCTTTGTGCTGATGATAATAACCTTTAGGAATGGTTAGCATTGGTTTCACTTTAGATAAAATGGTCACACTTTATTTTAATAGGACCTTGTTTTTTTATTTAAGGGTTAATAATTTGCTTATTAACGCGTGACGTTCATTTTTGCCAACAGTTAGCATATAGTCAAAGGATGTCTTCCTTTCTGAATAAATTGTGCTGCTGAGAATCTCAAATCAAAAGCTTTGAGAATCTAGCCCAATATATTTTGTAGGTTCACATGTCTGGGTTTAATTGTGGGATCTTTCAATCCCACATTCTAATGCTATAAAAGACCCAGACTGAAACCATCTTACCTTTACCACTGTATAAAGTCCAAAATGCGCACCAGGCTACTCCCATTCATTGATGTGAACTGTGTTCGACCTCTGCATATTCCCTCAACCTTCAAGTTGTGGCCACATGTCTGCCGAGATAAATGAACACTGGTTAGTTGCATTATTTATTTATTTATTTATTTTTATGTACATTATATTGGGATTATGCTGAGATAAAACAACAATACATAACAAAGCATGTCTGTGTGAGGGGTGGAGCATGTAAAAACAAATATCAAAATATGTACGTTTTGAACTTTGTTGTTTACTTTAAGACTTTCATTTGTTGAGTTTTGATCCTTGCACGCATAATACAGTGGCAACCACACCGTTTTTCTTAATAATATTTTGTGTCCCTGAACAGTGTATTATCTCTCTGAAGCAGAGTATTTTTGTGGTCATCTGGCGCCATGTGTTTCCTTACAACTAAGAGATTTCAGAAAGGTTAGGCTGCCTGGGCTAATTGTTTAATGCTTTTAGTAAGAAATAAAATGTGTACTGCGCCAACAGGGATCATTTAATGTACTCTTTTTTTCTAATACTATCACCCTCCTTAAGTAAAGACCAAGAGGTGCAACTTCCCATTCTAACCAGCGCCAGGAGTCTCTGCTACACTCAAGTGTGAACTAGCATAATCTGTCACCAGAGCTAGTACCAATTAAATTGATTGTGTTAGAAGCAGCTTTAAGACCTCTAATGCAAGTGCTAAGGGAAAACGGGCTTTTTTTCCCCTGCCCATTTCCCCTAGTGGCACTTAGACATAGTGAGTACTGAAAGGCTTTCGATGTTCAGAAGGGTTTTATTTTCAAAAGACAAGACCATTGATCAGCAGCATTTAGGGGCATAGATAATTCCAAGGCTTGGAGGCTGGATTTGCACTTAAGGCCTGGATCTCTAGGAAGCCAATAAAGCGCCAGAAAACAATGAGATTAAAGATACCAAAGTTATGTAAGTGTTAATGATGCAGCAGGGTCTGCAGCCCCTGCTGGAAAACTAAACCACACGTAGTTTGATAGTATTGTTAGCAAGTTTCCCTTAGCTTTAGCTGGGTTTAGGGTCATGTCAACTTCAGATTATTGGCGGATTTTACATTTATAAACCTGTCATGTTTTTAATTTAACTATACCTTGAGGGACCTTAAAGTGTATATGTATGTGTAAAACAGATCTGCTTACGCATAGAAAATAGTCTAAATTAATTTTTAGTCCCATAAATGGTGACATTACTACCACTAGTTAAAAAAAAAATATGACAAGGTTGCTACATTTAGAGTTTAGAAAAAGTATTTTTTGAATTGTGTACGGTATGTGAAATTTACCTTAAAAGACCAGCAATAAGGCTCCACTCCAGGTGGTGCTGTATTAGTGCATAACAGGTGTGTTGTGGCCTTCAGACACTCAGGTAGGGACAATATACAGAGCCACCTACACCCCTGAGTTCCCTATTGTAATTACAAAATGTATTCTACAAAACAAAACACTAAACTAGCATTTTTTATTATTATTATTTTTTTGGTGGGGGGGTGGGGTTGTTTTTTACACAAAATAATTTATTGGAATGTTAAAAACAAATGCACCAAATGCTTACTTTGATGTTTTAGACACACTGGTGTTACAAGATAATGTTTGGAATTACGATTTCATCCTTTACCATGATCTATGCAAATTGTAATATTGTTTGATAGATACTAGTAATAACTTGCAATGTAGTTTTATTTATGTTATACAGAGAAAAAACAAACCAGGATTACAAAACTGAAGAGGTGAAAAAACACTGACCACAGAAAAAAAGACAAAAGTTAAAAATACAACATTACTATTTCAAATGGAAATCATAGAGAAGGAGAAGGCAAGGGGTGGCAGAGAAAGAGAGAGGGGCAGAGAAAGGGAAAGACCATGCTTGGTTATCTTAAGAGGAAGAAGAGAGTTCAGTCGAGGGAGGGAGGGCTCTAAGTCTGATTTAATCATAACTGTGAGCAGGATATAGTCACTGCTAAGAACACTGGTCATACAGATTTATTTTATTTATTTGATAGTGTTGATTAAGGAATTAAAATTGAATTGGAATGGCATTAATAGATGTTTTCTTCATACATATGAATTGAATAGGAATTGTGTGTTAGATCAAACTGTACGTAATTACATATGAAATTTTGGCATAAAGAAAGCGGAGCCTCATCGCCCACTTTTAATATGAATTAGATTTTGTTACTTACTTCAGACCTACATCTTGGAATACAAAAGGAAGATTAAGCATCTCTTTCCTCATAACAGTAGTTGTCCCCCTTTCTGCACTGCTCTCAATACAGCCCTGAGCACAAACAAGGTCAAATTTCCACAGGAATGTTACTGTACAATTCGGAGTAGGACAATGTGGAAAGCAGACATCATTCCATATTATTCACAAATTTGCATTGCTGTGCAGTTATCCAGGCAACTGAAATATCTGTCTACCTACCACGTGAGCAGGGAAAGAACTTGACCTAACCCCAGTGAAGATGTAAATCAGTCTGCACTAAGCCTTTCAAGTGTCTTGCAGTGGACATCTTTGTGTCACATTATGACACAGTGCTGATACTTCAATATGGTGGACATAAAGCTTGAGTTAGATGCCTAACGTATGGCCTAATTAATTTTGCTAACCTTTCTCTGACATTGTTATCATGTGGAAGCCAGTTCGTTTTCAAAACTAAATTATAGAATCTGGTATTCCAAATTCTAGATTTGATATTTATAAGGAATTGGGAACTTGTTTCTGAAAATTAGAGACTCTAAACTTGTATGTTCATATTGTATGAATCTAAAAATATACTTTAAGAGACATATTCCCAGTGCATAGAAAAGATCAACTTCAGCATCACACACATCATAATACATTAATGGCAATGATTGTTGCTTTTACTTTACATTGTCAAGTAATTCTAAGTACCTTGCCCATAAGTTCTATATCTTAATAATGTTTAAACTGGGGATCCCTGAGTGGCTCACCTGGTACAGACAACTGCATTTTGCGTCCTGGTTGTGCAAAGTCGCTGATCTTTGCTGGGGCTTCCACAATGAGCATTGCATTGGCTCTGTTGCTCCTGCGGGTTACTTGCCAGGTCCCTGATGGGCTCAAGCTGACACCTGCAGGGCTGGCCTTTGTCCTCCAGGAGCCAGTACCAAACCGAATTCCAAAAACCAATGCAAGAGCCTGTTTCAAGTATGGAATTGTGACAGGGAGGACCCTGTCGCTGGTTCAGCTGCGCTGCTCCTTAGTAAACAGGAAGGCTTGCCCGGAGCTGAGCTGATTGGGGCGTCCTGATTGGCTGGGGGGGGGGGGGGTGCCCTGGGAACCTACGTCTGTTTAAGAAATCAGCAGCGGCGGCGTTCGAGGCTACTGCAATGCTATGGCTACAGAGACGGGTGCTAAGAGAAAGCCTCTGTGTTCATGCTCACCAAGGGGGAGAACGTCCACTCCAGAGGAGAGAACTACTGCACGAAACCTTTCCACTCCAAGACAGTGCTCGTGAGGGCATTGCCCAGCCAAGGCCATCAGGAAGAGGCCGGAGTCGCCGGGAGGACGTCGGGACTTGGCTAGGTTAGTTTAGGGGATTTGATCCCAACAAAAAGTATAGCGAGGGTTTTGTAGGATAGGTTCCTGGAGTGAGATGTCTCTTTTAGTGAGGCTAGCGCTCAACTGTGTGTGGCAAACTTTTATTTTTAGCTTTGTTTTGTTTTCTTTATTAAATCTGACACTAGGGCTACCTTTGCTGGTACCCTGGTGGCAGCACCTGTGTTGTTATTAAATCTGCACGCCTGTATGGCGTGTCAACACCCAATGCTCTGTGTATGACGCCTTATTTAACATCAACATGATTCCTGTAACATGAACCTGTTACAGGAATCATGGCCTAGACATGGAGAACAACTAAGAACTTATAACCTCCATGCCAAGACAATGAACATCTTTATTTTCATAGATTTCCAGTTTGGAAAGACCTATCCAGAGAGTCAATAAGACTTTAGTTTAAAATCTCATCCAAAACAAAGCACCTCCAATACCACAGCTGATTGCTGGCAATATTTGAATGTATCAACGTCTCAGATTACACAAATTGGTTGCTGTGACAGAGAAGGTATTTGAACTGCAAATTTCCCTACCGACCAGAAAGGGTGCTCTGTAAGGTTGGTGGTAAGCTTTCCCCTAAATGGTCTAACTCGCTGGTAGGTGGAAACCGGAAATCAACCATCTTAGGGGAAGTGCATAGCTGCAAGTATACTGAGCGACTCCATTGCGATCAGCTGCGAGGTAAACACAGATTGGAGCTACCATAGCGAAGGGCTGATCGCGGGGAGGAGTTCTGGTAGTACAAAGGAGACACAGCTACATGAGTACGGTCCCTTACGGTGGATGTACTAATAAGCCAGAGCGCTGTTGTTCGGTTTGTTATTTGTGTATTGCAGAGGATTAGGAGCCATGGAGCCAGCACAACCACCCATAGCACTAATTCAACACAGCACTTCACTGAAAGACACAGATAACTTTTCCATGCACAAAGAACTGTAATATGATATTGATTGTGTGTATATTATTTCGGGACTGAAAACCTGCCGTGTTCGCTCCCAATACCATCGTTGGTAGAGGGTAGCTTTATTATTTTGTTGTTAATAAAACACAGATCGTTTTCGGAAGGAAACATATCACTGTGGACCTTGATTATTTCGCCCACACCTCTCGCACTGTGACAGTTGCACATGCTATAATGTATTTGGCTGCATGTGGAGATGTGGACAAGACATCAAGCTGGACTTTTAGTGTTGTATTGGAAGCACTAGGAGGCTGGTCCTCCCTATTTATCCTTGGAGTAAGAAATAACATAAATAGTAATGATTTGAGCTTCCCCACAGCATGCTTCAAGCCCGTCCTAAAGAAAACTCCTTGTTATGTAGGTTTTCCAGTTGTGCTTATGTTTGTATACGAGAAAATATTGCTATTGTATTACCAGTATAATCAGTGCTGTGTGTGTGCCTAAGGTTTGTGCTGAAACCAGTTTCTTTCTTCATGTACACACCTTTCCTGGGTCATATTGCTTCCCTTGGTTTTCAGTTTGGATGATTGCTCGCACCACACCACTGTCAGAGTTTTGTATGTACATTAAGCGACTATCGTTTTAAAGAATGATCCCCCCCCGGGCCCCGTCCTACACAAACGTACAAACATGGGGTAAACATTTCTTATTGGACATATGCGTTATTGTGTAAGCAAACTCAGAGTCTAAACATAAAATCTAAAAGCATGTACAGTAAGGGCAGTTTCCCATACTGCATACTGGTCTCCAGCCGCTGAGGTCTTTCAGGCTCTTTGTGTTACAAATTATCATTTTATTTATTTTTTATCACAAATTAGCGAGGGGTTTAATTGGTGTCATATACCAGGGTAGGAAACATGAGTTAGAACTAGACTTAGGTCAAAAGTGGAATTAGTCTTGGTTCATACAATTTGAATAACCTTATAGACATCTGTACAGAATAAATCACATAAGGCTTATAGAGTAGCAGAGGACAGGGGAAGGCATACAGTACTTGGCTCATCCAGTCCATTCCTTTACAAGACTTCATTCAAACCGGGTCTTTAAATATTATATAATTAGATCAATTATATAATTAAAGATCGATTTCAAGCAAAGTCTTGCAATGGGGACAAGCCAAGTACTGTATGCTCCCTGTCCTCTGCAATCTCTCGCCATCCTTGTGTGATTTATTCTGTACAGATGTGTATAAGGTTATTCAAATTGCATTTAACCAAGACTAATTCCACTTTTGACCTAAGTCTGGTTCTAAGTCATGCTAGTATATAAACACACGGCGCACACTAGCCTCCAAGTACCAATGAACTATAACTAATTAGAATAGGTTTCCATGTACTGTACAGTGGTTCTGGGATGGTACCCTACCATCACTGATTTGCACTAGACAGTGACGAAGCTGGTTGAGCGGGGAGTATGCCAGGTCTCTCATCCCAATATCAGTTCATTTTAGCTAAGGCAGGATGTCATTGCCTGCTAGCCTTGCCAAAAGATAAATCACGCAGCTTGGGGACCTGAGCTTGGCAAGGCTGCATTGTTAACAACTTGGCATCGTAGCTGTTGAGAAGAAAGTATTTCCTACATGTACTAAAAACCAATTACAATTACTGTGAATTTTCATCTACAGTACAATTTGTCAGCCAAACATCCATATGAACACATCCTAATGTCGCAAATGGTGATTTATAGCAAGCCCGGGCTTTTAGAACATCCAGCAGTTAAGGTAAAATAATTGTAAAGGGGATACATGAAACAGTGGCTCTTGCATTGAAAAAAACGCATCATTTGCAATTTCTAACTTTAATTAAAATGTAACTAGTGTTTTTCCATTGAACAAGCATATTTTTGATTTCCATTTGAAGTAAATAATTTTCATTCAGCATGTAATAATTTGACCCAGACGTAATGTTTAAATTATTATTTTTTTTTTTTACTTTTTACAAATCGACAGCTTTATATTGTGTAGAAAATCCTGTTTTATGGTATCACATGCTGAGCATGTAGCCTACAGCAATTTTATTTCTCAGCATTTATCACATTTCAATGATTTTAACCTTTTGCTTATTTTCAATAAATTCAGCGTGAGTGCAATTCAAAATTACATTGCAAAATGTTGTCTGTTAACAATTATAGTATTACCTAATCTGAAGATCTAATTTTAAAAAATATTAATTAGGAAGACGCTTGTTCAGTTTAAATGAAAAATGGGCAAATTATAAAGGAATTACATGAAGATCTAATTTTTAGCGAAAGGCAATAATTGGTGATTTACATAGAGAATAATAGATGGGCTTCCATGAGTTACAGGAAAATAATTCCATCTAGGGTTTATGTGACGTCATAAACTATGAGACTGTAAATTAAGTCAATATTAAAGAATCTTAAATATAATTTTCTTTTGATAATTCAAGAGCGTGAATTAAACGGGTAGATATTGAACTGCAAAAAATAACTTTTTATTAAGGAAAAGGTGTTTCAATGGGGTATGCTTTTTATTTTATTTTTTAGTCACTGTCAGAGTCGACGATTATTTGTCTCGTTCGCTTGGTTGGTGCTGCCGTGGGTGGAGGATGATTGTAAATCTTCACAGATTTGTTAAAAGTGCCTAAAAACCTCAAATTGTGGGTGTTGTCGAATGATTGAAAACAAGACATTTTGTTTGAAAGTGGGGAGGGTACACAGGAGTCAAATATGGGTCAAAGGTAACTACTCATTCTTGGATTATTAATATTACCTTTTAAACTATACTTTTGTGTGATACTAATGAAGATGTAAGCCTTGACATGTTGCAAAAAAAAAAAATGTCAACCTATATTTTAGATTTGTATTTTATAAAACACACTAGAATCACTATTGGCAGTGACAGTGGCATGAAGAAACAGTAACACCGCTCTCCCAAGCAAGTGATGAAGATCAGCAGCTCCCAAACTGTGGTTTGCAAAAGGTCCCCTTAAAAGAGTAAGTAGCGGGGTTCAGAAAAATATAGCGTTACATGTCCTCACGTGTTGCTACAAC
>CM060251.1:17848229-17930729 GCA_030684275.1 Acipenser oxyrinchus oxyrinchus
ACAAGTTTGCACATTAGCTCCACTGCTCTGGGCTTTCATGTGTTACTTTCTTAGCTGTTGATTTTAGTTTTTCTCCAGTCTCTCTTAAAGGGGTACCCTCCCCTCCCTGTTGTTTTGGGTTTATATGGGACTCTGTTTTGTTGCCTTGAACAATAAATCTGTTGCTTAGACATTCCTAAATAATATTTGTCTGGGTGCAAGAGCAATTCACATGTTTCTTTATGTTGTCAAGGTTCGAAAGAAATAGTTGCTGTTGTTGAAAAAGATAAATCACAAAACAATGGATGATATCAGAAAGAGCAGGATTACCAATCTCATAAAATACAGTTTTGGTCCTTTTTCATTTTTATTTTATTGTCAATATCAAGAGATTAAGGCTGCTGTTCAAAAAATAACAGGTTCTTAAAGGAAAAGCGTCTTAAAGCTGCAAGTCACCTTACAATGATATTCAGTTTCACTCTATAATATAATTCACTGTTGTCTGTTTATTGTATTCTTCCATAGTTCATTGCAATATACTTAACCAGAAGGTTATTTATGAAATCTTCACCTTCCAAATAATAATATTTTACATGAAACGCAGGGCTATATGCTAATAAGGGAAAACCTTCTAAATAATGGAATGTAAAATCCATGATTACCAAATCCACAGACTACACTTCCGTACCTTTTTTGGATTGCTGTTTTAGTCAGAAACAATTTGCATTGCCTATACACACACCTACAAAAATAAGTGATCTTGAATAGAATTCTAGCATTTACAAATATGCATACATTTATCACATTAAAGCACACAAACGTGATTTAAAAAGAGCAGTTGTCACCTGAAGAGCAATCCATTTTAATGTCTCTGTGGCGCGCAGTGAGTTTGTCAAAATGATTGTTTCCCTGACCCTTTTTCAGAAATTTGTGAACTTTATACTGAACACCCCATGCACTGTCATTAATGTCAGGTACAATCATGTTCCACCAGCATTCTGGAGCAACGCCTACCACCGTACAGCTTTGTCTTTCTTGAAAGTTATGGGCTCCTAATGGTTTTCATGTAACGGGTATTTTAAATGAATGTCACAGCTGATTTTTCTAAAGCATTTGATCTGGTAGTGCTGTCACATTATTAAGAACACTGTCAACCAGTGTAACCATAGGACCATCATTGGCCATGATTGCATTTCACGGTTGCTTATACTGTATTTCACAGTTTAATTACAAAAATACATTATTAATCATGATTCAGTTATCATATGTAGGTACTTAGTTGATCCCCCTCATCACTTGTAGGGCAGCAGTGTGGAGTAGTGGTTAGGGCTCTGGACTCTTGACCAGAGGGTTGTGGGTTCAATCCCAGGTGGGGGACACTGCTGCTGTACCCTTGAGTAAGGTACTTTACCTAGATTGCTCCAGTAAAAACCCAACTGTATAAATGGGTAATTATATGTAAAAATAACGTGATCTCTTGTAACAATTGTAAGTCACCCTGGATAAGGGTGTCTGCTAAGAAATAAATAAAGTAGAGACCCAATAATATGTGTGGCATTCGATCTCAGCAATGGTGTGTAACATTTGCTGCGGCATATCATGGTAAGACATGATAAAGGATGTCTCAGAGTTGTATGATAAAGCATTGTGAAAACAGATAACTGTAACTAAACTCAGTAAATGCAATGTATAAGCATTGGAAAACCTTGGCATTCCGAATTACAGTCCAAATGTAATGCAGTTAAACTTCTTAAAGGGAATAAAATATAATTTCAGGTCAATCTGAATATACTTCTAGATTTTCTTCTTCTTGAACACATCTATATGATATAAACCCTCAAGTGCCACCCAGGCAATCACAATTCCAGATTCACAAACATTCTTAAGCCCTTTTCACACTGGCACTCCTACCTGGCTCATACCCAGGTTAACCCAGGTCCCAGCGACTCACCTCATGATGTGGGTCTACATGATTTGTCCCGGGTTGAGTGGACAAAATGCTTGGCAGCTGTTCATGAGCCAACGCAATAACAAACAGCTACACCTGCTTGAAGGTTTCACATACGCAAGGAACATTTCTTTTTATTCTCTTTAGCCATATTTTTGTTGCTTGAGACACACCATGAGCAAGACTGCAGCAGGGATGAAGAAACATTTGCTCTAATCAAGAGCAGACTGTTCAATCCAGAGAAGCTTGGATGGAAGCGTCCATAACAAGCTGCTTCCAGGGCATTGATACGCGTATTGTTTACTTGCGTTTGTCACCCAGGTCAACCCTGCTTTATCAAAAGCAGTGTGAAATCGTGTACCCGACCCGCATGACACCAGGTCCTGTCCGGGTAGGTTCTGACCCAGGTAAATGATGCCAGTGTGAAAGGGGCTTTAGACATCTTTAAGGCCTTGTACACACACAGCCTAAATGTGGTTGCGAGTTCACCTTTTGCCTACGGTTTAAGTATACACACAGTTCAGTTGCAAAAGGCAGCGACAAACGCACTTGTTAATCCTCTTCGGAACAAGTAGCGAGTACTGATATTAAATCAGTTTGGTTACTTAATGCGCACTAACTGCATGTGTGTATTAAAACTGTAATAAAACAACCTCAGTAGGTGCTTGGTGGATTTCTGCGCAAGTAATGATGTCATTGTTTATCAGACATTTCCTTGTGATAAACATGGTTAAAAAAATATATAGGTGCCTGATGAGCCAATTTGATTTTGTAATATTGATGAATATTATGAGTAAATTCATAACAATAGTAAATAGTGCATACATATAATATCCTTTTTTTATTTAATCAAAGTTTGTATAATATTCTGTTGTAAGAAAAAAATAATGCATTTTTGGTTTTGAAACTTCAATAAAAGAGTATGGGACAATTTGTTTCCCCAAACACCACAGTGCAACCTCAACTCGTTTTTCCACCAATAATGAACGTCTCATCTGTGTGTTTTGACACTCCCGGAAAGGTTTCAGTAAATGACAAAGACACATGTAAGACTCCTTAGACATGCGTACATTTTTAATCCAGTAATTTGTAGACCACTCCAGTCATTCCCACCAGCCTTCTGGTCAGATGATCGCCCAAATGTTTTGATGTACCGTCATGGTACTGCAGATCATCACCACTGTATTTAGCAGTGCAGAAAAAGCAAAACGCTGTCTCCGCTGGTTTTGCAGAAAAGAGCATAACTGCGCTTAACAAACTCTCAATCTATTACGTACTGTACTTCCTTCCAAAAGCATAAACAAAAACACAGCCTCCATGCTGCTGCCACACAAACCTAATGAATGTCGTGTAATGATGGCCCAAGTTCAGTGGTTTGTTTAAACAGGGAGTGCACTCATTCAGTAATGAAAGGTGTGTGTGTACAACAAACAACCTCAGCGAGTGTAGTTTGTTCATACGGTTGTCGCGCTAACTGCAGTGTGTGTGTGTACAAGGCCTAAGTGTCTTCCTAATGTAAAATAAAGACATTCAATGGCAGACAGATTTTTCAAAGGCAGAGTGAGAGCACAATACTGTATGTACAGTTGACCCTGTCTCTTATGGTACAAGATAAAGGCACCATGAATAGTACAAATTCCAAAGCTTTTTTTATTATTATTATTCAGCAGCAGTTAGTTTGTAACCATCTTATTGTTTTTAATTATTGAGTAAAAAAAAAAAAACACAATGCAAAATAAAGAGGGCAGCGTCAATCTCATGTCGGCTAAAAAAGCGAACACTTTTAAAACCTGTCAAAATCACAAAAAGAAAAACAAAATCAAATCAATCAAAATGAATGGTAGATATACTGGGCTGTAATATCTGTGTCTTATTAATCATTTTTGTGTTTGATTAAAATAACAGAAGCTCTTCTACTTATCCTTTTAAATGTTTTACAGAAGTGTAATGAACTGAAATATAACTGTATTATCATATTCTTGGTAGTTATTTCATATTACACTGCAATGGCACTGAAACAATTATCATAGTGGGGGTGCTGAAAGCCATTAAACAAAACTAACCCCTGTATATGATGGAAGCCATTCATACGGTTGTTATTATGTTAAACGTGTTAATAAAACGAAGCAGCACCAACACCTGTTTATCTATTTAAGTCAAAACAATGCTTTAACCACAGACCTCGCTACAATGTTTACAACAGGTTTACCATAAAACGTTTAGAGCAAACAAATCGAAAAGTAGCATATACTGTTATGATCCACGTCAATACTGCAATTTAGAAATGTCTTGTTTACTTGTATAAACAGGTGGAGCAGTTGTATTTTATTTATAGTAGTCGGTGTAGACATGCTGATTAAGTGTTTCATAAGGCATCTAGCGCATCCACAATGTCACTGTGAACGTGCAAAGAGCAAGTCTCTTCTGGCTTCTTGCGCTACATACCTAACTTTTAAGGCGGCGGAGGGCAGAAAAAGATTCCTGAGACTGGTAAACACAGTCAAAGATATTCTATCGATTATCTTTCCTCGCGTCTAATGCGTTCCATCTACTAACCGAATCTCGTGAGATTGCAACCACGTGATTTATACACTATCCCACCCCTGTTGTGACCATCAGTGCTGACTGGTCTGCAAAGGCAATGTAAAAAGACACACACATATAAGATCCCCAAAACTAGCAGGATTTACCATTGCATCCACTTCTGAGAGCACCAGCAGGTGTGTAGCAGCACCCCTGTACTTCAAACCAGGGGGTGCTACTGCACCCCCAGCACCCCTAGCTCCCAAGATCCTGTTACACTGTATTTTATACAGTGGGTTTGAGGGTATAGAAAATGCATCTTCTGTGTCACTGATGATAAATCTCCACTATCTTTCTTAGCAAGGAGTTTGAACTGATCGCCAGTCTCCGATATTCTAAAATCTTTTTTTGTATTGATTTACTAATGGCAATCTGTGGCAGGGCAAAATCCATGCTTCTGTAAATAGTGTGTGTGTGGGACTGTAAGGTTGGCAGGGATGGGGTTAATTCTGTCTCTGCCAACAATGACAGGTGTGGCCATTCTCCAGTTAGGTAATTGGTGCTAATTGGAAAATGGCCACCTGTATAAAAAGAGAACCCCTTTGTGTGGGGAGAAGGAGTTAGGTGTGTGAAACTGGGTTGGTTGTAAACATAGTAGTGAAGGTGAATGCCCAGCCTACGCATCCGTATTTGCTTTGGTCCTCATGTCATGCTTATTGGTTTGCTCCAGTTGTGTTGTGTTTATTTCGTGAAGTAAATGTGTGCACCAGCGCTTCACTGCAGCTTCTGTCTCTGCGTCTCTAATTCCTGCCGGTAACGTCTTGGGCCACAGCGCTATCCTGTCGCACAACCATAAAAATATTTGTCTTGCTACCAAGTTATAAACGATTACACATTTAGTAAAAGGGCATGTGGTTATATTACCCATTCATGTCAATCCTACGCAGCAATGAAAACGTATAAGTGGCTGCCAGGAATTTGTTCAAATATAAATAAAAGTAAAAATAATATTACATCCCTGCATGTCTGCCAATGCAACGTTAAAATTGTCGTTTGTAAGCACGTTGTAGTTTAGGAATTGGCAACGCTAAACTCAAACTCAGAACAAAATTTTGTTTGGCCTTTAAAAGGTATTGAAAAAGTATCCTGACTGGACTGGTAAAGACAATAATAACCTCTGTCAGAATTTAAATGGTTTAACAGAGTTTTTTAAACCCTTGCTAGTTGTTACAAGGTTAAATTAGATACAAATATAAATGACTTACTGTTTAAGAGCAGTATTTATTTACAGTATGTGCTGTACAGTTATATCTTAAATCCAATATCCAAACATCAATTCAAAATACATTTTTATGTTGGCTATGTTAATGAACCATACAAAGACGTGATTTATTAGGAAAATGTAATATATCTTGGTTTATATTTTTATGTTTACATTACCATACAACAAGCATGACTGTCATTTCAAAAGGCCTGAGGTCTATTTTAGCCAGTAGTTAACATAGTTCAAAACCAATCACTGCAACTTTATATATATATATATATATATATATATATATATATATATATATATATATATATATACACACACACACACAGTCATTCTGTGGTTTTCTTTGAAATCTTGGTGCTTTAACTTTGTGGTCATCTGGTATGGTTTTAGTACATTCTTCTTTTGAGTTTTCCGCAGGAATGTTTTAAAATTAAGGTATATAAAAAGTGGTATAATCAGTTATCCAAAACTATCAGCTATTAAGGCCTTTAACTTGTACAGAATTGTAGTACTGTATTTTGAACCCAAAACCATTTCAAAGCAAAATGTTTGGTTGCAATCTTTCTGTTTATTTTAAAGATTTGGGAATTCTATTCTGTGGTTAACCATTCGTTTAGAAGACCAACATGAAAGAATCTGCTCTGACTGATAAAGCAGTGCTAGATTCTCACCCCATCATTCCCAGCTGAGTGTGTTGGTAAGTTAATGCAAGGCTAAAAAAATACGTCTTTAAATTTAAAAAAAAAAAAAGAAAAATGCTGGAAAGTTAGTTTTATACCTACAGATAAATGTAAAAGATTAATGTAACAGAATTATGTTTGCTGAAAACAACGACAACACATTTCGTGTTGGCCTTCTTTTTTCTACATTTTCTACATTACATTTCTTACTCCTCACTCCTGCACAAATAATGTAAAATATGTGCAAGTGGGGCTTGTTTGGTTAGTAAGCAACACTCTTCAAAAACCCAGTGCATGATGGAACATTTTAAACTGCTCAAAATATTTCAGTCATTTAAGTGTGCAGTGTCCCACACGGTTTTAAAAGTAGTTTTTGTTTCATGGAACATTTCTAATCGCCGTAGTTCCATCTCATTGAAGGTTTCACCGTCTGGCTTATATAACCTCACCTACAGCTTAGGACACATAACTCCCTCCTTGACAGATCTCTATTGCTTCCAAAAAAAACATGTTCCGATATATTTCAAAAGGTTAATATTACCTCTTGATCCAACGTAGGAATCAAAATGTTGTTAAAACTCAAATATGTGGAAATAAGGGTGATTCTTGTTATGTTCACTGAAAAGTTAGCAGGCGGGTGACTGTTTGGCTTACAATGGCACGGAAGCTTGTATTCTTGGAATGTAAATAATGGCTGTCTCCTGATGAAGGTAGGTGGTCAGATAGCTAAACAATAGAAGATTCATGTAAACAGTCTCCAAGGAAGCATCATTTATTATAACACTGATATAATAACTTATTTGTTGTAATGTATATTAATATTTACAGTGGTTAAAGAAACAGGCTTGTAACCAGCAGGTCCCCAGTTCAAATTCCAGCGCAGCCACTGGATTGTTGTGTGACCCTGAGCAAGTCACTTAATCTCCTTGTGCTCCGTCTTTCAGGTGAGACGTTGTTGTAAGTGACTCTGCAGCTGATGCATAGTTCGCGCACCGTAGTCTCGTATCTTGTAAAGCACTTTGTGATGGTGGTCCACGATGAAAGGCGCTATATAAATATTTTTATTATTATTATTATTAACCAGGAATAACAGTTTATCACAATAACATTTTAATGACACAGACCGAAGACCAAGCTTCATGTCATGTTATAAAATATTGTACTTAAAAGATTTTGTTAGTTACATGTTTGTATAACATTGTATTTCTATAGCCTATTTTTATTAGTCGTAGTAGTAATAATAATAATAATAATAATAATAATAATAATAATAATAATAATAGCAGTCTAACATTACACAAATGTATATGTCAATATATTGTTTTTGGTTTGGCATCAATTACATGCAAATGCGTTAGTAAGTATGTACTTCCACTGTCACTGACTTTAAAGGATGCTTCAAAGGATTCACAAGGATTCACATGAAGAAAAGCATGCCTACAGTTCAGGGATCTACATCTCAGTAAAGGGATCAACTAGAATTCTAAGTTGATCACACTGGGTTCAAATCTTTCTGGTAATCTACAGCATGCTGTCTCAACAAAGCAGTCTGGATAACAGTCCTCTTCATAAAACACACAATTCCACACAATTAGCCCTGGGAATATTTGCTGTCAGTCTCAAAAGCAGAAAACAAAGAAAACTGAACTGCTCCCTCAGCAAAAGAGAAAGGGTGGTCCCTCCAGGGCACTTTACCAGCTTTGTAAAATGACCAAAACACACAAGAGCTGTGAATCTCTGCTGGGTAGTTGGGTGGCTCAGTGGATTAGACCACCACTTTGATCAGTTTTGGTACAGATAAAAAATCACTCATGAATGCCAAGAATTGGATGGGCCTAAAGACTGACTTGCCTCCTTGTCCTCTGATTTTGGGGTCTCTACAGCTAAAGACTGAGAAACTATGGCAGGGCATTGTGGGGAAGCTATCAGTGCTTTCTGTCAAGTTTTTAGTCTTCAGTGCTATAATTCCAGCACATTTCATAAACACTAACATTATTAAATGAAAAAGTGCCAGTGCCTATAACTACTAGCACCCTCTATTTATTTCAATATGATTCATTTGAGTAGCATGCAGTAAATGTTGATTTTGATTGTTAAAGTTCTGTATCCAATCTAGCATTGCTGGATCAAGTTGAAGAGGTTGCTTGGCGAAAAGAAGATTCTTCAAGGATTGAGCTGTTGAAATCGATCCGTTGAGAACAGTATGTTCCAGACCTGTGCAAAATTCAAGCTGTGATCAAACGAATGGGTGAATGGGTTTTAAGATTTTTCTATACAACATATTTTGGTAATCATTTTTGTTTTTCTTAAAATAATAATTGTCATTTAAAGTTAGGTAATTAATCAACTAGTGACAGGAATACAGATATATGATTGATTGGGTAGCTGAAACAACAGGGTATCAATATAAATATACACATTAGACACTCACACATACATGCCAACCATCTACTGCGACTAATACTGTATCACTGACACATTTTGTTAAAGAGAGCTACTTCTTTCTGTGAACGTTTAGAAATGATAATACATTGTTATAGTCAGCCCTGTTGTGAGTACATTATAATCAACAGCCTAACTGTATAATAAGTTCACCACTTCCTTCTCCTTTTCTTAATGGACCTTGTTTAAATAGGGTAGGACTGCAATCTACTGATAAGATTCACCAGCAACCATGCCACCCGCGCTAGCACCGAAGCTATATTGTTGTATAAGATCATAAAAAACATACCTCTTGTTTTCAAGTCCGCACTGTGCTTTGTTATAAAAACACAATGTGCCTAACACTTTTATGTCAAGCATGCGTATGATGAAAATAAAATCAAGTTGATTAAATGGCTTATTTGTTTATACTGCATACTGGCATTTCGGATTTGAAGGACAAGTGTCATCTGATGCGTTATTCGTGACTGAGCTTGTGTTCCTATAGCAACCATGTTGTGGCGCTTACATTGCCTCAGAGGGATTGGGGGACATGTCTGTTTTTTTCCCAAACCAACTTTATTCACACTACAGAGATTTAAAAAGAGGCAATCAACATAGATCAACCACAATATATATATATATATATATATATATATATATATATATATATATATATATTAGGGCTGTCAATGGATTACAATTTTTGATTGGTTAATTTATGGGCATTAGTTGATTAATCGGCATCTGCATGTAGCTGAACCAGAGGCACCGGAGAGATTAAGCTATTTGAAATCGTGTTACAGATACCCGAGAATACTGTGACTATTGACAAGTGATTGCTTAACATGCTGTCATAGTCAGAAATTGGAGAAAGTAATTCCACATAATTACCTCTATTTGAGTAATTAGTGCCTTCATCATGCCCTCTGAAAGCTCATTGTGAGGTATTGTATCCCTATACTTCTGCTTATCCATTTGAACGTAAATCCGGGTTTGTCCAAAAGTTTTCAGTGTAACAGTTTCTCGCAAGTGATTTTGGGAACGCTCATGTTTTTGTGCTGACTTCATTAGACATCCTAGATTGCTGTAGCCAGTGCTGTTACATATTGCCTTTTTCTGTACTGAACAAAATACAGTTCCATCAGTACTAATGTTTTATTTGACAGCTACCGTTAAGCCACAGACACCTTTCATAATTTCGATTTTGGAAGTGGCGAGTATGTTCCTTCCCTTCCTGTGTCAGTTCAGGTAATTGTGGTGTATACCTCCATTTTTTCTGAGAAAGTTCTTCTTGAAAATTGATTTGTAACCAAATAGACAACAATGGCTCAGTTGACATGACATTTCTTTTTAATATGTAAAAAGTACTTTGAAATATTACTTCGAAGTTCTCAATATAATTCTCAATAACGGTCTCTATAATATTGCACGAAATTCAGCTATTCTTACACCCTACCCTAGCATATTTATGTCCCATCTGCTCAGTAATGATTGAACAGCTGTAAAACCAGGGCAGACTTTTGATGCTCCCATTGGTTAAACTCCCAATTATGTCCCGCCTCTGCTCACTCATGATTGGACACCTGTATAACAAGTGGCAGATCTTTGACTCTCCCATTGATTAAACCTACTAAAGACCTTCAACTGTTTATGTCCCGCCTCCGCTCACTTATGATTGGACTCCCACAGAGAAAATGCAGATCTTCTATTGGTTGACTTATTTTATATACAAAAATAAAATTAATTAATGCACGATTAAACTGTAAAAAAAAACTATTTAGTTAATTAAACGGTCCGATTATTCAATTAATCGGAGCAGCCCTAATATACGTATATATATATATATATATATATATATATATATATATATATATATATATATATATATATATATATATATATATATATATATATAATTTGAGAAAAAAGGTCACTGTGTGTTATTTTATTTGAAGATAACACATATATAAGGCAGTAGAACACCAACCGTTTAGACTTCAATATGTTGGCAGCTAGTATGGCCCCCAAACTCATACACAGTCTGTTTTGAGATGATTTGATTGTGCTCTACAATGACTCCTATTGGAAAAGAACATACCTAAGTTTCAGCCATCTCCCTTGAGGCTAGTGTTGTGGTAGTAAAGGACTTTCAAATAGAGTTTGCTTTAGAACTCATTGCAGCAGCAGCTAACATGTCAACTATTTAAAGGTTTTCCTATGCACCCTAATTTAATCGCCAGACCCAGATCTAGTGTGTAACCCTAATCCACAACACACACACAAAGGCACTGATCCTATTCCCTTGTTCAGTGGAGTCAATTATTTATTCGCTATCACCCTGATCTTGCTCCTACAACACACTTCCATACTAGTTTAACAGGCTGTTCAGATTTTATTTTGCCACCAGCTCCTCACAATCTTCTGCTTTTTATATATAATGTAGTTGCCCTACAATATCTCAAACATTAAAATGATTGGCCCAAGGGAAGACTATTGTTACTGACAGGGGGCTATAATGCCTGAGGGGCATTTCATTTTCCACTATGGTTGAGCCTGCAGTACATATTTAATATATGACTCAGTCAAGAAAATAAGTGAGGCAAGGCTGGATACTAAATACGAATTTATATATTTTGTTTAAATATAGCTGATACAGCATTGGTAAATAAATATATAACCTTATAAATAACCTTCAAAATAATATAACCTTCAAAATGTTTTTGAAGGTCATACCGTATAGTTAGCAAAGTTTTTCTCCATCTGGTTTACAGACTGCTGCATAATCCAGTTTATATCCTGCCCGTCATATTTGTTTTTGTCTAGTTGAATTTGTTTGAATTTCAAAAAGTCAGAAAACAGTGACAGTGAAGTTTTAATCACCATTTTAGTTGTTTGGAGCATCTTTCTTTTGTAGAATGTTTTGTAATTAATTTTCTGTTAACGCACAGAATCGGTGTTCAGCCATTTTCTCTTGTGAAGAGTGCAGGGCAGAAAGGCGTTCCTTTCAAAAGGGGCGGGGCTGACAGTGATGTGACCCAATCACATGACAGACCAAGACTATTGACCGGTGGTGTTAGGGCAATAGTTAAATGTATTTTTCCTTCTATGATTAGGTTTTAAGCAATCACAGGCCAGGATTTCCAATCACTGATTTTATACATATAAGTAATAAGACCTGACACAGAGGGCATTCCCAGGCATTATATGACCGTTTGGGTAACGGTCGTATAATGCCTGGTAATGCCCAATGTGGAGGGTCTTATTGCTTATATACTTCAATGTTACAGCATGATTATCTATAATTTTTTTTCATTGATTTTAACTGAATATATTTAGGTTTGCCTTTTTTTTAACGTATCCTTCCACATAAACACTCTAAAATGAACGTTCTATAATATAGTCCTCCATAACAACGATCTTCTCTACAAAATGTGTACAAAACAGCTTTTTAAAACTGTATACTTTTATTTGAATAAACTGAGAACAAAATATTTTGAAAAAAGATGTATTATTATTATTATTATTATTATTATTATTATTATTATTAGTGCGCAGTTATTAAAACATGCTTCCGTGAAAACAAACTTAGGACAAAGATCGGAAGTCTTTTCCTTGATAATTGATTTGAATATTTCCAGATATCGAGCAGTTATTAACAATGCTTCTGGGAAAGTTGCCTTGTTGGACAGTAGAAGCACTGTGAGTGTGACCTTGTGATCTTCTGAAGAGCTTGATGAAGATGGCGAATGAACGTGGAGTGTTCGTATTTAAAATATTAGAAGAGTTTTCTTTTGTCAGGTCTGATCCAGTAATGGCTGGGCGATGTATGCTCTCATCCTTACACTCTCTCCTGAGCTGTTTTGTTGTCGAGGTAAAGACATTTTTGGCAGATGTAGAATTGGAGTTTTGTATATTTATTTGTTTGCAGTACGGAGGTCTGTGTATCCCAGGTCTCAAAGAAATCTAACTCGATATACTGGACTGTTGTCCCTCTTTATTTTTGACGGTTGCATACAATTCTCTTTATTCCCTTTAACCAGTCTCAAAAAACATTAATTGCCCAAGCTGTTTGTTTTCTGGTATTTTCTTTTTCAGTTATTTCTATTTCAATTAAACCAAGTCGCTGTTGGGTAATGCTCCCATGTTAAGCACTACTTGTCGTAGTACTGATGGTAGGTTTTTCAGTTTGTCCGACAGTACTTCTCACTGTATTAATTATAGCAACTGTAAACATGTCAGAGGTGCTCGTATTTTCTGGGATGTTTTGATTTAGCCATTGCTCAATTGACATCTTATTAAAAAGGTTGAAATTGACTTTAAACAACATTTTGTTAATCGCTGATGGAGTGATCTTGTTTGATTTGTTTTTGTGATGCAGTTACAAAGATTCTAATAATAATTATTATAAAATAAAATAACAGCATTAGCTAAAGAAAATCCCAGATTAAGCTAACAGGTAGAAGCGTGGTGGAGCCCTGGGAGATTCTGTTGGGAGCGGGGAGATTGGGAGATTCATCCCAGCAGGAGGCTAATACTCATCATCCCAAGCAGCAGCTGAGTCCCGCTTGACTGACAGGCAGCCAGGAGCTGAAAGAGTCGCTCAAATATCCCACAACTGCTGGTATGCAGAGATTTATTGCAGGATAATTAGCTGGGAGTATTAAGGGCAGCAGGAAAGAGCCACATTTAATGTTTAGCAAACATAAAGAGGAATAAAGTTGCCAAAACTGATGTTTAAAACACCTCACATTTTGAAAAAAGTTGGAGAAAACATCTTCATTGCACCCCGCTTTTCTCTTTGCTTGTTTGTTTGATTGTATTATTTTAATGTCCCTTAATTGTTAATGGGGAAGGGTAAGTAATTAACCTTATATCAAAAACAAAGTGGCTGATTTATCAATGTCTTTACACCAGAATGGAAAAGCATTTTTTGAGAAAGGAAAAGTCAATTGTTAATATTACAGAACTGGTAACAAACCCCTTAGTCTTACTCCCAACTTCAAACTTCTAAAATAAACCTTTGAGCTGTTTGTTACTAGTTTTGTAATGTTAAGGGAGAAAGTGCCTCCATAGAAGGTGAAGAGCACATACATACTATACAGTATGAATGCCTACTATGGGACTTCCTGGAAAAGAAGATCATATAGTAGTCATCATGAGCACACCAAGAAAGGTTGTCCTTTACAGCAGAGACAGATACAGATAGCTGGCTTACTTATAGCAGCCGCTGTGTGATGACCAATTCTAAAGGCCTGGGACTGCTTATAATTTATTAAGGAACTCTTTAGAAATACTCTTTATGAGAACGAGATGGACAATTAGCAGGTCATTGTGAATGCTTTTACTTAGCTGCTTTCATCCCATTTATTTTTTGGCAGCAACAATTTAAAATAATGGCATCTGATTCAAATGTATTTAAATGAGATACCATATGAATGTGAATATCTTATAGTTTTTAGTTATTTTGATGAATGACTTCCACTGGTTTTCTATTGAAATTAATTTGACGTGTGGTCATTATTTTAAAATGTTATCTTTTTTGTGATTATTAGTTGGAATGAGCAATGGATAAATATGTATTTCCCCACTCTGTTTCAAATTGAATGAATTTTGCGATAATCAAGTAACTGTCTTATTCATAACAGACCATAGAAATGAGTTAAAACCATTTGCGTTTTTCAATTTTTCAATTATTTAATCTTTGGAAGAGAAGATAAAGGCTTGACTGATAACCCAGCATAAGGTTTGTAAATGTCAACACATTTACTTTTCACACATATCTACATGTCAACACATCTAGGGAAAGGTACGTCCTTGATGCATGTTAAAAATGACCTTGTTTTACTGTACCTACAAGTGTGAAAAAAGAATGTGCTGAGACCTAGAAAACTTAACCTGGACAGAGTTTTTTTTTTATTATTATTCTTTTTAGAAAAAAACAGTACTTGCTACAGAACTACAGACTTGTATTAATTAATGTTTAAAGAAAAAGTAATGATAAAAAATATACATATTTATTTGAAGTGAGTGCAATGTTCCTGTCCCATTTTTTTAAACCTTAATTTGAATAATTTAAAATGTAAAAATATGCTTTATTTGTCTGACTGAGAGACTTCTATTTAAACATAAACGTGACACAATGTGAGGTTAAACATTAAAAGGTTCTCTGAAGACAGGTCTAGGGGTGAGCAGTGAAACAGGAGCTTTGGGAACAACCCCCATTAACCCAAGACAAAAATCAAGACAATCACATCAACAAAAAGAAGTTAGCTTTGTTAGAAAAGTCAAGGGGGCTTGGAAATGCACTGTATTTACTGACTGTACTGTATCTTGCTTCAGATTCTAAATGTGCATTGTGGGGATAAAATGGAGCTGCTTCTTCCATGCCAGGTGGCTGTGACTCTCTGGATAATGGATGCAGACTGAAACGAGATGAAGGTAGAGGTCATTATCATCTCCAACCTTCACCACACTGACACACACTGTAAGGGCTCTTACAGCCACACTGGATGGCTAGGCAGGTGCTTCTGAATACTAAGCAAAATAAATAAGATGCAGAATTGGTTGCACAAAGCCGACTGCTTGCACTATTGATTTATTGGGCCAGCTGATGGTACCATGGGCCCTCTTCTATTCATTTGCACAAGTTACATCTTTCTCCAAACTGAATTGTCTTTGATTCAAAACAGTTTTTTCCATGAAATTGAATCCATCTTATGCACAGCTGTGTGGCTGCTCATCCTCCATTACCCACTGAGACTGGCTTTAGTGTTGTATAAATGGAAAGACAAGTACAGTACTGTGAACATGATTTTTGATCATCCCTGTTTAAATATGTCATACGTCAATCAAGGGCTCCAAAGAACATCGTAAATATCAAATGTATCTTACCTATATAATCAGTCTTGAGGTTTATTCTACCAAAATGAGATGATTTAACCATTTTGTAGCTAACATAGTGCACCTTTGAGAAATGAGATGTGATACATGCCAGTGTAGTTCACAACCTTTCCCTGAATTGAGAAAATACGTTTTTCAAAAATGTAATATATGTTTTTAAAAATGTATTTCTATTTACAAATACTTACACAATAGATATGCTGTAATGTCCTGTTAAAGCATACAGATCATTGGACACTGTTTCTCAAAGTTTTTTTTTAATTTTTATTTCAGGGTGTATTTTTTTGTGTGTTGTTGTTGTTGGTTTTCAATAAAAATGGATTTGATAGTCCAACAGTGAACAGTCAGAACAGATACAGAATCTGCAGTTATTCTAGAAGTCAGCTACATGTCCTTCATGCATGAAGGTAGAGTAGAACAAGATGCTTATGTAACCTTCATCAGAGTAGAACCTCGATCTGTTTACATTCAAATGATAACAGTATGGCCTGCACCTTCTCCAATCTGCCACAGAATTTCCCTATTAAACGTAGAAGGCAAGATTTTCTTCAGCATTATTGCTCAGAGATTGTCAACTTACCTAAAGAACTGCTTCATTGACACTTCAATACAAAAAGCGGGCATTCCAGGTTTCCCAGGATGCTTAGAACACATCAATGTGATCTGGCAACAAATTCAATCAGCTAAAAAGGAGAGGAAGGAGCTCCATGTGACATTCCTGGATTTGGCTAATGCATATGGTTCGGTGCCACATGAACTTCTTTGGGCAGCATTTGATTTTTTCAGTGTACCGATGACAATAACAAATCTAGTGAAAGCCTACTTTGGAGATTTGCAATTTAGTTTTTCAACTTCAGAATTCAGCACTACATGGCAATGCCTAGAAGTTGGAATAATGGCAGGATGCACTATTTCTCCACTGGCTTTTACCATG
Organism: Acipenser oxyrinchus oxyrinchus; assembly: GCA_030684275.1. NCBI lineage: Eukaryota > Metazoa > Chordata > Actinopteri > Acipenseriformes > Acipenseridae > Acipenser > Acipenser oxyrinchus. The sequence goes on from CM060251.1 coordinate 17,864,891, forward strand.
GCAATGGAAGTAATCATTAGGGCATCAAAATGGGTAGTGGGAGGAGAGCGCTTGGCTTCTGGAATGCGACTACCACCAATTCGAGCATACATGGATGACATGACAACCATGACTACAACAGTAGCCTGCACTAATAGGTTATTGGGCAAATTAACCAATAACATTGAATGGGCACGAATTCAAGCTCACTAAATCAAGGAGCATCTCTATAATTAAAGGTAAAGTAGTAGATAAAACGTTCTTCATTAATGGTGAGGCAATACCAACAGTGTCTGAGAAGCCAGTGAAGAGCCTTGGGAGATGGTACGATGGGGATCTAAAGGACACAGTTCGTGTGGGAGAAGTTAGACAACAAGCTGTGGAAGGGTTGAAGAGCATAGACAGCAGCGCTTTACCAGGCAAACTAAAACTCTGGTGCTTTCAGTTTGGTCTACTGCCAAGGTTGCTGTGGCCACTGACTGTGTACGAGGTTTCTTTGACAACAGTAGAGAAGCTGGAAGCTTTAATCAGTTCACACATCAGGAAATGGTTGGGAGTTCCACGCTGCCTCAACAGAGTGGGACTTTATGGTAAAGGAATGCTGCAGCTACCTGTCTCCGCTCTAACCGAGTTTAAGTGCGCCAAGGTCCGACTGGAAATGACATTAGTAGAGTCACGCGACAAATGCGTAAGGGAGGCAGCACCTGTGTTGAAAACTGGAAGAAAGTGGGCGGCAAAGAAAGCTGTGGAGGATGCAAAGGCTGCCCTTCGAATTGGAGATATCATGGGGCAAGTTCAGCATGGAAGAGGGGGTCTTGGTCTCAGTTCAGCTCCTCCTACATGGCACAAGGCAGCCACAGCTCAACGGAGGAAGCTGGTAGTCAAAGAGGTGCAAAAGCAGGAGGAGAGGATGAGGTGTATAAAGGCCATTTCCCAGGCCAAGCAGGGAGAATGGATGAGATGGGAGATTGTGGAACAACGCAAGATTGGCTGGCAAGACCTATGGTCAATGGAACAGAGCAGGATCAGTTTCCTTATAAGGTCAACATATGATGTTCTCCCATCACCACAGAACCTAAACCTCTGGGTAGGAGAGGATCCCTCATGTCTGTTGAGTTCATCACCTGCAGCATTAAGGCACATTCTGACAGGATGTAAGGTGGCTCTTAGCCAAGGACGGTTTACTTGGCGCCATGACCAAGTGCTGCAATGTTTGGCCTTAGCATTGGAAGACAAGCGTAACATGATCAATAAGTTGCCACCTGTCCCATCAAAACATTACAAACAAAAGACAACATTCCTCCACCCAGGAGAGCAACCACCAAGAAAAGGTGTTTAAACCAATCCTCGCCCAGGACAACTGGAAGCTGCTAGAGACTGAAAAATGCTGGCAGATGTTGGTCAACGGCTTATTTTTCCACCTGAGATTGCCACCACTAACCTTCGACCAGATATTGTCTTGTGGTCTGGATCAGCACGCCTTGTTCACCTGGTAGAGTTAACAGTGCCATGGGAGGATGCTGTAGATGAGGCGTATGAGAGGAAGAAACTGCGGTATGCTCAAATAGCCACTGAAGCGGAACAGCGAGGATGGAGAGTCTGGGTTTACCCAGTGGAAGTAGGTTGTCGAGGATTTGTGGCACACTCTACAACCCGGTTTCTCAGAGATGTCGGATTCAATGGCCAAGAGTTGCGTCGCACAGTGAAGAACTTATCTGAAGCAGCAGAGAGGAGCAGCAAGTGGCTGTGGTTGAGACGGAAAGATTCTGGCTGGGGATCTCAAGCACAATAGAAAGAAAGAAACGCTGATGTACAGGTAAGTAAGCTGGGCTGAGTTGAGTGGGGGACAGAGGGGGGTGATGCTGGGACGCCAGAATCACCGTCGAGCCCTCTTGAGGTGTCGTGGGCTAGTCAACGAAACACTGAGGATGGAAGGTGCCCACTTGAAGACCCCAGAGTTGTACCCTACTTAGCTCAATCCAGACGATTGTCATGCTGATGCGCTGGGGAGACCGCACTATGGTTGATCCCCGGAGCCAGCATCACAGCCGTTGTGTGTGCTGATGCGTTAGGGAGGCAATAAGCTGATCCCTGGAGCCAGCATTACACTTCAGCCATCAACACCAGACAGAAGGATATCTACATCATCATATGGAAGGAAGCGCAAATGGATGGAGACACATATGGATCACATTAGATTACTGTGAAGCTACGTCTTAGTTGGTGTTTATCTTGGCGAGAGCCAAGTTCAAATCAGCATGAAGTTTTAACATCTACTCTCATGTAATGGAAATCATGTCCTTCATGCATGAAGGTAGAGTAGAACAAGATGCTTATGTAACCTTCATCAGAGTAGAACCTCGATCTGTTTACATTCAAATGATAACAGTATGGCCTGCACCTTCTCCAATCTGCCACAGAAAACCCAAAACTGTATACCAAGTATAAGCCAAAAAAACAAACAAGAAATGTAAGAAACAACTTGGTGGAACAGGAAAGAATACATTTATAATATAAAGAGTTTCTAACATACTCAAGGGACAAATACATATTTATAGATGACTGAAAATATGTTTTTCCTTGAACTGTACATTTTAGAGATCATATGTATTTTTCTAGATTTATATGTATATAAAATACACTCCTTTGCCATGAGTGGGCTTTCTGGCGGCTCTGACCTTGAGTGGGTGAAACATCTTTCATATAACCTAGACGATATTTTGTATATAGATAAATGAGAATTACTCAAAACAGTATAGCTAATTTTAATGTGACATCATTTCCATCTGATACAAAGACATTTGTAATAGCTATATCACGGCATTATTTCATTTAAGAGTGTTTTTTTAGAGTGTGTATTTATTTCTGATCTTCTGAAAGCCAAAATTTATTCACATGCCATGTTTGAAAGCTATACAACATAAACATAAAATGTGTAACATTCTGGTACACTTGAAAACATACAAATTACTAATTTGCTTGTTTACTCCAATACTTTTTAAATTGAATAATACAAAAAAACTAACTAACACTTATTGGACCTCATTTACGAAAGGGCGCTAAACTTTATGGTGCACCATAATTGCCATTAATGTGCACGTTAATGATTTCCGTATTTGCAATTATATTCATTATCACGTGCGATACTTGGCATATTATGGTGCGCACTAAATTTAGAGCTTCACACTATGGTAATCAGAATGAATATGTGATTTTTTTGTGGTAATGCATTCTGATGTATTTAAATTATTATTATTTGTTATTCTTTGTTTATTTAGCAGACGCCTTTATCCAAGGCGACTTACAGAGACTAGGGTGTGTTAACTATGCATCAGCTGCAGAGTCACTTACAATTACGTCTCACCCGAAAGACGGAGCACAAGGAGGTTAAGTGACTTGCTCAGGGTCACACAATGAGTCAGTGGCTGAGGTGGGATTTGAACCAGGGACCTCCTGGTTGCAAGCCCTTTTCTTTAACCACTGGACCACACAGCCTCCCCCTAAATGATCATCCAGCTCAGAATAATGAGATGAGCTGTATCCACATGGTATTTACTAAAGGACGTTAATTCTAGTGCATGCATTAAAGTGATCATTTATTAGTGCGTATGGGAACCAGGCTTTAAACACTGATAGGCGCGCTATTTAAACCTCTTTTTCTGGTCTGAAAAATAGTGACGTGCAGTTTGATTCTTTTTACTGACTTGATTCGTTTGATTCATTCAGTTTAGAGCAACGTTTCCCAAAGTGGGGGTCCTGACCCATATATGGGTCGCGGCAAGGTTTCTGATAGGTCACCAAAAAAATGTAGTGCACACTGTTAAGATTTAGTTTCACTATGCAACTTCTTACGCTTATATTAAAAATAAATACACCAGTCTTCTGCTTTAAATATGCACATTGCTATATAATTATTTTCCCAGTAAAACATCTTAAATTGGAAATATTTTTTTCAAAAAAGGTCAGATCCATTCTGCATTCCTAAACAGATACAGGACCAACTGGTGCAATGTAATGTACCATTTTTTTTTTTCCTAAGGCCATCAGTAATCTCTTGTAAACTTTAAAAACAGGTTGTATAAGTAAAAAAAAAAAAAAAAACTTAATTTGTTTCTTTTTCCACTCCAAGCAAAAAAAAAAAAAAAGTTTCTCTATTGGTCATCAGTTATTACAGAACATGCAGTTAACAGATTCCTGCATCAAGCCACAATTACAAAGATGTAATAAAAAAGTAAAAAACATAAATAACTTATATTTAATGAGAGGGCAAGAATATACATTTACACATCTTAATTTTCATGACATGTGCACAGTTTTTGCCAATATTTTTAAATATACTTAAAGTAAAAATAATGCATTTATGTTTGTGTGTATAACATACTAAATATTTTAAAAAATGTACATCAACAAAATAACTTTTCATAACAAAGATAAACTTGAACAAATGTTACAGTGCCTATTGGTACTGCAGTGTGACCCAGATTCATTTTAAAACTGTGCCGCCCTGTCGCCACACTCCCTTCTCAAATCCCCGCCATTCTTCTTTGCCGTCAGCCAGCGTTGCCAGATCTGAAATGTGGAAATATCATATTGGACCCTCAAAATGATCATACACTGTAAAACTTTAAGAATATATGTGTTATTTTTCCATCCTTAATATGTGACATCATATTACCTGATAAACTGCATCAGAAGCACCGAAATGAACAAAAAAAGTCATTTTGTTTAACTATTTGTTCTATTGCAACTTCCCTTACATATTTGAATTTAAAAAAACGACATACAACACACACATAATCTTGTGGTAACGCCCGCCTAGTACAATTAACATAACGAGAAGCTATTAGATGCTATTATAATATAGAAACGTTAAACAACATTTTAAAAAAATGTTTTCTAATAGTTTTATCCTGATTTCACTTCAACGTTCCAGCGGGGGAACCTGATTGGCTGTCACTCAATCGTTTTCTAAATTATAATATAACTGTATAATTTTACTCACCAATATTACATTTTGTCGAATTCCACTTCACAATCGCTGTCCTCAACAGCTTGTGAAGGTCGTGGCACAGATGAAGGCATGGCGGTATCTTTTTTTTGTCTGTATAAATTTGAGGAAGTAATGGAGTGCAACATATTGTCAGTTGGCTTGAATTTAACGCATCCACCAGAAAGGCTGACACACTGGGAAGTGAGCAGCAGACCATTGATGGTGTCTGTGATGAGCCTGTTGCGTGGCTTTGTTTTAATTAGATTAACTTGTGAAAATACCCGTTAGCAAGAAGCATTTGAGCGAGGGAAAACGAGAATGTCAGGGGCAACTGTTGCCAGTTCCATCAGCATTCTCCTGTCTCCGAGATCCTCTGAAACCAGTGCATTGTACCAGAACTTGTCCACATCCATTCCTTTAAAGTTCTCTGGCAGTTTCATCAAGGGAATTTGCCTCCACTGGTCATCGATGAGCTGGAGTGGGTCAGTGTTTTCAGGATCCACGAATCGTGGCACTTCTAGTAGAAGTGGCAACAAGGAGGAGTACCGCGATCTTGAGCCCTGATCTGTGGCCACCGACGGGGTCAGGCATTCAATGTGAGTGAGAACGGGTCATCAAAGTTGAAGCGTTTCTTTATTTCAAGGCAAGCAGTCACAAGGAAGTGCTGACAGCGAACTCGAAAGTCCATTAAGACGTCCTCCTGGTTGTGATTTGAATTTCCTTGTGTAAGGAGCTTCACATGCTGCATCACTTTAACACCCAGGTACATGTTGGTAAGAGGTACGAATTTGGATGCATCTGCAGGATCCATTTTGCTGAGTGGTGTCATTAGGACATAATTTCTTTCCATGTAGGACTGTCCGTGTAAGTCTCAACCATTTTGCTGCGCAGAGTGGTAATCACAACTTCTTCGCTTTGAAAGTTCTCATTTAAATTTGTAAACTTTGGAAGACTCCATTCCAGGAAGTAGTAGTAAAGGCGAAGTGATGCATCGTTTAAACAGTTGTAGATATTTTCTGCTGCGTTCAATCGAGCTTCAAGCCACTGTGAAGTGAAGAACAGGCGGAGGGCATCCCACTGGCTAGATAGCCACTTTACGACTTGCTGTAGTGACAGCCAACATGTTTGTGAGGGCTTCAGCAGTTTGTGGGGTTTTTTTGGTGATCTTTTTTTTTAAATTTAATTAAAGAAAACAATACAATACACAAAACAATTAGACAACCCCGATGGCAACTCCCACCCCATCCAACCCACCCACCCCTAGAAGGACCCAAGAAGCAGAATTCAGTCAATAACAGGTGAAGCTTTGTCCAGCAAGGTCTTGATAAAGTCTGAAGCCGACTCTCAGGCCCGCACAGTCCCCTCCCCGGCTCCATGGATCCGAGCGGTGGAAAGCTCCAAATGAACAATGTCCAGGAAAGAGAGAATCCATTGACGCCAGGGAAGGGAGTGGGGGGGGGCTGCAGTGATGTCGGCTAACCAGATCCGTTTTTGGTTAACAGAAAGATCAAGTGAAGAGTCATCATCTAAAAATAATATTTTAGGTGAACAAGGAATCTCCCTATTAAGAATAACAGATAGGGTTGTAGAGACCTGTTTCCAGAACACAAGCACATCAAGACATTCCCAGACCATATGCACACTGCAAAACTCTTGAAATTCTTGGAACTGGGCTACACGTTTTGCTGTGGTCTTAAAATAATTATAAACATCTCTGGCTAAATCCTCACATCTGCGAGGAAGCTGCTTGCACGCCTCACTGGAGCAAAGGTGCAATAAATGGCAAATGCAGCGTTGCACTAAGATGCCGGGAAAATCATTCTGCATGCGACTGGCGACTGAATCATTTTTACCCATCCTTGTGTTGCATCCATCAGAGCCGAAACCAATAATGTTTGCAAGAGGTACACCTGCATTACTGAATGTTTTAATTGTTTCCACATATAGACGTTCTGCTGTGGCTCCTGTGTGTGCAGCACCCGAATCTTGGCCTGAAAAAATCTGAACGAGCTTCCAGAAACAGCTCTGAACTGACTTTGTAGCATCGTCGTAAAACCGCACGACAATGCAGAGGGTTTTCACATTGCCAATGTCAGTCAACTCGTCAATTAGAATGCTGAATTTCTTGCCTTTGAGGATTACTGCAAGGTCCTCAAAATAACAATCACCAATGACATTCTTTGTGATCGCAGTAGCCTTTGTGCGGCCAAGACTAATATTATAATATACTAATATTATGATTATAATAAAAATGTCTTTCAGCACATTAGTCAAAGGATCAGCGGCTCGCAAGGCTATGTTATGCTCAGACAAAAATCCAGAAAGCTTCAGCTCTGCAGTTTTAACAGCAGTTTCTAAATTTACGTTTTCAGTACTCACATGCATGCACTGTGTGATTGACATCTGATTCGGAGCCAAACATTTTACTTTTTCTTGGTGCTTCTTTGATTGTAAATGGTTTTTCAGAACACTATGTTCTGCAGTTATTTGTATGTTACAACAACGGCACATTGCTCTTGTTTTGTTGCCAACCACAGGCTGCATCCACCCAGCGAATAAAAGGTCAGACTCCCATTCTTTTTAAAAGTTAACAATACTATTTTTTAAAAAAAAATAAGCATGTAGATTTACGGTTTTGTGTTGTTCGCTGTGCCTGCAGTGTATAGAAGTTCAATTAAATAAACCTAATTACATTTTTTAAAACAGTAAAAACTGAAATCAGAAAATAATAAAATGATTTTCATGGGGCCCTAACTGTTAATGTTAATATGTGATGTTAAAGCTGAAAATCATGTTAGAAATCAAAATCCCCATTTCTATAATGCTAATAATACAGAATACAGAAAGAAAAATAGTACTTTGTTTAAATTTCCAACGTTATTGCAAATGTTATCCCTTTACAAGAGATTGCCGATGGTCTTAGAAAAAGAAAAATGATACATTATACACTGCACTAGTTGGTGCTGTATCTGTTTAGGATTGCAGAATGTATCTGACCTTTTTTGGGAAAAAAATATTTCCAATTTAAGATTGGATGTTTTACCAGGAAAATAACTATATAGCAATTTGTTACAAGTTTTAACAGTTCTTTCAAAAAAACTAAATAAATTCCTAATTAAAAGGATTTTGTCTGTTTCTTTTTTACTTCAACTTATTATTATTATTTTTTTTGTCAGGTTCATTAATGTGAGTAAGAGCTTCACGGGGTGCCTGGAGTCTTCACTTCAGTATACAGGTTGCACAACTGATTAAATATACCCTGGTGATAATTGCTTTTTGTGCATTATTTGTTAGAGCAAGTAAGTAATGTAAAAGCAGCCTTTACTTCAGAATAGGGGCTGCAAAAGTCTTAATAACCTATATGGTTTCTAATAAGCTCTTAATTAATGAAAAGGAAACCTTCACTTCAGAATAGGGGCTGCAAAACCCTTTACTAGTGACCAACATCCTCCTAATAAGCCCTTTATTGGAAACAAAGTCCAACGCTGGGATAGAGTGTTATCCATGTATATCCAGTAACCTGTTAGTAAGGCATGTTTGAGAATAAGTATAATAAGTACCTAACAAACCCTTATTAGGAGGCTATACGTGATGTATTATTTGCTAATTAGTCACAAATAAGTACATAATAAATGCCTAATATGTATTGCTTAAAATAAAGTGTTACCGGATTTTAAAAACAGTTGTTAAAATGGATGAAAAAAAAGTTAATCCTTTTGCAGCTCAAAGAAACAAACAACAAAATTACCATCTTATATTAACTTCAGTTTTCCTTACATTGGTGACGAGGATGAGCCGCGTCCTCATGTGTCATTTGTTGTGAAGTTCTGGCCCACGAAAGCTAAGGCGTCGGCATCTTGAGACACGGCATCCGGATTGCGTTGGGAAAGCGACACAAGTTTTTCCAGAAGAAAGGTGGGGGCGTTTCCGATAACGATATAACTTGAGGTTTCAAGATCATGCTCACGATTAATCGCAGCTGAGTTCGATCAATCTTCACGTGCGTTTCCCGAAACACACCGTTAAACTGCATCTTAAAAATTACCCTAAAGTGCATCGTAGAAGGTACTGTCCCAGCAGTGCTGAAAAGGATGAGGAGTCAATCACAACTTAATCGATTTGTTAAATATGTTTTCCGTTATTGTAATAAGTGGCCTACAATTAAAACCTGTGTGGAGTGGAATCGACAGAACCACAATCACAGCACAACATTTGGCTAGTGTGAAGTGCAGTCCACCACTCGACTTGTATGCATCTGAACCTCATTTTCCACACGCCAAAGGTACATTCAATGATGCATCTAGTGAGGCGATGCGTGTTGCTGAATCTTTCCTCAGCAGCATTGCGAGGATGCAGAATAGGAGTGAGGAGATACGGTCCACTGTCCCCCAACAATCAGCCGTCGCCAAATTGCCCGTTCTTTGTTGCCTGGGATATCACGGAATTGGACCATATGAAGGCATCGTGGTTACCCCCCGGCCACTTTGCCACAATGTCCGTGATAACACCCTTGTGATTGCATATAACTTGGACATTGATTGCTGAGTAGCCTTTTCTGCTGACGTACAGAGGCTCATCTATCCACAGGGTTATTATGGGAATTAGTGTACAATCAATTGCCCCAATGACCTGTGGGATGTTTGCAATGGAATGGAATCCTCTGTGCGTGTCCTGATCGTCTGCCTGTGTTCTCGGGAACCTAATGTACTCAGGTGCGTGCCTAACAAGCACTGTCGTTACTGCTTGGACACACTGTGATACAGACGCTTTGCTGAGTCCCAGCACATCGCCTATGGTTTGGAGAAAGCTTCCTGTGGCATAGTATCGCAATGAACACAGCAATTGCACAGCTGGAGTTAGTGCATAATTGCGCTCAGTGCTCCTCCTCAAATCCGGTGTGAGTAACTCCAGTAAAGTTAGGATTTCATTCCATGGAAACCGGTATCTTCTAATGATTTCTCCGTCACTAAGTATATCTAACGGGTTTAAATTTGTTCTTATGTTGGCATTAATTCTTAATAATCTACTGTGCGGGTGGCGTCTGCGACGATTAAGTTCCACAATTCTGTGAATAGCAGCCATACTGCCAGATACAGCAAGAGGGAATGATCTCGCAATGCATTTATGTACTTTCACGACGCACTTATCCCCTTACGATTACCCCAGATCACTTGTAGACCTACAATGTTGTTCAGTAACTACTTAACTGACGACAGTGCTTGGGAAACGCATCAGATTTGACACGTTGCTCTTATGATGGTGTTACGATGTTTGTATGGCTTAAGTTGCTTTTGGGAAACGGCCCCCGGATCAGTTAGCTAAACAGCAAGACGTTCTTAAAAAATCAGTCACTGACTCAGAGAAGGAGATAAATGTATCCTACCTGGTTACAATGCATAATGCAAAAGACTAAAAAAATGCACAAAGGACTGCTGTTGGTATGTTTGCAATGCTTGATGTTGAATTGAAAATTAAAACTGGTATTCAATATGTCGCAACACAATTTTAAATCTATATTGTAACGTGGAGGTAAAGGAAACAATCCAGGCAAGTATTCTGGTCTCAAATGCACGGTTTATTTTACAAGAACGAGCAGTTCAGTAAAAAAAAATGCATTTATAGTGGCTGCTGTCAGCCGAGGCAAGTGGGGCATGGCCTCACCAATAATTCCCAAAAACTAAAAAAAAAAAAAAACATTTTGCATATTCGTATTATTTAATTGAGAAATATAAACACATTTAAGAATATTAAATACATTTAGTCCACAGAAGCGCTATTGACATTATTTAAAAGTCTCAGCTCGCTTTCACCAATAGCGAAAGCGCAATGCCAGAAAAAAAGACATAGGTAGTGCTGCTGCACAGCCGCGTGAGGCACAAACCTTGGTATACAATTAAAATAAAATACTACATTTTAATAAAATTAAAAAAATCCTTAAGGAGAAAACTTTAGAGTATTAACTATTTATTTTAAACTATGTAACTCAGCTTTAACTGCAACCTATTTAATAACCTGCAATTTACACACAAACACACACACACGCACGCACACACATGCACGCACGCACACACAATAACAGCTATAGTGTATGAAATTAAGAATAGTCGCTTTCTTATTTTCCTTTTTATACAGGATTAAACAGAGAGGATCGCACATATAGCAATAATAATATGTGTTATCTATTCTACCCGTTGCAATTAAGTATGTGAAGTTATTTTTGTATGTGTCTGTCGCGGGAGCAAGCGAGACTTCCAGGGGTCTGGTACATTTCTAACTACCATGTGTTGGTGTGATGTTTATGTGCTGTTATGTCGCTCTCCCTCTTTCTTGACTGTCAGTTTGTGTGAGTGTCTGTGTGTGAATGCGAGAGGATACCAATGGGCCAATGGGTGATGAGTGGGCGGAGTTAGCGTCCATCAAAAGGAGAACTTCGCGCCAATTGAGGAAAGTTGAGTTAGGAGAGAGTGAGAGAGAAAGAGATAAAAGAGTGTGAAAAGATCCAGACACAAAAAGTAGTTTTCACTGCTTTAACTGCACACCTATGTTTAGATGGATTCACACGATCCCTGTCATTAAAAGCTGTAGCGACTCATGTGTATAATACAACATGCCCTGCTAAAGCTCACAGGGAATTATATTAAAATTCCCACGCAGAGAACAGGTTTGCAGGACGTGAAAGTGGGCTTCTACCAGGTGCTGGCTTCCCCAATGTGATGTGTGCTACTGATTGTACTCACATAGCACTGTCACCCTGATCCATGGAGCCTGCTCTGCAGGGTGACAGTGCAGACAAGGAAGAGAATTGAGGCTACGTCTCATCAATCAATATTTCTTGAGTAAGCAGAACAAAAAGAAAAATAGGCCATTGCACAACATGACTTATTGTATATGGATTAAAGGAAAAAGGACATCACACAATGAATACATGTTCAAATTAAAAGGTAAGCAGTGCAGTTCACTTTAAGTTGCCACTGCCTGTCCCCTGCTGAGTGTTGTGTCTGTTGATCACTCATTTTTGGTCAATGTAGTAGTTACTAAATGGGGCAGTAAATTTAGATTTATCGCGCATCTTAGACTCACTACTTTATGTGCGTGGTAACTCCAAATAAAACAATAATGTCTGTTATTGTTATTGAGCATAAGTGGCCAAAACTGTACCGGTAATTATGGAATGTTCAGGGTTGGTCATATAAACTGCAGCATAAGGTATCAGAAAAATGCTACTGCATACAAAAAAAGGAGCAAATTAACAGTTTTGGGTAGCAAAATGCTACCAAAATATACGTTAACTTCGAGCCTTCCGAATGCCGGTGTCCTGGGGAATAAGCAGACCGGGGAAAAAGTGGATCGCCATCTAGAATTTAAAGGGGAGGTTCCATTGTTTCTAAGGTAGTACTACATCCAGGGAATAAGTTGATCGGATATACTAAATAAAAATAAATCATTTAAAATGAACTTTGTAAGTGTCTTTTATATGTCTGTTTGTGTAACAAGCGTTATAGCAACTTGTGATGTTTTTGTTACATATTTAACGTGTAAGCAGTACTGTAAGGATAGGTATGCACGCGGTTATCATAAAGTTAAAGCACGATTTTCAGTCATGGACAAAATTGAGCTCCATGCTGCGGTTACTAACTTAGGCCGTGATGCACTTGTATTATTATTTATTATTATGCACTTTGTTCTTTCATTTATTTTTACAGACAGTACTCATTTTTATTTTCCAACCTAGGTACATAGGCTACATGACAAAACTCCTGTTCCTATTCAAACAAACAAACAAACAAAAAAACGTGTTTACTAATTTAGCTATCATGTTTGTTGTTTTTTTTTTTAAAACTAGGATGTTAACATTTTGTCTTTGTAAACTGTGATAGTTAACACTAGGCCTACTGACACAATAGACCTTGCAATACTACAATAATATTGTATGATTGTATGTCATTAGAATATATTAATAAACATTTTAATTTCGATTAAAGATTGACAACATTTGGACGTGTAAAACCTTTTAATGTACAGTAAATAAATCTTTGCGATCACACATCAACTACATCTGATTAACAGAGACGTAACAGTATAACTGAACACTTTGCACCGCACATATCTTTTACAGACTGAAAATAAATAAATAAAAAAGAAAGTGGTGTGTGAACACATTACCATACGATCTGGCAAATAAAATTACCAGGTAGAAAATGTTGATTTGTGTAGTTAACCTCCCCTTTAATCAAGCTGCTGCTGCGCCTTCCTTCAGCCTTACTGTGCTTGCGAGATCCACTTTTTCCCCTGTCTACTAATTCCCTACGACACCTGTCCTGAGCCATCTCAGAGATGACTCAAAAATTCTTAAAAAGACCCATTCACACTGCACAAAATTGCACCATCTGTGCTGGTATGGTCCTGTAATAACCCTTTCACACAGCCAAGGGGATCATGAAAGACCAACTTTCAAACCTGTCAGTCAACAGATCATTCTCATGGCAATGCAAACCACTTCAACAAAATCACCCCAGAAACACTGTCTTCTGCAAGAAGTGGATTTGAGTTTTGTTTGCTTTTAATTTTCAATTATGCTATACAATATAACAACCTGTGAAATGCTGTATTACAGGAGCTTCAGGCATACTGTAGGTCTCGCATTTTATTGTTAAGAAAGTGATGCAGTATTCTTTAAAGAAAGCTATTTCCAGCTGTTCAGATATATGGTGGATATTTGCTTTACATAAAGGATGCCCCTGTGAACCCTTGACTTTATGTCAAGCCATTTTAACATTTAATCCTCAATTTCTGATCTCAGTTATAGTACTGATATCAGTAATTCTCAATATCATTTTTCTATAGAAAAATAGAATTGTTGATATAAAAAACAGAATTCTTGATACCAACAATTTGAATTTTTTATATTGAAAAATGCATACTAATTTGAAGACGGTTTCCGGTCTGTACTTCTTCGCTTGTATAAGCTTCACTGTGGGTATTTTGAAAGCACTAGGCAGACTTTTAGTACATCATGGCTGATAAGGAGGTGCCTCTTGGCAACCCAGTGTCTGGGGTATTAAGGTGTGTTTTCTCCTTTATAGAAAGGGCCAGAACAGAAATGTAACAACAACGAAGCTTCAGAATTACTACCTTACCCAGGTGTTTTCAAAGACATTATTTTCAATTCTTGTTCAATTTAAAATAGCTGAATCAGTTTGCTACAGTTCCCGTTGTCCTGCACACTGCAGTTCTAAGGCTAGTCTGACAGAAGTGCATTTCCTATAGATTGCATGCAAAATATTGTCACTAGCGTTTTCAGACATTTTGCAAAAGATGCATGTACATAGTACAAGAGAAGAATTACAGACCGGATGTCGTCATCTAGTTAATATGCATTTTTGATATCAATAATAAGGCCATTGGGATACATGGTTCTATGGAACACCGGCCACGGGGAGGCATGGTTCTATGGAACACCGGCCACGGGAGGCATGGTTCTATGGAACACCGCCACGGGGAGGCATGGTTCTATGGAACACCGGCCACGGGGAGGCATGGTTCTATGGAACACCGGACACAGGGAGGCATGGTTCTATGGAACACCGGCCATGGGGAGGCATGGTTCTATGGAACACCGGCCATGGGGAGGCATGGTTCTATGGAACACCGGACACAGGGAGGCATGGTTCTATGGAACACCGGACACAGGGAGGCATGGTTCTATGGAACACCGGACACAGGGAGACATGGTTCTATGGAACACCGGACACGGGGAGGCATGGTTCTATGGAACACCGGCCATGGGGAGGCATGGTTCTATGGAACACCAGCATAGCTCTTCACACAGACTGTAAGACGGGGCTGTACCGTGCAAGGTGGTCCAGAGCCGTCATAAAATATGTTGGTTCTGTACCGGTATAACAATTTACACAGCCCAACATGCCGCTTCAAATGCCAACTTTGAGCCATAATAACTTGTCTGTGTGAAAGGGGCTATAGTGTGTCAGTGCCAGTAATTGAACAGAATCCTGCCATCTTGTTTGTTTTCTAACATGTTGTGCAACAGTGTTTTTACAAAGCCTTTGTTGGTGAGACGTTCCTGAGTAGACTTCCCATATTGATTGTAACTTCATTTTGATTACCATGTGATTTGTTTGTACAAATGATGAGAGCCATTTTATATCTTCCTAAAAGTAAGAAAACAAGGCTCTGCCCCACCATTCTTGTGTTGTTTTTATTGTCACCAATAAAAGTGGTGTGTTTTTGTGGCCCAAAGTTAATAGGGAATTTTATGTTGTGCTTCATACTCGACTTAAAGCTCCTGAACCTTACTACAGAGAGGCATTAAAATGGCTTTGTAAAGTAAGTTACAGAGATAAGATAAAACAGACATATATACATAAATAAATCACAGATATATGTTTGTAAAAAAGAACATTGGATTACCATTACAAGAACAGGCATTTCGAATTTAGACATTTTCATTTACTCTTAACCAAAACTTTATACCAGTAAGGCATACCACAACTAAAGTGGTATTTTGTTACACTGCCTAGTGTTGTAATGGGACAGGTTAATGGTTACACTGTGGTGTACCATATGTACATTTCTAAGAGTTAAAGAGGCAATGGGAGTGTTTTTCTGAGTTTTAAAATGTCTCCAGGATGTGATAAATGAATACATTAGTTAAGATATTTTGCATCAATACCAGCAACATTGTTACGAAAATGTGTTCTATTGAACAAGTACATTCTGATTGATGCATACAGTATACCTATATATTCAGTAAAACAAATAATGTAGCCATATGACTTAGTCTTAAATGAATTTGATTACACAAAACCTACGTTTTCTCATAACTCACATGTCATGAACATGAACTGTTTAGATGTTGATGTTGAGGATGAATGCTCTTTTAGTGACGACACGTTTTTTCTAATTTATTATTCATTGTTTTCTAATTTATTATTCATTTGATCTAAACTTTCATTAATTTTCTAAAATGTTCTATTTGGGGTTTTCTTGCTTAGGCTTTTTTTTTTTTTTTAAACTATAACTTTAGTCCGGAAGAGGTTATTATATTCCCAAGGCACACAGTTAAAAAAAAAAAAAAAATGTAATCATCTTCTAATGAAAAGGGTCAGTTTTATCTTCCAATAATGTTCTTAATGTGATTCCCTTTGTGGTCTGTAGTACAGGCATTTATCACGAAAGCCTCAAGTCATTAAATATTGACGGATGTGTCATTCAACTGTTTAAAACTCCACAACAAACTAAACAAAAGGTCTACTCAAGATTAATTGTGAGGAATAGTTAACTGTGACTTTTATAGTGGATAACATAATTTGGAGTTTAGCCAGAGGGCCATAAATAAGATTCTGGTCAAAACTAATAAGTTTGCTATGGCAAGTATGAATAGAACTACTAGTATAATAAATATGATTAAAATTACTTTAAGTCAAACTGTGAGCTTGGGAAAGAGCAGATGCAGTTGTCTTCTGACTTTTAATTGTAAATTAGTGGATTATAAGCATTAAACATGAGTTGTTGAGAAAGATAAGAGTCTGTTTGGCCCACTAAGGTTCACACTAGCCGTTAGCCGCAGGACAGTATCTAATAGTTTCCTGAATGAGTCCTGTGTTTTGAGTCATCCCTCTGTAAACTGTTCCATACATTCCTTCATTACTTCTGAATGTAATTCTCATATAGACTTACTCTCTGTTTTCAGTTTGAAATAGTAACTTGTGTTAACCTTATCTATACCTTTAAGGATTTGAAATCCCCCTTTACCCTTTTTTCTAGGCTGAAGGTATTTCATTCTCTCAGCGACTCCACTACCATCCTGCTCTTACTGCAGTAGCAAAGACTAACCCCTGATACAATTATTGTCTCATAGAAAAGGCTGGTCTTTAAACACCTACTACAAAGACTACAAGGTATAAGTGAATTTAAACAACTTAGGCTATCTAGGTGTGATTTAAAGGCATAAACTTGATTAGGCCATAAATTGTGTGGAACTAGGGTTTAGCGGTGGCAAGTAATTAAGCCTCAGGGGGCTAGGGGCTTGTGGCTGGATTCTGGTTGGGAGGTCTGTAGGGGAATTTGTTTGACTACTAGGCAAGCCTACAGGGCCACATGAGGCTAGTGGAGTTCAGCATATAGCTCCATATGTTTAGATAAGGGTTGATTTAAGCCATTTGTGCTCACCATGCTACTTTTATAACACTTACATACTGACTTTCTACTTCCTGTTTAGTATTGTTGTAAATGTTATTGTAAACATAATTGTGATTGTTATGAAATTTTTTTTATCCACGTCCTGGGTCATTTCTCTCATTTGCTCAACCTGTCTTTGGAAAATATTTTGTTTTCTGAATATCAAATTTGAATATGCTTTTGTTTAAATTGTTGCTTTATTATTTGTTTTAAAAATAGCAGTGGTTGAGGGGTAGCTTTATGATGTTTGGAAGACAAAATAAAGGTGTACAGGGATGGTGGAGTACAGGCAGTGCACTGGGATCAAGTTAGGGTTGGAGTGACTGTGTTTAGATAAGTGTGCGACTGTAATAAAAGTCAAGGGGTGGTACAAGAGCCCTTTAAGCTGATTCATAAATGTTACTATGAGTTTTACCAAATTAAGGGTACTCGTAAAATTATTTTAGCTTAGCCAGCAAACAAAAAATATTTCAAGTTGTTAACATCTTTTTGCATGCCATTCGGAAAAATAACAGATGCAAAAATATGTTGAAGAAAGTTGCCTTTTTGTATCACATTGCTAAAATACATGGTAACTCTTGCACACAGCCCTCTGTGATTTAGGCACATTGGCCAGCCCTGTGGGTTCCATGGGTATATATTACCATATTTAGGTGGCTAGTTTTACAAGAATAATTCTATTAGCAATGCCAGTAGGGGGTCAAAGGCTGAAAGACTCAAGGACAGTGTTGCTTAGCCACAAAGCAGGGGTTAGAGGTTACCCTTATAATAGGTTGCTGTGGTATACCATGACTAGTACAATATAGCAATATAGAGTGTAATGAAATCATTATAAAGTTTAAGCAAGCTTAGGAAACTATGTTTAGAGAATATATAGGTTACATTAAAGCTGTCCATTATTTTAAATATAGTATATTTGCAGAAGGGAGCATGTGGATGTGGAAACAGGATGTGCTGACAGTGAGAAGCATCCTTAACGGCTGCAAGTACTGCCGATAATAATTTGTCATATATGTTCAGTTTCGGTCTTGGGATCTGTGAATAAAAATATCAGAACTGTTGTGGTTATGTTGAAAAATGATTGAAAAATCAGACGCACAATGTAGGATTCAGGTGAAGTAATGCGTTTGTTGTAAACACTAGGTAATACCCCTCCCATTTAGTAAGTAATGTAATTTTTTTTTAAATGTATTATTATTAGAATACTGTTGGCTGTAAAAATAAGCAATTACTATATTAGTTTTGTTGATATTGCTTTGTAATACATGTTTTACTTATCAATAATAACCCTTTTAACTTTTTTAAGGTACATTTGATGTGACCTAATAATTTTGTACAAGTAGAGTTGTATATTATTGACCATTTTATACCCACCATTGTTTAATGTACATACCATATAGGTATCAGAAACTGGTAGATTTTAATGTGCCATACATACTTGACTTAGAATATTTGTCAAACTGTATTCGTTGGAATGCTACCAGCTATGTCACTATGCCAGTAAGCTGGCATTACTATTTGTGTTTGACAGGTTATCCAGAGTCTGAATGGGATGGGTGTTTCCTGGTGCCCCACTGCTGGAATGAGCTTCATTGAAAAAAACGTAATTTTCCACTTTTCAAGGGCAACTTACTCCTGCAATGGTAATGTATTCTTTTTCTCTATATATTATGATTAAATATAATGAAATTATATATTTTAAAATGTGACATTGTGGTTATTTGTTACGAATGCAACCCTGTGAATATATGTTTGCTTGGGAGGTTCTTGAAAGAGAGGGTAATTATCCCAAGGACCTATTCTGGTGCAGTAAAACAAAGGCTTAATAGAGGGAACCTATTACTCAGGGCACCATTTCAGATTTCAGTAGGGGGGAACTTTAAGCTCTTGCTTTTTTTGCAGATTAAATCAGTTTATTATGAGATCATTTTCTGTGATTATTTCCTATATTTTTTATAAATCATAAGATAAAAAAATTAACAACACACGACAAACAAGCAACTTTTCAAGCTAAGCAATCTGCACCTGTGGCATGCAGACCCAGGACCAAATAAAGTCTTATATTTAAGTTCAGAACACACTTTTGTTCCATTCTTGTATGTCAGCTAATCAGTGGAGTGTACTTCTGTATGGTTAAATGGAGCATCAAATATATTTGCTGTGAAGGGATTATATTTGCAGTTCAAAGAGTTTTATTTTAAAATGGACCGCTTTCTGTAGAAAAGTATTGGAAACAGGAGTAATGAAGGGGAGTCTAGCAGCACCGCTAGAAAAAAAAAACAAGAACACGGAAATATTGCTGAAGCGACTGCACGCACAAATTTGCCACTTACAGCAGAAGAAACATTGATGGACATTTCTTGTGACGAGACACTAAAGCTCAGATTTAGTTTTTGACAACCTCGTTCTAACTTTTGGATTTCTGTGCGACAAGAATACCCAGAGCTATCATCTGCCTTTTCCGTCGACCTACCTTTGTGAATCAGATTTTTGTCATTTTTTAAAAATGTATTATTTTTGTTGGCTGCAAAAATAATTAATTACTATATTAGTTGTGTTGATATTGCCTTGTAATATATGTCAGTATTATTCTGCAGTAACACAGGGCAGTGGTGATGCAAAGTAATTTGTATTGGTAGAAGGGGGTTGCAGGACCGCGAAGTTTGAGAACCGCTGCTATAGAGAGTGTTTGTTGTCTGGTTTAAAAGGTTCTCCTATGACAGGACATACTTTTTTCAGATTAGATTCCAGTTCATTAGGCTACAAATACAGTTTATATTAGATTTATAATTTTTTTCTTTTTAGTTCTGTATTATTTTTTTCTTTAAAAAAATTAACAAAACACGTGGAAGCTTTACACTTTAGTTAATACATAATGGATTGTCTACAAGTAGAGTTAACATACTGTAAAGGGAAAAACTACGAATAATATATTAACATATTAGCTACTTATATGGACGATTTTGTCATCGAAGCATTGCAAGAGTAAAATAAGTTGCCAAATTATGACACATATAGTTTTTAAATGTTAGAGGTTTCCTTACCAGGAGGAGGACGGAAAATCACGTGCCAACCATCAACTGAATTCTCCCACCATCCTGCAGCCTGCTTACTTGAGATCGGTTCTTAAACTAGCGTAAGCGATGTTTTCCCGCTAATAGGAAGAGCGCCATGAGGTGGTGGATTATGGGATTTGTAGGCACAGGCTGGGAAAATTGTAAAATGGAAGTGGCTAAACAAACTACACATTTAAGATATGTGTATTGTTCCTAACATTAACAAGTGCTATGAAACACAGTTCCCCCTTTACTTCTACTCACTTGCTACCTGTCGTTACTCATCTAATGAATCGGCATCAAGAAAAACGGTTTATGATTTACTGTGGCAAAGTGGTTTGCAGTGTGCAGGTGTAGAGGTGATGTGATCCAGCAAAGTTCACGATCCAAACAGACGTGTGTATTGCACTGTTCCAGACAACGGGTTACAGCCCCGAAATAATAAATACACACAAAGACACACACACAATCACAAGTCCAGAGTGAGTGCTAACGTGCAAGTGGTGAAATACAATTTATTTGTGTACAGTTGTCTGGGTTGGTGCTGGCCTTAAGCGACAGCTCCTGTTACGTGTTAGCCGTCTAATAAACAAACAAGTATAATTAGACACGACAAAACAAACAAACACTAAACATTCACTGTACAATTTTAGTTCTCCTTTAGCAGTTCACTCGCAGCCACAACAAAGGAACAGATCGCTTAGCCATTTCCCCTTTTGTACCGTCAGTCACACTCCCTTGGTTAGCGAGTGTTTCTCCTCCAATCCGCGGTTGCCACATCGCTTCCCTTCTGGGGCGATGACTTGGTGTACCATAGCTCCGCCTCCTTTTCTAGATGGCCGACTTCCACTTGTCAGACCATCCAGTCCGGGGCACTCTGTTCCCTTTACACAGTGCTCTCACAGGTCAGGAGGGAGATTTATTATCAAGATTCATTGTTTCTCTGTCACACTTACATATCCAAATTTGCCTTTACTATCTTTGACAGCCACTATTTGTCTTATAAATAACTTAAATGGTTAAAAGTGGAGGAAATCACCATCAAATTAGGATCTGTGTTGCAAACCTTACACAGAAGACATATAGTGCCCATAGCATTTTTGGCACAGTAATTTACTCACTGCATTAACATATGATTGTGAAAAATCCCATGTGCATTTTGTTTTAATGTTATTATGAAGTAGTCAGGCATTAATTATCCAGAAATCTTCAAGTTAGGAGGCTAACTGTTTAAATATTAAAATAATGCAGTAGCATTTTTTACTTGAAGGGGTATTCGAATTTGGAAAGCTATTTAAAAGCCCTGACGCTGATTTCAGGGAATGTACAGTATATTGCCACATAGCGCTAAGTTAGTCTGGCTCAGGCTATTTATTATACAGCACCAATAGGGTAGGTCACTTAGAAAAATAATGTGTCATTATGCAGCAGAGTCCTAGCAGTGACCAAATCATTTCCAATATGCATTGAGTTTAAATTATTTCTTCTCCCTCTGGCTGACAGAAAAGTAAAGAGAGCAGACATGCTGTATGCACTGTACATGATCCTTAGGGGAGTATTAGCAAAGCCTTAAAAGGGAAAACAGCACTGTATCAGCAGGTACCATACTGACAGGAGCAATGGGGTTGAGTTTGTGCTGGACCAATGGCCATGTACTGTGGGGGCAGGGTGCTGTGTACATGGGCAACTCTTGGTAGCTTTTCTGTTATATCCCTTGGTAGTTAATACAGCTGTTTTAGTCACCAGCTAAACTTAGCACTATCACCCCTTTACAGCTCCATTAAAGCAAAAGCCCTGTGTTTGGTGGAAACGTCAGAAGCTGTAAATATAAGTTGCTGTCGGCCATCAAAAGTGTCATTAACCCTTTAACCTCCTGCCATGTCTGACATAGTTGTCTGTCCTGAACTAAGTAACAGCAATCTGCGAAATCTCCAACATATTCTGTAATAGGTTTTGTGCAGAATAATGACTGCATCAATCAGTTACCAGTGGTTTCAAAGGGGCCAGTATTTCTGTCGCAGAGATATCCAAAGACACTGATAAAAGAGTAAGGTTTATTTTCATCAAACACATCAAAGTAGTTGTATCTGGCAAAATATACATAATACATCTTGCCTGTTGTGCACGTCACCACTCCTGTATATTGCTTTGACACTGAAAAACACTGCTAAAAGTGCCAGTGTAACATAATTCCTGAATAGATCCATTTATTAGGTTTTCCTTTTTTCATCTTTAACTTTAAACAACCATCAAAAATACACATTCATAATAAAAGGTAACTTACTACTGGTGATACAATTATGAGTCTATGCCAATTTTCTAAGTGATATGGTAAAGACTTTTTGTTGAAACTTTTGTCTATTCTTTTTTACTAGGTTTCATTTTAGTACAGGTATTATTTTTTGAATGCAGGAAAAATACCATCAAAAAAAAAGAAAGAAAGAAAGAAAGAAAGAAAGAAAGAAAGAAAGAAGAAAATAATTTCTGCCCATTGGAAAGCCCCTTTTCGCCTTCATTTGATAAGTGGATTGGCAGGTGGTGGGAAGTTATGGCTCTCACACACACACGCCCTTGGGCTAATGAAAGCTGATTATGTGGAGGTTTGGTTTCAGTTTGCCCCTTATGTGTTGAATACTAAGAATAAACATGATAAGAACTAAATATATTTTCTTATAACATTACTTTTCATTGAAGGACAAAAGAAACTTCTGATGTGTGTATCCTCAACATCATGTCTATGTACTTGTTTCCAGGTATCTGTGCTGATCACTGTAACAGGGATCTGTGCTGATTGTCTGGTGCATGCAGGGTACTGCAGGAACAGGGCAGCAGCCTTGTAAGATCCGCCTGTCAGTCATGGCGATGACACGGAGCGGTGGGGAAGAGGGTGTGTTGGCGTGTGGAGGCGGGCCTTGGGGGATTGCTGGACCCATAAGTACTGCGCTTGGTTATGTATTTGGGTGGCCGTGATTGGAAATACACAGAGACGCTGGCCGAGAAGGCCAGTGTAAACATAGACCACGCAGGAAAGCCAGTGGTGCAAACGAGGGACCAAAATAGGCAAGTATAGCTGAGGAAGACAGCCAGCCTAGTGAAACAAAATAACCTACAAAAGAAATTGTTACGTACCCGAGGGAAAGTGTTTAAATAGAAGGGGAACCTTGGTCACCCCGGCGTAGGACGGAGATTCCGAGCTGACCGGCTTAGCGGCACTGGGGGCACTGCGTAAGCAGCACCTTTATTTTGTTAGTTTTATTACTGTGTTTATTTTTCCTTTTCATTTCGCCTTTTGATTTCATTATTATTTTGAGCACCTGCGAGTGCGCCAGCATCAACCGGACTGTATACCTGTATTGGAAACTCTGTGGTCCTGACTACAGCTGCCGGTATTCAGGCCACGGACAACAGCACCCTCTGCAGGCCAAAATAAATCAGTGCGCCGGAGCAGCATTTCAACTACAGTTCTGTCTCCTGTGTGTCAGTGAATTGCCCACCACCCTTCCACAATCACCTATAACTTCAAGTACTCAATCATACATTCTAAAATTCTTTAAAAAATTCTATACTGCTATGAAGTAAAGTAGACAAATGATTCAGTGTTAACATGGAGTTTTACCTCAGTATCTGTATTTAAATAATACAAATATATAAAAACACACACCATTTCCCCTTTGTGATCATGTTTTCCGATATTTTACAGATGTTATGAACTTGACTATGCATAATTTTCTTTCCTTTTTTTTAAAACTCCAAACCATGTCCCTTGAGGAAAGAATGGCAGCTACATGTTAATGTTGTCAAAAAGCAAAAGTGGTTACATTTTTACTGCTGGCAAAATGGTGCTGCAGTGTACTACTGAAAGACACCAAGTATGTTGATATAATAGTCAAATGTCAGACAGCAATGTAGAAAGGAACACCATATGCATTCACTCCAGCTTGATACGTATCCTGGACAGTATTTATAGGTTTTATTGTAGTTATGGATTTAAACAACTTACACTTAGGACTGCAATGTCCGATTAAGCTTGATTAAAACATACGCAGATGGCCTCCACTGGCAAGCAGTGTAGACATGTGATTTTAAATTTCCGTACAGAGTTCACACAGAGTGGGTTAGTTAAAGAATTTTGAAGGTGTAACTTGATACAAAAACATGACCTTATAGAATGAATTGCTACACCATTAAAAAAAAAAACTTCTGCTTTAAAAAAATAAAATAGGTCAGTTACTGTATGCGTACATTTGCCCCGAAGCATTTGCAGGATTACATTGTAAGCAATAAAATATGTATTTCTGTTCATCGTAAATGATTGTATGATTGTGTAGGATGGTCTCCTATTTCTTTTTTAAATGTTGACCAAGTAATAGTGCTAGCTTGTTATTGCACTTCTAAACCACTGCTTATACCATCCATGAATAACTGTAAAAAGAAAAATGTGTTGTCAGCTGACAAGTATAATAACAGCAATGCCTCTCTCTGCCCAAACCATTATTTATTTTAGCATCGCTGGCCCTTCACAGGGACTACGCCACCACCTTCCCCACACTGCTGCCAAAAGTGGCTTTTTAACTGAAAGCTTTCCAAACACTGGTACCCTGAACTGAGTTCTAAGAACTGTGTACATTTCCGTGCGCTGGTGCTATTTTGCCAGAAGTCTGTGATCTGTCTGAACTTGAGTGGTTCCCTTTTTGTGAGCTTATAGCCTGACCAGGAAGCACCAACATAAAACAAATCCATGAATGCATTTAATAATTATAGTTATATAAGAAGCATGCTCAACATTGTACTACAATACATTCTTGAAATGTATTTTTGTTTACGACCTAGATAAGGGTGTCTGCTAAGAAATAAATAATAATAATAATAATAACTTACAGTATACTGTACAATATCAAATAATGTCCAGAGGTGGGAAGAGGATAT
This sequence comes from Acipenser oxyrinchus oxyrinchus, assembly GCA_030684275.1. Classification (NCBI taxonomy): domain Eukaryota; kingdom Metazoa; phylum Chordata; class Actinopteri; order Acipenseriformes; family Acipenseridae; genus Acipenser; species Acipenser oxyrinchus. The sequence continues at coordinate 17,890,040 of CM060251.1, forward strand.
AACATTTAAAAAGTAGTAAAGTACTTTTGTAGACTAAATAATGTAGTATGAAATTGAACATGGCTGGTAAACCTAGTGTTCAAGTGTCCATATCCTGATATTGTTGAAAACTCATCTCTGAGACAAGCATAAATAATATATTGCAGATATTGATAAAGAGTTGGGGGGGGGGGGGGTTGTGTGTTTCTGAAAAGGCCTTGCTGGGGACCAAAGTGAAGTTTCTAAAGGAATTTAACTAGGGGGGCTGGGGTCTTCAGCATTCACAACTTTCTTCTAAGACAGCTGTGGGGTCTTTAAAGCCACCAACCTGAGGACAGGTTACAGAAAAAACCTGCACAACAGTGCAGGAGTGCTGTATGGACAGAACTCATCCATGTAATCCCAATGCAGGATGTAAATCTGCCACCTCAGAACCTGAGCATTCTGGCAACTTCTTTACTAACTGCTATTACTGCAATTTAAATATCTTTTATGAAATGGTATGAAAGTCACATCAGCCCACTTACCACAGTACCTAAGTATTGACTGAGGATCAAACCAGGGGCTCAGGGTGCAGAGTCTAACGCACTGTCTGCAAGGCTCCATTAGCAGAGCAGAGTTACACAAAGTCCTCACCAGAACCAGTCCAAGGCCTCTCAAACAGAGACTCATAATTGTGTCTGAATTATGGCAATATTAATGGACGTTTTGTGGCCTCTAGAGCTGAAAGGAGAAGCTAATGAATTTGTCTGCTGCACCGTCTAACCTTGCTTATCTGTATCTACATGCATGTCAATGTTGGAAAGTGATAGTGTGTGGCAGGGGTTAACTGAGGGAAACCACATCCTTCTTTAGGCGTAAAACACAGTGTGGGTTGCTAGATGCCAAAGTCTTACTTCAGCATTATTTTCTTAGGCATAATACATGCAACACGTACTAACATTGTGCATCAGTACTAGCAGAACATTGTTTACCATATACAGTTCTGCTGTATTAATAGATTTGAAGAGGGGTCATTCCATACCAACTCAACCAGACCCATTGCCCGACCGTCTCAGATTATGCTAGAAAAATTCACCTGGGTGGTTTCGGGCCTGCCGAGTTCAGAAATGCTAATCTTTTTTATTTTATTTTATTTTATTTTAGTTTATTTTATTTCCCCTTCGAGCTGTGACCTGGAAAAGGTCAACCTAAAGTGAAAAAGTAACCCTGACCAGAAATCACCCTGGGCTCAACTTAGACACTACCATCATGTGTAGCACCTCGTTCGACTCGTAGTGAATAGGGCTTTCGAGAAAAAAATACCAGGAGCACCTAAGTCACTTTTGGCAAGTTGACAGACGAGAGGTAAGTGACAAGTTTTATTTGACCTTCAGCCCAACCCTTTTACCCTGTAGGGGATGCAGGTCCAAAAATGTTAGTATTGCTGTAAGAACCTTAGAGACCACTCTTCCAAATGTTGCTGGCGGTTTTGGTTCAAGTCCCCCACTGGTCATTAACCCCCTCTGAAATTTGAGGTTTAGGCTAAAATAACTCATGTGGGGGGACTCCAAAAAATCATCCAAAATCATGTTTGGATAGATGTTGATGGAATCTACAAGAATCAAGCAAAACATTTTGGTATCTGCGGATTTTGGATTTTTGAAGTTGCATTTGTCATGCATTCGAGCACTGCTTATGGCGATTTTGGTGAGGCTAAAGTACCACATAGTGCTAACCGAATTGGCATTATTCTTCAATTTTACATTGTCTGGGGTTAGATCTAGAGTAAAAAGTGACAGGGTGTGCTTCCAGTGGCACAAGCTTGGAGCTGAGGGGTTATTATTATTTTATAATAATTTATTTCTCAGCAGACACCCTTATCCAGGGCGACTTACAATTGTTACAAGATACCACATTATACAGATATCACATTATTTCTTACATACATTTATACAGTTGGGTTTTTACTGGAGCAATCTCAGTAAAGTACCTTGCTTAAGGGTACAGCAGTAGTGTCCCCCACCTGGGATTGAACCCACGACCCTCTGGTCAAGAGTCCAGAGCCCTAACCACTACTCCACACTGCTGCCCTGAACTTGCTTGTGGAACTTAGATTTCTTTGTTACAGTGACACATTTGAAACAACCAAAACCTCAATTAGTTGCGTATTCAAAACTACACGCTGATAGAAAACACAAAAAATAGATTACCATGGTAAACTGAGGAACTTGAGGGATGAACAAACTTCCAGTGTCACTAGAATTTCACGTCTACTCCTACTGGAATCAAACTAAAAATCTCAGTTCTTATGACAAGTATATAACTTCGCAAAAAGGAAAGGATCTTAAACATTTTAAAAGTTGCATGCAGAATGTGGTTGGTTAACAACTGCTATAGAAAGCACACATCACAAAGTTCAGTAATCACCAAATTTAAAATTATTGCGGGCGTGAACTGATACAGGGAGCGAGATTTTCTTCACAATGTTCTTCCAATGACAGAACAGTCTGTCCTCGGAAGGGCCACTTAATGGTGTCCAGTCCAGCAGGATGCGTAACCTTCACTTGTGCGCCATCATCAGAGACGTTCTTAACTTCTCCAGGGAACATTTTATTGTCATACAGCACCTTCACCCAGTCACCAACTTGTAGACGCAGCTGAGCTGGACCCTCCTGGACAACTGTGCCTTTCAACGCTGTCACCACATGGAATGAGACCTTCATCTTGTGTTTTTTGTATCAGTTTTATGGGAATTTACAGTATACAATCTGTGTTCAGAATTTCAACAGTGGATTAGCAGGTAGAAAGCAAGTGTTCAAACAGTTTTATAATTAATTATAAAATCATGTCATTGTTGTGCATGTGTCTGTGTGTCAAATGGGAAGGCACTTAACTTTCAACAGTGAAGACGTACAGTAAAGAAAGACTGCTTTACACACTCGAAACGGCAGGCTAAGCAAATGTACGTACACTAAATATTCATAATATATTCACATATGTATTTAATTTGTTCTGCAAAAGGCACAGAACTTTATTATTTCGTTTTCATGAGATAGTATTTATAATACAGTACTTAGTGATGAAAGACATACAGTATAAAAATATAATTATGTACTTTAAGGGAAATGTTGAGTTCAGTGACAGGGCTTCAGGTTGATTGCCATTTTGGTATGAAAACAACTTGACAAATACGTCTGACGCTGAAGCTTTGATGCGATGCGTTTGGTGTGAAAAGACCTTCATCGAAAACAATAATTTCATAGCATATAAAAAGCGAAAGCACCACAAAAAAACAATTTACACCAAACTTGAAAGTAGCTAAAAATAAGCACAGAAAAATTTAATAAAAACCAAAAAACAGAAGCCCTAAATATAATGAATACAGTACCAATCTAAAACAGCAATTTCAGAATGTTAATTCAGATAATAACCATGAATAATTAAATAAACTTTTAAAAGACTATTTTCTTAGCTTAAAAGACCATTGTCACTTATTACCCTGTAATTGTGTAGTCAAAGCTGTAATTTTGATGTGGATATTGAGCTAGTCAAACAGATTCAGGTCACAGGCACTTTTCTCCCTGGTTTAATGGAATGGAGCAATGGGAGGTTGTTGATATGTAATTATACTCACAAGTTGCAGCTGCACACTTCCTTGAGTTAGTGAGAAAAGTGGGTGTGATGTCAATTAGACACTTTGACAAGTTTGAAGTTGACATTAAAAATAACAATTTATATAACCCTCATAAAAGTTTACTGTGGTACAGTATATGCTTAGTAAAGTATAGTAAAGTTATAATTAAGCAAGGTAATCCTTTATTTTGTAATTCATAAATAAGTATTTAAATGATATGCAATTACCCATTTAATGAAGTTCAGCTACATATCAATAAACTGTTCATTGATATGCAATGTGCCACAGTTGTGCCATTGTGCCTTACAATTCATGAACACAAAATTCACAAATTACTACTCCGACTACTACGACTACTAATAATAATAATAATAATAATAATAATAATAATAATAATAATAATAATAATAATAATTCAATGTAACATTCACAGGTAAGGTGAGGCTGAGATAAGACGATAAAGAATCCCAGGCTTTGTTTGGTGTAGGTTTTTTTTTTTTTAAGACTGCTTACAAATGGATTGTTATGATGCTTAAGTCAAAAAAGAAAGGCGATAAAGGTAATCTGATAGCTTGCTCGCTATACAGCCAGGTTAAAAGAGGGCAAAAGGAGTGGAAAATACAGCAAAGAATCAAGTTGCCTGGCTGAATAAAATAGAAAAAAAAAGAAAACAAAGATCTATGAGGCAGGCGCTCCACCTTGCCCCATGGCAAACCAACCTAAGCCACAGCTGTACTGTTGTGGCAGCACGAATACAGAGTGGCCTTTGATTTCTTCAACCTTTCTTAAAACAGTATTGGCCCTATTCTTACAGGCAGCTTTTTTACCACTCATTTAATGGCTACACAACATTATCCATTTTGCAATTGGATTTTGGATTTTCCTGGGGCTTCAAAAACAACAGTAGAACTTCTAGGTTAAAGCTATTTGTGACTTCAGAATAGGGCCCAATATATTATATATGTAACGCAAAAAACATTATGACTGAGTTTCTTTTAAATATTTTTACATTTTTACATTTTGAAGCACAGCAGAGCTTTTTCAAATGCATGTAACCAATTAAAACTCAAACTAGAGACTGTATTCATTGTGTCATTGTGAGCTGGGTTTCAGACCCTGTACCTTATGGGGAAATATTTTGAAATAAGAGCAAAAGCCAAATCAAATTTTCTGAAAAAATTGCCATTGCACGTCCTCATCCATATTTCTGCTATTTCTATTTCATGTTTACTTGACAGTAAAGAGTGTTTTCAACCACTATCACTACCACTATTTATGCTGTAAGTACATTTGCAGTTGTCCAAACAAATCCAACAAGTTGCATGCCTTGAATGTATCATATTTTACTGATAATAAACACGTGTTCACACATGAGGTAATATGTAGCATGCTGTAAGAAGGCACACATATAGTGTAACATACACATGGTTTGTTTGAAACAGTAACTCTTAACTCTGAAGTTAATGTAGGCCTGCAAAGTCAGTTATTTTAATGAAACCTGAACTGCACACAGTAGTTTAGTATGCTTCTCTTTTCATCTTTATTAGGGTATGATATTGTTTTGATTTAAGAAAAAAAATGTATGTACAATAGTAAACAAACTAAAAAAAGTATTGACCAGTTTTTGCTTCAGTGCAGTTTTCTAAAAGGAAAATTAAACAAAAGCAACACGCTGATGTTTCTGAGACGTTTATATTTATAACAAAACCTGTGTTGACCAAGAAAACAAAATAAGACCTCATAATTAGATCAAAATAAAGCTTTTCAATGGATAGTTAATAAAAAAAACATAAATGTTTATCTTGCACCTGCAGCAAAAGTGAAATTGGATTTGCACTAATTTCAGCACCATTGCAAAAGAGGTTTGTGTCTCTACACATGAATGAATTAACTTGGTAATAAAAGGTGACACAGAATATTTGGCTTTACTGCCAGTAACCCTTCCTTTGTTCTTTATTAGACTACTACCTAGAAAATATCATTCACACTGAGACAGAGCCCTTACTCATGTTACAACCGGTTACATTTTTTTTTTTTTTTTTTAAGAAAAACTGTTTTGGTCAGTAAGTTACAGTTTCTTCATTCTGTTTAATGCACTTCTTTGGGATTCTATGGCGTGCTGAAAGACACAGGCTGCAAACCCATTTGAAATAAATCAGTGAATGGTGCATGCACCAAAGGGACGTTTGAGTAAGGAATTTAGCAGGGAAGTATCACCTCTAAATGCTTAGGTTCTAATTTGTGTTTGTTTTTCCTTTAATTCACTGTGTAGGACTAAGCAGTAAGAAATTAGCTATTCTGTTTGTTTTTTTTCCTAATAGCATTTAATTTTCAGTCCACTGTTCTGTTCACTGGACACTGCTATTCCATGCTTGTGTGACTTCAAAGCAAAGCTGACCTACTAGAAAACTTTCAAAATAAAATTTAGAGCAACATACTGTAGATCTTTTGAGACCTGAATTGTATATTTTGATACCGTGCTGTCCCTTACATGCCATTTGTTATGTAACTGGTATTCCAGACATTTTGTAATACATAAAGGCTGTCTCCCTTTATTCACAATCTGTCTTTGATGGAGAGCTGATTGTAGGTGCTTTTTTGATAGGTGTTTCTACAACACAAAATATTGATATGTCTTTGAGATATCTTTGAGAAACAGCCACGTATCCCTTCAGGATAATTTAAACACCTTCATATTGTTAAGGCAGGTATTTCACATTTTTTGTTCAGCCCTCACACAGACCAATATTTCAGTTAAACTGTAAACAGACTTTTGACCCTAACGCCAATGCTAGAAACACGTCACGTAATTAGATCCCTTACCTGCTCAGATTTGTATCGTATTGTTCCTGAGGACAGACATTTCAAAAACAACACAAACATGCTTTTTGACCTTCAATGCACAAACCGACTGAGACTCATTTTTTGCTTCTAATGTCAGCCGCGAGACCCTTATCTACCATTGGAAATTTCATGGACCTGTGAATATCTTGTGCCTGAATACTTCAATAATATGTACTTACTGCACCAAGGTACTTGTAAGGTGTGTATTTTGTGTGGAAATAAAATAAAGGAAACTGCAATGTAATATAAGAGCTTGTAAACAAAAGTGACCCCCTTTGTGGAGTCTATATTTTGCAGCTGCAGTGTTAAAATCAGGTACAGTGAAGGGTTAATGCCTTGCTCTTTTTTTTTTTTTTTTTGATAATCCATTAGTGTTGCTATAACTGACATGAGTGCCAAAGCCAATGATGTCACAAAGAGAGGTGCAGTTTGTCCTGCTATACCATCTTTCACTCCAGTGGACTCGCCTTCATAGACAAATTGATTTGCAAAGGTTCAGGCTGGCAGCTCAGCCTGCTTTGCATACAGAACGCTCCCTGTGACACAATAAAAAGTAGCCTGGCAAACAGAGGAACACAGCGGGAACTGCCCAGTTCAAAGTCCACAATCCACACCCCCTCACCCCAGTCTGGTTTGAAAGGTCACTGTGTGTCTGGGAAAATAGTCTCAGGATCCAATCCTTTATTAAAGGTCACTATTATTCAACAGCACTTAACACACACTTGCACACAGAATGAGACTGTGAAAAAAACAGGGGGGGTTGGGGGCTGCTAACATTGTACATTGTGCTGCTCGCAAGATTTATGTGTTGTGGTCAGCTGAAATCTACACAGGATATTTCAGTACTAACGTCCAGTTTAGGTCAAGTTTAAATAAGAAGAATGTGTCTTAGTTCAGAAAAAAATGTAATATGGTATCTGTATTTATTTGTTAATATATATATATATAGAGAGAGAGAGAGAGAGAGAGAGAGAGAGAGAGAGAGAGAGAGAGAGAGAGAGAGAGAGAGAGAGAGAGAGAGAGCTGTTTTTGTTTTCTTTTACGAATAGATAATGTTGTTCTTGTGCCAGAGGCTCCATTAAAATAAGAGAAAAACCTAATTATTGTCTGTTGTTGATGGTTCAGAAGATATCCCTATTGCTGGTCAAAATTCTGTCTGGGGATAACCTTGATATTTGCACTTAGCATGTATGAGGGCATTGTGTTGAACTTCAAATGAGACAGAAAACCACAGTCCTGTTTGCTTTAGGAAGATTTCAAGTCTATCAACCTTTATACTGTCCACAAATGTGTATGTCCCATCCTTCAATATTTAATGTGTTACTGCATGGTGTACAGAAAGCTTCTGCAGTTCCTAGTGCACAACAAAGGACCAACCCTGGTGTATGAGGTGCTGTTTGGGACTTAATTCACCCACTGATATTCACATACACTGTATCCTGAGACACATACACTCTATGTAAAGCTCTGACTTGGGCTTTCCATCAGTTTTAATTCTTCTAGATCTAAGTGCTGCCTTTGATACTGTAGACCTACTGAATCATCTTGAAAGCACAGTAGAACTGTCTGGCCTTGCCCTATCCTGGTTCAAATCTTATCTTTCTGATAGGTTTCAGTTAATCTCTATTGGCGAGGTAAAGTCAGCATTATCGGAAGTTGTCTGTGTTCCATAGTGCTCCATTCTAGTTACTTTGTTGTTTTCATTATATATGCTACTGTTAGGTGACATTATCTGCAGACAGAGTGAACTTCCATTGCTATGCTGATGATACCCAGCTATATTTCTTCTGCCTGGGTGTTACTAGCTACTTGCATTACAGACATCAAGCATTGGATGTCACAGAATTGTCTAATGTTGAATTCAAATAAAACAGAGGTTATGCTAGTGGGCTCACAGAACCAACTAAAATGAAATGGGGGATTACATGAGCTTGACCCTCATCAAAACTTAAACTAGAAATTAAGAGTTTGGAGGTCATCTTTGATTTGATCTCTCATTTAAGATATTAGTGAAGTTACTACAGTACCTTTTCATCATTTGAGAAATATAGCCAAACTTAGACCAATTATTTCTGTATCTGATGCCAAGAGACTAATGCATGCCTTTGCTTCATCTAGAATTGATTATTGTAATGCACTTTATTCTGGTGTCCCAAAACATGTGGTATCCCGCTTGCAACTTGTTCAGAATACCGCCGCTAGAATTCTGACTAAAACCAGAAAAAGTGAACATGTTACTCCAGTTTTCGTCTCTTTACACTGGCTTCCTGTGCAGTATAGAATTGATTGTAAGATTTTGCTGTTAACTTACAAGGCCCTGAATGGAATAGCACCTAGTTATTTGCAGGAGCAACTGACCCCGTATCTTGCAAACTGCACTCTGAGATCACAGGATGCAGGGCTGCTGGTTATTCCTAAGGTCAACTGAAGCAACACGGGAGGTAGGGCTTTTTCTTGTAGAGCTCCTAAATTATGGAATGCTCTGCCTTCGTTTGTCAGGGAAGCTGGGACTGTTAAAGTAAAGACTAAAAATGCACTTTTATAAAATGGCTTTCTTATCTTAATGTAACTTTAAAATTGCTGTGTTTGTAATATGTATATACTGTTATTTAAATAAGTTATTTAAATGGTCTGATTGTGGCAGTTGTATGTGTGACATGCTATACAAATGTATTGTGGGTTGTTCTTTTTTCTGTTATGTACTGTACAGTGCTTTGCGATACTTTTGTATAAAAAGCGCTATATAAAAGCAATAAATGAATAAATATACTGAGACGCGTACACTATATACAGAGACGCATACACTGTATACTGAGATTACTTGCTCATACACTGAGGTCAGTCATCAGTCATGTGAGTTGTACTCTACACCCACATTTTAGAAAATTGCTGGCTGCACATCTGCCATTTTGAAGATTACAGACGAGATGACCGGTCGAAGCATTTTCTTGATATGAGTTTATTTTTTTTACAAAAATACATGGTGATTCACTGTCTGATGTTATTTTATTAATACAGCCAGCAATCGGATATCTGAGTCAGTCTCATTTTATTGTCCTTGTATTAAGAATAAAATCAATCCCCATTATATGTATGTAACAAATTAATGCACTTACCCGTCACACGCGATTTCCAACTCCTTTTCCACTAGTTTTCTGATACAAAGCCCATCTCGTCAATGTTACAATGTACTTCTTTATCTGTCACAGTCCGTGATTTTTTTATTTATTTGTTTATTGCATGTCAAATCAGTCTGCCTTTATTGTGCAGTTACACAGCACTTCCTCTAATTTCACATGTCGGAAATGCAGCCAAAACAAAGCGAACGAGACAAGCTACGGTAATGTAAAAGTTAATCAGAAAACAGTTTTAGATACTGTGATGCATTTTTCTTAAATCTGTGATCTTTAGTTGCTTTTGTGCATTTTCATTTGTAACTGAACTGTGACATTAGGGCCCTATCAAGCACAATATTCTGCAATTTTGAATACTGACTTTGGATACTATTTTAGTTCTGGAAACTGGTGTTGTTGTTTTTTTAAATCTTTTGCTAAATTGCATTGTCTTTTACGTTTTACACAGTTCTGTGCATGGGTAACTGTGACAGGATTGAAAAGAGTCCCTGTTGTAATTCACCCTCCCAACCACCAGTAGTGCTGTGTAGGGCTGCCCGTGATTGGGTCAGGAGGCTGAACTCTGACCAGACCGGAAGTTCCGGGTCGGGCGGCCATCTTGGCCCAAGGTGGAACCATCATTGCAATCAGCTGTGCTGTGCTCGTCGATTGGCTGACGTGGGGCAGTGTGCTGATTGCAGGGGAGGGATTCGGCAGTTTTTAGGCAGCGTGGTTTTGCCATTCGGTCTCCCTGTCCTGAACTGAAAACACGGAAGAGACGCGCTGTGCTTTGTTGTTTTGCTTTTACAAACCTGCTGTAATTCACAGAAACCCGGGTGGATTGCGACGGAGGAAAAAACCCTTCCTCGGAAGGGAGCCAAGAGGTGGTGAGAGGAAACCCACGGCAGCAGCACGGAGAAACCCCGTGCTTTCTTTCTTGTTGTTTTTGTAACCACAATGTTTTTGTTTACTGTTTTTATTTGAAACCTGAGTTTACCATTGCTGGTATTCCAGCTAGTTTATTGTTTGTTTTCTGCAATAATGGACTGTTTTATTTTCATTGTGTGTTAAAATAAAATCCTGCTCAGATACCATTGTTTGTACAGGGCTCCAGGACTAAACGTCACTTACGGCTCCTGTGTGCTGTCATTTCTGGTCCTTCCCTAAGCTCCGCCTACTATCCTCCCACACTAACATTTTGATTTCATTTTGCTGTTGGGTCGTTAATGGGGAATTTTACATACTGCTGCAATACATACCGGATTTGAAAGTATGTACTGTATTGCAGTCCACGAGTCCACAGCCGTCGCTTTTGGCAAGTGATATTTTCAGAATTATATTGTTCTGAATTAAAATATTTCTTCTGTTGAAAATATAGTACTGTACCAACAAAACCAAATACAGTACACCTAAATGGAAGCCTGTTTATTTTAAAACACAGTCCTTTCATGTATGTATTTTTGACATTGTATTTTTGTGTTCCCTGAAAAAACAGACAAGGGTTGGAACGGGCCAAAATGAAATAATCATATGCGTCACACTCGTTTAACTGTCACTGAAGTCAAAATTGTATAGGGTCGGATATGTGAGTGCTGACTGTAATATAGTAATATATAACGTGTTAATGCAATTAGCTTTGGTAATGAGGCGGTTTAATATAGATCCCTGTTTTGGGTATCCTGGTGAACAAAATATTCAATTATATCCTCATCGTTGGATTGAACTCAAGGATTAGCAGTAAACACAAAATAAAAAATAATACATTCAGAATGAAACTTCATATTTGAAAAGGAAATAACCCTCATCAAGAAAAATACACACCTGTCATCTCCTGCAATCTTTAAAATGGCGGATCTGCAGCAAGCAATTTTCTAAAATGTGGGTGGAGAGTATACATGCAACTCACATGATTGATGACCGATTACAATATAGAGCGTATGAGCAAGTAATCTCAGTATATAGTGTATGCATCTCAGTATACAATGTATGTGTCTCACTATATAATGTATGGGTCTCAGTATATAGTGTATGCATCTCACTATATTGAGAGGAACAGCAGTTCCTCGCGCCAAGGTATCAGCGAAAACTGCCAGAGACTCTATACAGCAAGCATAGTTTACGTGTTTTCAGGGTACAGGGTATTGGCGCAGCAAAAGTAACTTAGCCAAAAGCACTATTTCACTTTTACTTTGTAGTTCCCAACGCTCTTAGGTGAAATGTAGAAATAAAAGTCAATACCTGTCATACAGTAAAAGAAATAAGTCGTCAAAGTAAGGTAAAACTGTCCATCTCCTTCTTTTTCTCCTGTTTTTTTGGGGGTTTTTTTTGCAGATTTTTGCAGACCCCAGGCACTTTTATCCACACATATGTATATAACAGGACATCCGAGTTTAATGACAATTAACTTGTTTTGTCAATATGGAAATATACTAGGGAATGCACTTATTGTGACGTCTATATCATTTATATTAAATTATTTGTTTCTGTTTTAAAATGGAACATTTGTCTGCAAATATATATTTTTTATATAATATAAATATTTTAAAAAAGTCTAGCATGCGTGGGATTTTAAACTTATCAGTTGCAAGCTTTTTGTGTTACTGTCAGTGCTACACGATTAGTTGAGAAAACAAGCAGTATTTTGATAGACAAAGTCAGCCAGCTGAGAATTCTCGGGACTGTTATTTTTTACATTTTGGAGATTTGTTTAGAGAGGAACATTAATTTCTGAGAATTAGCTATGTTGAAGGATCGCCTATATATTTGGTAAAAGTAAAATATAAATAAATAAATACATTAATAAATATTGAAATAAATGAATACATAAATCAGTACATAGACATGTATTTATTTATTTATCTTGATATTTATTTATGTATTTTTCACTATCAGATATAAACACTGCCATTTAATACTGTATGAAACGAAAATAAATACTCAACAGTTCTTGTTCAGTTGTATATTAGTGAAGATTTTTCTACATAAAGGCCGTCATGCTTTCATATATTTTACTTTCAAATAAAAGAAAATATTGTTATGACGCGGACAATTGCTTTGTTGCAGGACTTGTCTGTTCAGTTTGTCTCGTCTTTTATGTTACATGTATTATAAGGGGAACAGGTCACGCCGTTACATGGGAAGGTGGAGTGAGTGAATGAGGGGGTGCATGAGCCTGGAGACTGGAGACAGTCCAGCACTGAACTTGAATGAGAAACTGTGGGTGCGATTGAGCAAGACAGGACTAAAATGTAGGGTTATCATTTTGGTGCCATGAATTCCAGCCCCTGACAGGAATTCTCTGTAGTTTCAAATAAAACAAACATTTTGAGAATTCAACACCCTGAGTACTACTTGCTAAACATTAAAACGTTACAATATACTAAATGAACGGATCAAGCTTCTTATGATAGTTTGCAAAATCAGATGAAAGCTTTCAATACAATCGGGATAATACATAATCATTATTTACAAGATCTTTGTCTCGCACTTGTTAAAAACTGTAACTTTACTGCTATACTACTAGCACAAATGTTGTGAACTGGAAGAGCAAACTTTGTGGTGTGAAAGCTAGGGCGTCTGCATTGCAAGCTGCATTAGAAGCATGTCTTGGGTTCGATTCCCACACAGGGTTTATATTGCAAACTTGCAGAAAAAAATGCAATGTATTTTATTTATGTGTAACAAACACATTTTTCAAGTGAAAAAAATGTAGTTTATATGAATGGCACTTTCATTGAACATACATGCTTGTGCATACATAACTTTAAGGACTTTAAGGACAACCGTATTTACTCGCTGCGGTTGTTTGTTGTACACACACCCATTTCATTACTGAAGTGAGTGCACTCCCTGTTTAAACAAACCACTGAACTCGGGCCATCATTACATGCTGATCATGAGGTTTTGTGTGGCAGCAGCATGGAGGCTGTGTTTTTGTTTATGCTTTTGGAAGAAAGTACTGTACATAATCTGTCGAGAGCTCGTAAAGCACAGCTGTGCTCTTTTCTGCAAAACCAGCGGAGACGCCATTTTGCTTTTTCTCCACTGCTAAATACAGTGGTGACGATCTGCAGTACCATGGCGGTAGATCGAAACATTTGGGAGATTTTCTGACCAGAAGGCTGGTGGGTACGACTTGAGTGGTTTCCAAATGACTGGATTAAAAATGTACGCATGTCTAAAGCCTGCCACACACAGCCCGACTCATCTCATCTCAACTGGCCATACAGAGTTTGGATGAATTGTATCAATGTGCCTGCCCTTAAAACCAAGATTATGCAGATTTCAGTCGGGATGTCTTCAGTTTTGAAGATTAAACATATTGAATCTTTTTCAGACGAAGTTTCGTTCAGATGTGATCAGTCTGTCTGTGTGCGGCGGTTGACTGAGACTGATTAGTCATAAGGGTGTCAACCAATGGTGAAGCAGGTTTAAGTGAGGTAGCTTGGCATGTAACTTGTCATACAAGATTTCGGAATATTGACAGCTTTAGTTCCACAGGTAAAAATACATTAGTCTTGAATTGCTCAGAGTGTCCCGAATTCAAAAATACCAGATATGTGCACATTTGAATAGTTTTTTTTTAGGCGTTTACTAATCTACTGGCAGCCTATATTTTCTTACTGTGGTAAAACAGAAGTAACCAGTGCGTCGATCTCCAATAGCTCACAAATCACAAGCCCCTAGATCCACACGCTGAGAAAAAAACACCAAAGTCAAATAAAAAATCAACAGGTTGGATTTTATTTACCACAGGCTAAAGTGTAGTAGACAAACTATACAAAAAGTCAAACACTGCCTGAAACGTTTGCACGGTGTAAATGGTCAATAGCTAAATTAATAGGTTAAGCGCTTCTTTTGGTTCCCTCACGGCGCTGTCTCCACCGTCTAATCAGCATACGATGCCATGCATAATATGAGGGTCACTATGTTGGGCTAAGTTAATACAAAAATGTGTATAGGGCAGTATTAATTAAATTTGCATACATAGTAATCACCAATATCTAGTTGTGGTCAGTAATTCAGTCTTAGCAGTGTGCGACACCCAGTCGGGAAAAACTCAACTTGAGTCGGGCTGTGTGCGGCGGGCTTAAGGAGACCTTTCCAGGAGTGCCAAAACACACAGATGAGATGTTCGGTATCGGTGGAAAAACGAGTTGTGGTCGCACTGTGGTGTTTGGGGAAACGAATTGTCCCATATTGTTTTAATTAAGTTGTAAAACCAAAAATATATATTTTTTGTTACAACAAAATATCATACAACTGTACTTTGATTAAATAAAAAAAGTGTATTATATGTAGGCAATATTGACCATGGTTATGAATTTACTATTCATCAATATTACAAAATCAGCTTGGCTCATCAGGCACCTATGTATATTTTTTAGCCATGTTTATCACATGGAAATGCCTGATAAACAATGACATCATTAGTTGTGCAGAAATCCACTGAGCAACAACTGCGGTTGTGTTAGTGCGGTTGTAATATACATACACAGTTAGTGCACATTAACTAACCAAACTGAATTAATAACCACACTCGATACTTGTTCCGAACAAGATTAACTAGTGCGGTTGTCGCTGCTCTTTGTAACCAAACTGTGTGTGTGTGTACAAACCGTATTAAGAGCAAAAGGTGAACTCACAACCGCATTTAGCCTGTGTGTGTACGTGGCCTTAGTCAACACGGGTCATGGCCTCTCCAAATGACCTACCTATTGTTCAATTGAGGTAGCCCATTTGGAGGGGAGGCACTATTTTTCAGATCAGTTTGTGCTACCGTAGCCCATTTTTGCGGTTTCAGAACACCACGCAGCGGAATTTTTGCATTTAAATGTGGCAGCTTACGCTGTGCCTCATTAATTTTCGGCCCATTAATATATTCGGGATGGGGTAAAATTTGTGCCACAGCAGAGCGCTACTTTACACTCTGCCAGCCTGTCAATCTTGATACATGTCCCCCTATATCTTTAAGCAGGTTATTTTCACAGAGAAGTGTTCAGGGGTTGTATACAAGTGTTACAAGATACCACATTATTTTTACATACAATTACATTATTTTTTACAAACAATTACCCATTTCTACAGTTGGGTTTTTACTGGAGCAATCTAGGTAAAGTACCTTGCTCAAGGGTACAGTAGCAGTCCTCCACCTGGGATTGAACCCACAACCCTCCGGTCAAGAGTCCAGAGCCCTAACCACTACTCCACACTGCTAAGGCCCATCTGTCTGTCTGTCTAATCATATTATAAATTCACTTCATTATAAAGCTAAATATTTGGCACAATATTTTTTATTATTTAATTAATAGGTTTCAAAGTCATCAACCTTACATAGATTTCCACCTTAACAAAATGGGAGTTTCCACCTTAAAGAGAAGCTTTTTTACTGAGTGACCTCGACACTAAAAGTATATTGGTAACCTTTCATTTTCACTGTTAATAACCTCCTTAATCCCCACCCACAGTCTCCATGCAGGTGACCTGACTGCAAAAAGCCCTCCAGCTTCCCTTGTCCTGACTTGCCTGCGATTGTCCGGAATTGACAAGACACAGTTAATGCCAGGAGAGTGCATTCAGGTCTCTCAACAAACTCTTACATGTATACAGTGAGTCCCTTTCTTTCAAGGGAATACCAAACGATTGTCACTTTCTGTTTTGCCTGACTATGTTAGCTTTCCTTTTGGGTGTTTTCCCTGGTATAGCTGCCCTTCTTATCTGCTAAAGCAGTTCTGGCCAATGAAATAGTTCCATACATTTTACCTGTTGCAAATTGCGTTTATGTAGGTCTCACTTGAGAAGTTTTGAAAGAAGCACATGTTACAGCAAATATGTATTTTTAAGAAAGCCTTACTCCCAAGCACTTAAATTATCCCAAACCCTTTAGCATCTTCTTTCCTGTCAATAACCAACCAGCTGCTTTCCTTAATGATTGACATGCTGAGCAGCCAGTGGCAAGCTTTGACCCCAAAGACACTGGTGCAAGACAGGTAAGATTTATTGAATTACTTCACTAGCTATAACCCTTTAAACTTTTTGACTTTTCTGGCTGCTGCTAAGAAGGCCATGTGGACTGTTTCAGACCTTAACA
Organism: Acipenser oxyrinchus oxyrinchus; assembly: GCA_030684275.1. Lineage (NCBI taxonomy): Eukaryota > Metazoa > Chordata > Actinopteri > Acipenseriformes > Acipenseridae > Acipenser > Acipenser oxyrinchus. The sequence goes on from CM060251.1 coordinate 17,906,682, forward strand.
TTCAGCACTGGCAGAGGCACTGTCTAACTAGAGGCTTTCCGAGATAAACAGTGAGGCTTGTGCCTCTATTCATGTGGACAAGCTTATTTTATCTTCTTCGTGAAAAATGTTTTTTTAATTTCAAAATACAAGTACATTAACGACGCCGTGACTGGACTGCACTTACCCATTGTTAAATTATTTAATACATGTGAGCACAACAAAATTATATGATTGGAAAATAACTTTGTTGAATGCATGTTCTTAAAGAGTAAGTAGCGGGGTTACAAAAAATATAGCATTAGGGGGCCCCCATGTGTTGCTACAACTGTTTCAATAATGTACCTGTAATTTTTCTTTTCATTGTTAACATCCTGAGAACTTTTTACATTTATACCTTTAAAGTCTGTTTCAAAGCTATTTTCAAAATGACTGCTCTAGTGCACTGATAGTGTAAGGATTATTGCCCACATTGTCAAACAGGTAATACAGCAATAACGATCCACGATGTGGTACGGAAAAATATATTATTACCTTTATGCACATCAACTTACAAAAACAGCATTCCCACCGTATATTACTATTAATTATTTAGGATGTTCAACTTTCTTCTCCTTCCTTCATATCTGTGGGTCCCGCCTATATCTTAACATAACCAGAAGTTACTTAGTTGCAGATATTCTGCCATTTTGTGAAGGGTGAACAGTGAGTCTCTTTAGAACTGGGTCTAATAATTATGTGATCCTTTCCTTGACATCTCTCACTGATTATTCTGGTAACCATAAAAGAGAGGAGTCAATCAATGAAGCAAAGAAGAGTTCATCTCATATGAAAACGTAATAAATTAAGTGACCATTTTGCAAAGACAAGCTTTTTTGTGGATGAGCGTTAGTATTGGGAAACTACATTGTGTAATAATATGGATCGGTTATTGAAAAAGCCTGCTTCTAAGATGGCCAGTGAGGAATGTGAGCATGAAAGTCATGTTTCAAAAGTGAAAAGTCACAAATGACGAAAAATATATTGAGCGGGAGTTTACATATGTTGGATCCGTGATTAACCCACAACCACAGTGTGTTTTTTGTGGTGAAATACTTGCTCATGAAAGTATGAAGCCTTCAAAAATGCGCCGTCATCTAGAAACCAAGCATTTTGTTCCAGAGGAAGTTAGCTAATCAAACAAGCCGTGTAAATACTAAAGCTCTCCGTGCGTCCCGCATGGTGGCTTTAAGGATAGCAAAAAGCGGTAAGCCCCACACCATTGCTGAATCACTACAGTGCCTTGTGCTCCTGACATGGCAACCATTATGCTGGGGTCTGATTTCGCAAGTAAAACCCCCTTTCAAACGATTTGGTTGCACGGCGCATTCATGAAATGGCTGCTAATGTTTGTGAACAGCTTTAAATGAAAGTGGAAAAAAAGTGTGACTTTTTTGCTATCCAACTCGATGAATCAACTGATGTGTCAGGGGCTGCACTACTCTTAGCTTTTGTAAGATACATTTGCAATGGATCTGTACAGGAGGATGTATTTTTTTGTCATCCACTTTCAGGTCAACCTACTGTGGAAAGCATTCATGACACTTTTTCCGAGGCAGTTAAAGATGCTGGACTGGACTGGGATTGGTGTATGTACTGATGGTGCCAGAGCTATGATGGGAAAGAACAGTGGTCTGGTGACTAGAATTCAGCATGTTGCACACAAGGCTTCTTGGACTCATTGTTCAAAACATCGTGAAGCTTTAACTGATAAGAAAATGCCTGCTGATCTTCACAAGGTGCTTGATGAGGCTGTAAAAGTGGTGAACCTCATCAAAGGTCAACCAACTAATGCATGTTGGTTTTCCGTGCTTTGCGAAGAAATGGATTCTGAACATCAGCAATTTCTGTTTCATACTGAAGGACAATGGCTTTCCCGTGGGAAGGTTTTGAAAGGTTTGTTTGAACTGAGACAAAAGCAGTGTTTTTTCTGGAGAAACAACGATTTCCTTATGCTGGACTCCAAGATTCACAGTGGCTTGCGATGCTTGCTTATCTCGCGGATGTGTTTGATTGTCTCAATGAACTCAACAAAAATTTACTAGGACATGATATGAACCTTATTTTTATGAAGGACAAGATCGAAGCATTCATTCAAAAGCTTAATATTTGGTGTTCTGCTATGTAGGATGGCAGTTTTTCAAACTTTGTGTCTGATGGCAGATTTCACCCCATTAATTCTGGGAGTTGAAGATAAAGGTACATCACCCTGTCGTACTTTACTTGCAAGGCCTACAAAAGCAGCTTGTGGATTTACCTTGCGATAATACGCTGAAGCTCACTTCTCCAAAAACAATTACTTTGTGATTTTTGGTTATCTCTGCGCATGGAATACTCAGAACTAGTATGCAAAGCTATAAAGTGCTTATGCCTTCTGCATCGACATACCTTTGGGAGTCAGCATTTTCGAATCTGGTTGCAATCAAAAGCAAATCTCGTAACCGTCTTAATGTTGAAGATGATCTGCGAATGTGTATTACCAGCATAGAGCCTCATCTGTAAAGCAGGTGCACCCATCATGCTGAAAAGGTAGGATATATTGTGTTTTTGCATTTTAATGTTTTTTGAAGTTGATAATGTGTAGATTACTAAATTAGTCTTTGACTGCCAATGTACCTTTAAAATGTGTGATTTAAATGTATTGAAATCATGCATTTGTATAAAAATATAGCTGCGTATGTTTAAATTTTACTTACATGGAAATTGGAGGTTGCGAGTTGTTCACTCTCAGAAAAAGGGGGTGCCAGACTTTGAGAACCCCTGATTTAGAGGATCACTTTTTGAAAATAGCTTTGAAAAATACTTTAAAATTATAAGTATAAAAAGTTGTCAGGATGTTAACAATGAAAAATAAAATTACAGGTAATGCTTATTTAAACACGGGGACCATATTTTTTCGAAAACCCGTTAATTAATCTTTAATGTTTTATCCTCGCGATTACAGAATTGTGTGATAAGTGCAGGCATTAAATTGTAGTAAATAGTAACTACAGTGTAACAACACATAGTTAATGTACCTGTATTCAATTTTTGCTGTTTTTGGTGGCTTTTGTTTTTTAAGAATTTTATAAACTTATTTTACAAAAATAACTATTATGATACAGGAAGTACAGTTCGAAATTGTATGGCTGTAAAATGGGATATTTACATTCAATCCCCACCCCCAATCCACCTAAGAATTATTTTGTATAAAAATGAATAATTTATGAACATCTACCCCCTGGCTGCAACAGCGACCATGGCTTTCAATTGGCCTTGGCAATAAGCCAGTCACTCCAGTATTCATAGTGGGAGTCACTTACAAGCAACCGCATATTAAAATCTTTTTTTTTTTTCTAACAGTAAATGATTCCCTGAAAAATGCAGTTCTTATGAATAATTTGTGAATCAGGGAATGATAATATTTTTCAACATTTAAGAGTTGCTGTAGTAGTTCATTACTGCCTGTAGAGCAAAAAAACATCTATTTGACCTTTTAAACTTGTAACTGATTTTGTCATTAGCACACTTTTGATAGGCAGCTCTATGTAGGTTTTAGGTGCATAACCTCCGATGATGGTCACAGTGGAGTCTGATTGTTACAACACCAGTACAAGTAACTGGTCCGGATTATAAAGCCGATTTTTCAATTCACACTACGATGATAAAGGAAAGCAACCCAGTAAAAATGAATATTACTAAATAGCATACAGCATACATACAAATGTGACCATTAGTCATTGATTAACACAAAGGTACCTTATGGTTATATCGAATATCAATTATGGTTTATTGTCGGAATGTTTCATATAGGCACTCAGTAGTGTGAGTGATTTTTTGTACTATTAGCAAAATGATAAAACCCTAAATTTGACTAAATTACCCTAAAAAGTACATTTCAGACACTTCTGTGTAAAATATTATATTCTGTAAAAGCTGGCAATGTTGTTATTAGAATGAACTGGGGGTTTTGTCTGGTGTTAATCATATTATTCAACAAAAGGGGCCTAAAAATAGTAAGCAGTAACTGTAGTCAGACTGAAGCCTAGGAAACGCAGTGGGTCAGGAAGAGTTAAAGAATAAAGACAGGGTGTTATCTGAAGCAGCAAATCCCTAACTGACTGCGGGGATCTTTGATGGTGGAAATCAATAGATACTCAGAACATACTGGCATAACCTTGTCAAGCCGCAGCAAGGGTATAGTGGCTAAAAAGGCACAGTGGAAAAATAAGGTATCATGTGGCCGCCCTCAGCAGCTTATAGAGAGTGACCGGTAATCGTGCCTTGGCCTTGCACCGCTTTTAAAAGCCATCAGCTCAAACAGCTCAGCTCCGATTGCCAGCAAAGCTTGAGCACCCTTGAGACCTTAGTATAGATAATCATCAGCCACTCAGTGACATGCGGCAGAGCTCTGCTTCGGTACCAAGGAGACAAAGTGAAGCCGGGGCATCTGAGTGCCAGCTTAAACAACCCAGGGAGGGAGACGATCAAGTAGGTGTCAGCAGTGCTGCTTCTGCTATAGTTTTGTAGCTATTAAATAAGTTGAATTAGGACAGGCGATCTGCATACCCACATTTCCAAGCATTTCCCATGATTGTTCTGTTGTCATTGCTGCAGGGAAGTTTATGGATTATGATTTTTTTTTTTAAATGTTTTTTTTTTTAATTTTTTAAAAGAGATTTTGAACTCAGAAAGAACTTGCCACACATGTAGTTTACCAAGAGAGACAACACCATTTCCGCTAGTCATAGCAACAACAACTTTTGTTTTTTAACAAATTTTTACTTAATAAACATGTTTAAAGTATAGTTTTTACTGTACACCACTGTACTTTAATACTGTCTGAATGTGAAATTGGAAAAGATTAAACTAATAGACACAAAAGATTTAAACATTCATGCAGCTATGGCCAAAGGTTTTGCAGGATTGAGACATAATTTTAAAAAAAAACATAATTTAGATCCTTTATTTAACATCATTTATTCAAAGATACTACAAGATGATATTGCAAAAGTCTACTGGAAGCCATAATAGTAGTACAGTATTTCATGTTAGATTTCGAAATGTCAATTTTTTCAATTTTTCATTAAGTACAGTATATGGAAAGCTACAAAGTGGTTTGTAATTCAACATGCTAACGTAAAATTATTCAGCAGGTTTCATTTGACTTTATGAAGCAAAATTTGTTAATTCTATAGGGTGATGCACACTTGGGTACCCCCGAACCGCTATGTGTTTTGTAATAAAGTTAAATATACTGTATCTATTGATGCCATCTCCCAGTTTAGGTTGTCATTATAAACTTCCTTAAAAGTGGAATAAATGGAAGCTTCCTGCCCTGAATTCAAAACAGGTTAAAAGATTTAACTTTAAGGCTGCCTAATGAGAAAATATCTACCTCTATTGCATCTGAAGCAACCATGCCTAATAGTTTCATCATGCTCCTTTATCTTGACCTGCAGCTGCTTGTGCTTTGATAACATGTATTTAACAGTTGCTTGTGTACATGTAACAACATTGTTCATGAAAACACACACACACACACACACACACACAGATTTCTACAACAGAATGAATTGTCGGACTCTTGTACCTATTGTATTCAGACGATCTGTGTTTTATGGAAAGCTTTCACTAGGCAGTACAAGTTAAACAAAAGCATGTGTCAGCTCTCCATTGGCTGAATATCACACACCTGTTGGAGGCACCGAATGGACAAGGCCCAGCCTTTCTCCCTTTCTGGCCAGGGGGCACTGTTATTGTTGTAACATGTAGAACAGCATTCAGGTGCGTTATAAAGAGCATTATGTATCAATTAAAGAAGTTCAGTTTTGATGGAGCATAGGTCTGCTTTGCCTTCCGGAAATAGCTGGCTGTTTGAAGCAGCTGTGTTGCGAGTAATACAACAAATTCACTTACTGAATGACAACGGCTTTGTTGACAAGCCAATTCAATTAGCCACTGCAACCGACAAAGTAGCAGGCAGCGTTCTCTGCATAAAGAATATGGAATCATGCCTACATTTTTCCTGAGTGCCCTCAGACCTAGCTGTCCCTCTGCATGAGAGAGAAAGGGATGAATGAATTAGGCTTGGATAATGGTAATTAATGGCCGGCTGTCAGAGAGTCATTTCACAGGCTCAGCAGCGGCAGCAGCCTTCATATTAAAAAGCGAGGCTGACCGGGGCAACGAGGCAGACCTCTCTCTCCTAATGGCGGAAGGCAAAGAAAGGGATATTATTGCACATTGATCAATCATAGTCTACATTAGCATGTAAAATTGATTGCAGTTGTCTTTTCTAATATATTAGTATCATTCTAGATGGAGATGGCCTAACCTGGGACTTGTTAGTTCTAGCGGTGTTGTGGTCATTTTTTTTTTTTTTTTTGCTCATTTCCTACTTTATTGCCCACATAACAACTTATCTTCGTAATGCTACCATTCAATAAGATCTGTAGCACTTTCCAAGCAAGGTACTAAAGAGAGAGAAAGCTGTGTTGCGTTGCAGTTTGAATAGTTAAGGTGCAGACACTGAAGGTTGCCATAAACAAAACAGCTTAGCAGTCATGGTTTGGAACAGGAACAGCCCTAACATGCTGCCACAATTTCTTGCATTACACTTTTTTGCTGCACTAATGCTTCATCCAATTTTAGTTCACTGCCTGTTACAACACGTTAATCACTTCACCCTTAATTTGAAATGTTTGCTATAGTTTATAATCCCAGCTCAGCTGACAGTCTTCTGTGCGACCTTGGGCAAATCACTTTATTATTATTTATTTCTTAGCCGACGCCCTTATCCAAGGTGACTTACAATTGTTACAAGATATCACATTATTTTACATACAATTACCCATTTATACAGTTGGGTTTTTACTGGAGCACTCTAGGTAAAGTAACTTTGCTCAAGGGTACAGCAGCAGTGTCCCCCACCTGGGATTGAACCCACAACCCTCCGGTCAAGAGTCCAGAGCCCTAACCACTACTCCACACTACTGCCCCTCACTTGACCTCCTTACACCACAAGTCCCACTCAAGTGTAAACTTATATGTCGGTATAAAAGAATATTGTACTTGTTTATTTTACTTAATATGCTATCAGATACCAATCTCCTGTTCCCCCATGAAGCATGTTAAAGGGCAGTTGCCCAGTATAGTTATTTATTTTGCCACGCCAACAGTATAGGGCTTTTCCATTTTCTGAATATTGATATTTGTTTTTTGTTTTTTTTGTTACATGGCCCATATTCTTGCGTTGGGTTTACTGTGAAGTGTGAGTTACCGGTCTCACTGCCAGAAAGCATTCCTTCCAGGCAAAATGAAAAGAAGAAGACCCAACTCTGACACACCCGTAAGGGTGTCTTGTTTGAAAAAACTATAAGAAGTCATATCAGATTGACAGCTCTGGAATCCTGGGCATTGCATAGTTTGGGCAATGATTCATCTATTTTAGCCCCAGATGTACAGAATAATTACTAGTGCCAGATTACTTTAAACAACAATTAGAGTTGCTTTTTCATGAAGGGCATGTAGATGTAATTCTATACTGATTTTAGTACAACACAGTTATATAATCGGTACAGTAATGTATACATATTTATTGCTTTAGTGTTTGTGACTTATGTTGTGTAATTCTATGTTGAGGCACACTTTATTTGAATGGGACCCTTTTTTCCTTTATTAACAAAAAAATGAATAACAATTGTTTGTAAGATAGTTGATAATAGTTAGGCATCTGATTTTCAGTTTTTACCCAAGTTAACCCAATTTCTCCCCCCCGAATGCTTTTTTCTGAATTCGGGTTAAACATGAAAACTCCCCGAATAGGCACATACTGTATATGAATAAACGCATGCGCAGGTGCCTGTGATTCAAATGCAACAGAGCAGAATTGGTGCCGATGACGGTATATAGATATATATTTTACATTTTTCAAAATTACAGCAATATAGCTTTAAGGTTTTTGCTTTTTTTTGCACACTTTTCTTCCCAATTATTTGTTTTATGAGTGTGTGTTTATGCCAAGAGCATTTGGATGTAACAGTGGATTGTTTCTCTTTGTAAAACAGCGGGGAGTAAAGTTGTTTAGTTTTCCCGTATCGTCTGTGTGCAGTTATACTTGCAACTCCACTACAAAATAAAATTTGATTGGAACAGAGAAATGCCTCCATATACAGTATGTGTGTGTGAGAGAGAAAGAGAGAGGGGAGAGATAGATGTCGTCAAAAGTTTGCACACCGCAATGTGTGGAAATATACATATAGGGATTGAAACTGTTGACAGCAACTTTATTTCTTTCTAAATAAAACCCAATTTCTACCCAAATATTTATTCTTTCTTGATTATATATTTAAAAAATCCACTCGATTTCACCCAGTTTTTTCATTAAATAATTCTACCCCATTTTTAAAAAAAGCATTCACCCAAATCTGGAAAAAAAATTCACCCGAAAATCAGAAGCCCCAATAATAGTTAATGAAGTAAGAAAAGACGTCCTTAAAATTAAGTGTGACAGTATGTTGTTATGATTGATATAATAGTTCAATGCATGTTTGCTGTCTCCTGGGACTTTCACCAAAAATGAGAATCTGCCTAAGGTTATCACAGTGAGCCACATTTGAAATATATAAATGTATCCAGTATAATATATAACTGCAAACAGCTTTTTATCATACACCTGTACCAGGATTAATCTATTCACTGTGCCACTGGACATTAGTAGCCTAGTTTGTTAGTGTCAGCTCAGTATTCATCCACAGAGCAGGTATTTGTCCTGGGCGGCAGGAGCAGTGGGATGCAAATTGACCACCTTCCAACATTCCTTCCCCTGCTTTAGATAGACCACCCCTGGAGGGGCTGAAAGGTTAGTTTGTATACTATAGTGAATCAGTATACAACACCACTGAAATCAAGACTGACCAGGCCAAAAGGTGAGACAGTTCAAATATTTCCATATTATTAAAGCCCTCTTCAGACACAGAGTCCCGGGGGATGTTGGGGCATATAATACTTGCCTACTGAAGGCTGGAAGTCAATAGTCGATCCAATCTTGAGTGATATGGTACTGCATTGATAATGTACTGAACCATGAGCCAAAGACCAGTATAAACCTGGAAAAGAAAAAGGAAATGAGTAAAACAGGTCAACATTACACAAAAATGGTACAGTTCCTATATAATTTTCTTGGAGTTGTATCTGAATACCTTATTATTTTTTAATAATGGCCACTGGTTCACAATGTATTCCAGTGGCACTATAGAAATAACAGCTATTCCATGTGATCATTTGTGGCCATTGTTCTAGAAGTGTTACAACCAATGGTTTAGTGTTTTTCTTTTTGTTTTATTTGTTTTTTGACAGAGGGGCTGTCCCCTGATAACATACTGTCCATTTCACAAGTGTCCTAAGTGCCAGGTTCATTTGTTTGTCCCTTTTTTCTCTCTGCCAGACAATTAGTTCCACCCCCTGGCTTGGTGCAATTCCACTATCCTGTCACTGTTGCTGACCTTTTCACCAGTTCAGAATGTTAGAGAAGCTGACATTCAGGCCTGGAACCCTCAAAACTCATCAGCCTGTGAACTCAACAAGCTCTCTCTCTCAGGCCATTGTCATTCAGGAGGATAACTTAAGGCTGGTTCATACTTCAGACTCCAACATCATTTTTTGGTTGTAGTCGAGGGTTTCCAACCCTGTGCAGCAGGTCAGAATTACGTCATCCACACTCTTGCGTCTTTTTTGGAAAGTCATACAGCCTTTTCCCATGCGTCTGCGACCTGAAATCGCATTGAGTCGGATGATGTTGAAAAATGTCAACATTTGCTGCATGGTTGTACGCTGGTAACCATCATGGAGCAAGACTTTGAGGAACATTTAATAGAAGAAGTATGTAAACATCCACATTATATAACCCCTCACTTAAAGAATGTAGAGATGCCCAAAGAATAGAAACAGCATTGGTGTGTATTATTCAGAAAGAAATAGGTCTGGAGAGAATGTAAAGCCCAAAAAAATGTATGATAGATTTGTAAAGAGCAAGAAAACCCTGAAGTAAAGAGTGGAGTTGGAAGCTCGTGGCCTAGTATGTGCAGAGTGACAGGTGTCACTGGATTCGCATGTGTAAGAGGCGCAAACTCATCACATCTCCTAAAATGTCAATTTTTTCAATTATGCGAATGCAGTCTGTATTTAAAGTATGAAAAACAGTTATGCAGTCAAAAGTGCTGCGACACGATGTATCCTTCGTACAGCAAATAGTGGAGCTGCACAGCTTTTATAGCTATCTGCGCCTAGCGTATAGCATTCATCTGCGACAGAAGTATGAACTAGCCCAAAGGGTCTGGAAATAGCCAGTTCAGTCATACCAGTCAAAAAAATACCTGCCATAGGCCTTATAAAAGTATACCATAGTAAAAGCATACCAAAGTGCAATAAAGCTTAGTGAAAGCATGGTAAAGCATTGTAAAGACCAGCGTCATATGGTAAAACATGGCAAACCATGGCACACTATGGTATAACCATGGGAAAAGCATAGTAAAACTGCAAAAATACTGTGCAAAAATAGGAGGATAAACTTTTCTAAGGAAACACCACTGTCAATAGGGTGTAGGGCCGCTATGGGAAGCTGGGACGTTACTGATTTGACTTGAATTCTGCCTCTGATCCCTTAATGATAACCACCTCTAATTCCTCCTGGAAGTGGTTGGAAGGGTGTAAATCTGCTTCAAAGTCTGTCTATGTGTCTATCATTATTCTGCAGTATGTCCTTGTGACGGGGAGCCCCCTATTTATATATAGTATTTTGAGCTATGCCAGTATTATTTTGCATTTTATTATGTGTGGCAGGAGGAGCAGACTTAGTAAATCCGTGCAGAATGTGACCGAGGGATAATATAATAATTGAATATAATATAATAATTAATAATAGTCCCTCGGTCACAAATATAAAAGATCTGTAGTTTGACTGCACAGGGGAAAGAGTGTTTGTAAGTGGAGAACGAGAGTGGGGACAGGAGGTAAAAGATAATTTAGAAGAAAATAACAATTGCTAAGCGCGCTGGTTATTAAACCATCACAATACTTGTTATTGTTTGTTGGCCAACATGCCCTTTTCTTTTGTGTTTTTGTCTAAACTGTTTGTTCCTATTATTTAATAAAAAGCTGAGTGCCGTAGCGTCTCGGTTTTCCCCGCCATTCCTTGTATTGGTTTCATTTCCCTGGTCTGACGTCACCCCTGCAGCCACCCTGTTCACAGTCCAACTTTATTTCTATCCAACATAAGCGGATCTAGTAGTTGGTTGGTTTGACTGGTATCCCTGTTGAGGCAAGTTCCAGAGCAATAAAGAATCCATGAAACGAGACTGTGAATATATACTCATTAGGGATGGGAACTGGTGGGTGAAATCAACATTGATAATCGGACTATCCTCAACGGCTAATGGTCGTTTAATCGCTCATATATATTTGCATAGTGTGAATGCTACAGGTCAAACGTTCGGTATTGTTCTTTCATTTTGTTTAATAAACCGTCTCTACCAATCATTTTGCATACATTTTGTGGTGGTTTATTTCAACTAATATGAAAAATATTACTTTGATAAATTGTTAGGTCATCAGCTGATTGTGTCCTTTGCGCACACAACACCTTTCCATGGCTGATTTTAAGATGCTGCTGCTCACTTATAAGCCCATTCACAGTAATGCATATGTTAGTGACCTAGTATTTGGAAATGTCGCACATTTGGGGAATTATGACCCTTGAGTAAGCGGAATGCAAATTCACATGAAACAGAACAAACACATTTTGTAAAATGAGGCAGCTACTGTTTTTGTTTGTTTATCCTAAAGTGGTTTCTTACATACTAAAAGATAACTGAGGTCACAATGTAACTGAGGTCTCTACAGGTCACAATGTAAATGAGAAGAAAATTATAAAATGACCACTTGCACACATCTTATAATATTCAATAAAGTGGCTAAGATTCAAATGCAATAGGCCGCTGTACAAACATTGTACTACTGGATCACTAAACGACAAAGAGGCAGACATTTTGTGTCTGCACACCTCAGCATTATTGGTGTGGAAATCTGTCCACCAGAACTAACTTCATATAACTTCTGAGGTCAGAACAACCCTGAAGATTGAACAGCTCACCCCTATAGTACTACTACAGTAGTGTAGTTTATCTAAGTTTTAAGTTTTGAAATTCCAGGTTGGTGTAACTCGAGAGATTAAAATGTAAAAAATGAATGCCAGTTTGATGCCAGATTCCAGTTTTACAAAAGAGAGAAAAAATGAAGGTTTATTTAGTGTTTTCTCATTAGAGGATCATTTAGTTTTAATTTTAATGAGCTTTAAAAAAAAAAGGGCCCTCCAAGAATCAAGAATGTTACTGCTTTTGTTCACTGAAATCAGAACGTCTGTTTACAAAATGAGCCCTGCCGAGTAGCAGAAAAGTAATTTAAACAATCTGCTTATGCATTTTAACACAATGAAAACAGAGTTTATCAAACTATAATTATTTAGCCTTTGCCTTGGCAGGCTCTGCTTTAGTTATAATTTTGTTATTTTTAGGTAATTGTTTCCAGTATGCAAGTTCAGAGACTTAAAAGGCTAACCGCTTTTTAATCTAAAAGATGAATGTGTGATATGAAGGATGATGTTTTATAATGACAGGGCTCGCAATGAGGGCTGTCTCTTTAAGAAGAGCAAGCAAAGTAAAGTAAAAGTAGTCGTTTCTATGTACAAAAACAGGAGAAAGCTTGTTTCGAAGCTTGTTCTGTTTGAATAACTTGCAGGATATATATTTACCGATTCAAACTTCTATTGAGTGTCAGTCAAGGGCAAACAGGTTTTAGCAAGATGTTTTTCAGCAAAACAATATGATATTTTAAGGTGTGGTCCAACCAGTAGAACAGGTCCGGCATGTGACTGTCCTTAATGACACCGTTCAAGATACTGAGTGATTGCCAACAAGATTGTGCCCCAGCCCTGTCCAATATAAATACAAAGGTCTGGCTGAAACAACAATAGAAAATTTATGATACAACGTGGAGGCTGGCAGGTGCCTTGTGGGAATGTTAAGATCACTTAAAAGCTTCAGTTTCATTGTGAACAGTCAGTTTAGTGTTTTCACAGTTTTATATTAACTTGTCTGAGATCCAAATAGAAGAATAACAATAGTGTACTCTTTCAGCATGTGTGATATGCTTTTAAGGACATGATTATAAAAAAAAAATGTTATCTGTTTTCTGAACAACCAGGTCCAGGCCTCAGCCTGGTCTCTCTTCATATACACCCTATGTTATTAGAAACTAATTTTGGGAGCTGTAAGATCTGTATTACACTGTTTTCTTACCCTTGGTTATTGAGAGCTCGTCTCTACATGCCAACTTCTACAAAATGCTAGAATCTGGAAATAACCCAGACATGTTTAGACGGGTTACATACGCCCAATATAACAGAGTGGTTAAAATGACTGGCAAGGAAGGCCTTTTTTTACCTGAGTGAAACCTTCTTTTAAACTTCAGATACATTTTAAAAGGCGTGACAACCAAAGCTTTAAAAGCATGCTTTTACCTCTCATTCTCATAATGATGTTATTGTTTTTGATTACTAATATTTCGTTCCCTCATGATTTTTTTTTTTTTTTTTTTTTTTAATCAGCTTTTGGTCCTTCAAATTACAGTTACAATGCCAATAAACATAAGTTTTAAACTGCTCTGTTTCACACAATGTCATCAGGGGCTGGCAGGTTCTGCAGAGATGAAGGGAATGCACTGCAGCAGGATGACCCCACCCCCCCAGCCTGCTGTCTGGACACTGCAGATCTCATACCACTTGTCAAAAAACAAGGAGCAACAGCACTGTCCCCACCATGCCCTGGCTGATTTCTCCCACAAGAGCTACTCATCACCACCGAAAGACAGTGGCTCTTTGTAAAGAAGCATTCTGTAAGGGTTCCTCAAAAGGCTAAACAAGATCAATATCTTCAACCATCATCTTTATGCCGTCTTGACTGGATGTCTCAGCTACTGCCTTGCTTACCTTGAAAGAAGGTTTAACTATTCTTACAGGAAAAAGTACAAAAGAACACGCTGCCAGGTTTACTGTTTTAAGGTGTTTCTGTCAAAGTTCCATGAAATTGTTATGAAATGAAACAAAGATTTGATGTACAATACTAAAAAACAAAAAAAAACGTAGTAACACTTTTACATTCATTTTCTGAGTTGGCTAGTTTGGCAGAATTAACAAAATGCAAGCTGTGCAAGCTTTTTTAAGTTGAATAACACCTGAATGCACTTCTCCGTCCACCTTCTCTTTAATGATCTAAAACTCTTAAACAAGCAATATAACAGCTCTTGCCCAGTCAAAATCGGTTAGGCTTGGACTTTAGACTTAGACTAGCACAGCAAATAAATAATCAGGCTGCCCACACCAGCTGGAAGTGGAGTCATATTCATTACTTAAGTATACTGATAATTTGAATGGATCATGTATGATCCTTCCACTAGAACAGACCAAACTAGAGATTTCCTTTCCGCTAGCCCTCTCAACAAAGGTGTCCAGTCACGTGTAACTTCATCTTTAACTTTTAAAAACTAACCTTTCACCTCTTGCTTAACCTCTAATGGGCATGTCTGGATACGTTTGAAGTAGGGCCCATCCCATAAGGCTAGGTTGACTATGTGTGCCTGTGTGTATTAATACTCAAAGAAGGAGCCAAGTGCAAGGGCCACTTTAACACAGAATATAGAGACCACTAGACATAACAAAGAGTTTATTTTTTTAAACACCACCACTATGTTTGGTAGGCCCAGCCTCCCTCCTGAAAAATTATCTGAGGCAAATTTTTCAGCTGCCCTCTTTGATTAGTACCTTTTCAAAAGTACCTTGGCCTTTTTTCCGAGCGCAGCCTAATTAACCTCTGCAGACCTATCGAGCTTCTAAAGTTAAGGTAGAAAAGCTGTTCAACTGCTAGATGGAAATAGCCTCACCTCAAAAGAAGGCTATTTATTTTTCAAGGATTTTTTTTTTATATAGTAGGTTTATAGCAAGGGATTTCTATATTGTGGGCTTCATAATGACTAGTAAATATACAAACAAAAAGAATGTAAAAAAAAAATTACGCTGGATTTTGGACGTTTCATTTTCCCTATAATTTGTGTTCGATACAGAGTCATGTTTATCCTAATAACAAAATGTGGCTGGGTTTATGTCTTTCATTTTCTAGTTAGCATTTTTCCTGGAAACGACAAACAAAATACACAAGCAGGCAGCTCTCTGGTGCTTTAAGATGCCAACAGTTTTGAAGATAATTGTTTTTCTTTTCTTTTAAAGCTCCCAAAAGGTTGTGAGTGAGATTGTGGTAAATATTCTGGAACACATGCTGTCAGAGTGGCGTAGTCGAGAAATGGAACAGTGTGGTGTATGCTGTCAACCTGAAACCTGTCTAACAACTATGATCCCCCATACAATGCTGAAGCAACACAACTTCTTCAAGTAGGCTAGCTGAGGGTGAAAGCAGTGTTTCAAAACATTCACTGGTAAGAGCAGCCAGAGGCTTTACATCAAGCTGTAAAAGCTTTTATCTTAAGAAAACAGGCTACACCTGAAAGAAAGGTTTATAAAAATGAAATTCAAAATTAAATTGATATCCAGATGAAGTCCAAAGTCACACATTTCATATTTGTTCTGTGGTTGGCGTTTGGGGTCTTTTGCCAAGTAACCCTTGCACCCTTAAGCTCTAAGTGCTCAAGTTATTCAGAGCCTCGCCTTAAAAGCATTTGAATCCCTTTGGTGTCTTCCATCTGGAACTACTGCTGGGGAAATATTAGTATTAGTCTTCCACATCTCTAAGAAAAAAAAAATAATAAGGAGACCTAAAAAATGTTTTGCCTTTATACTAATACCACAACCTTTAAACTCTGAAACAGGATGGAAAGCCGACATAGCCCTTGCAGGCACTTTACTTTATCTCAGCTGTCCACACCTTACATTCCAGGTTCCCCTTCTATCTATAGACTTTAACCTCAGATGTTTGACAAACAGCTAGGTCCAGTGCAAGGGCAGCAATTAGACTGTCACGCCACCCTTGGGGGCGGGGGGGAGTACTTTATGAAGAAACACAAGATGACCAGTCAAGGCCAGAAAGACAGATAAGCTTGTGAACTTGCTTCCTGAAGCAAAAATTCAAACAGCTAGTTAGTTAGTTCAGTGTGAGGCCTTTGGCTGGTTTAGTTTCTTTTTTATTCTCCACCCATTAAAGTACAAAATTAGAATGCATGGTTTTAGTAGCAGCACTTTCTAACTTTCAAGCACCTACATTATACTTACACAAAGACCATGTGCAGTAAATCTGACTAATTTAAGAATTAGGTAGGCTATTTTCAGAATTACGTACTGATATATAGCAAAGTAGTCAAGCTGTAAGCATTTATGCAGTGGCTTTGCACATACTGATGTATAGTCCATACACTTTGGGTCAAATTTAGTCAATAAAATGTATATTTGTGATGAAGTTATATTATGGGAAACTGAAGTATACAGACAAAAATAATAATAATATTTGAGCCAACATGATAGTTACATTGTAAAATAGTTGATTTCTATTTATTTGCTTATTTACTGTTAGCACTAAATTTGCACTGTTTGGTACAATGCATCTAATTTTATCCTAAAATGATTACATGAGAAAGGTTTTACACTATACAGTATGTATTTCATATTTGTTCAATGCAGCAGTGTCTAGGTAAATAACATGATTTCACCTTTTCCATTTAAAATAGTGCTTAAGTCATCATACAGTAAAAGAGAATGATCGTTCTATTAAAGTACACACAAAGAATAGCTGTTACACAGTCTCATATACTTAGTTTTTTTCACATCAGCCTGAGTGAGGTTAAGACAATAATAGAAACACGTCAGGTGTACAAGGCTTACATACTTTGATTAAAAATGGATGAATGGACAAACAAATCCTGAAGCACTTACAGTCAGCACGCCACTTTCATTTTGTGTTACATGGCCACCTTTGAGCAACGTTCAGGGCATATTATAAGGCTAACTATTGTTTTAGAAATGGATTACCCGTTCCTAATAATTCTTTTAGATAGCATGCTTGCTACCCTCATCATTAAATTTGCAGGGGAGGGAGGGAAGGGGGGGCAAGTGTTGTTCATGTAGTAATGAGGTGTGTGTTGAAATGAAGAGAATTTAATGGGATTTAATGTAGTTGACAGTCAAGGTGGAGTAGATTCATCAGTGGTATCCTCACACCATAAAACCTCTAATACGAGATGAGTGTTGATGCTTGCGGTTTCAAGAGGCTTTTTACATAACTCTTTATAAAAAGGTTGACCAGTGTCATGTAAACACAGATGGGTAAGTGGTCTGAGCGATGACCATAACCTACATATATACATAGTCATACTGGAATAGTTGTACTGCATGGTTTACGCCACCACAAAGAGATTTTTTGCAACTGCAGATGCATACCCTAAGGATCACTTCAGAAATTCAGCTTTTAAAAGAGCGGTTGGGAGTTTTTTGTTTTGTTTTTTAAACTGGAATTGTTAGTAATCTTTAATTTTATTTAGTTCACTCAAGAGCTGATTCCCTGGTTCCAGTTTCAGCTATGGCCGCAGTAGTCAAATTACTAAAGGGCACAAAGCTAAACTACAGAATACGTTATTTTGTGAGAACAGATCGGAGCCTCCTGGACAGTCCAATTTGCAAAAATTACCTTCCTTCTCTGGAACGTGTATATTTTTGTCTGCTTAAAGCAATTCGTTCTTAGACAATATCTATTGCTAATTAAAAGAAATAGCTATGGCCAAAAGTTGTGCATCACCCTATAGAATTAACTAATGTTGCTTCATGAAGTCAAATTACACTCTGGTTTTCCACATACTTAACGAAAAACGGACACATTTACAAATGTGACATTTCGAAATCTAGCATGAAATGCTGCACTTTTATTATGGCTTCCAGTAGACTTTTGTAGTTTGATTACATGAAGTTAAATAAAAGATCTAAAGTATATATATATATATATATATATATATATATATATATATATATATATATATATATATATATATATTATTTTTTTTTTAATGTCTCAATCCTAAAATTCTAGGTGATGCAAAACTTTGTGTATTATTCAGAGTACATTTGTAAACACAATGGCTTCTGTTCTGTTTATAACTTTACTTTATTGCAAATTTAGTTATAGTTTTGTTTTAGCTGGAAATTAAAGATATTAAGAATCAAGTGGCAATAAATATTGCCTGTATAATACCTAAACTATATAATAAAAGTCCCCTCTTTTTTGCAAACCTCAGGCTCTAGTTCATGATATAACACTCAAAATCAGGCACTGTTTGCATAATAGATACTGTATATGTACACTACCGGTCAAAAGTTTTAGAACACCCCAATTTTTTCAGTTTTTATTGAAATTTAAGCAGTCCAGTGAATAACCTGAAATGGTACAAAGGTAAGCGGTAAACTGCCAGAGGTTAAAAAAAAAGTTTAGGTTACCAAAACTGAAAAATAATGTACATTTCAGAGTTATACAAAAGGCCTTTTCAGGGAACAAGTAATGGGTTAACAACTTACATCTGTTCTGCAGCAATGGAAGTAAATTAAGCCTTGAAAGTTGATGCTAACAATTCCTACAGGTGTCCCAACTTTGTTGATTACTTACAAACCCTCTGTCTGTATAAAAGCAGTGTTGGAACAGACTGTGTTACTACACCCTCTTAAGCATTATTTGGACAGTATTGTACTGCAGGAAGTAGTATATTGCTATCTAATGGCGAGAAAAAGGCAATTAACAAAGAAAGACAGACAGACCATTATAACCCTTAAAAGTGTAGGTCTTTCCTTTAGAGAAATTGCAAAGAAAGCCAAGGTGTCAGTGAGTACAGTTTCCTACACCATCAAAAGGCACTTGGAAACTGGAGGAAACTCTGACAGGAAGAGGTCTGGCAGACCCAAAGCCACAACAGAATCAGAAGACAAGTTTCTGAGAGTCAACAGCTTGCGTGATAGGCGGCTCACAGGACAACAGCTTCAAGCACAGCTTAACACTGGTCGAAGTAAGCAAGTCTCAGTTTCAACTGTGAAGAGAAGACTTCGAGCTGCAGGTTTGACAGGTCGAGTGGCAGTAAGAAAGCCATTGCTAAGATGGCAAAATAAGAAAAAGAGGCTTGCCTGGGCCATGAAGCACCGCCAGTGGACTACTGAAGACTGGAAGAAGGTCTTATGGACCGATGAATCAAAATTTGAAATCTTCGTTCATCACGCAGGGTTTTTGTACGTCGAGTAGGCTTAAAGGATGGTTCCTCGGTGTGTGACACCAACTGTCAAACATGGAGGAGGAAGCGTGATGGTCTGGGGCTCTTTTGCTGGATCCAGAGTCGGCGACTTGCACAGAGTGAGTGGCACCCTGAATCAAAACAGCTACCACAGCATTTTGCAGCGCCATGCAATACCCTCTGGTATGTGCCTAGTTGGTCAGGGGTTCATCCTACAGCAAGATAATGACCCAAAACATACCTCCAGGCTATCTCAGAACTACCTTAGAAGAAAAGAACAAGACGGTAGGCTTCAAATCATGGAATGGCCAGCACAGTCTCCAGACTTAAACCCCATCAAGCTGGTTTGGGATGAACTGGACAGAAGGGTGAAAGCAAAGCAACCTACAAGTGCAACACATTTGTGGGAACTTCTGCAACAGTGTTGGGAAGAACTTTCCGAACAATATTTGATTTCCATTGTAGAAAGAATGCCACGAGTGTGTTCGGCTCTTATATCTGCAAAAGGTGGCTACTTTGATGAGTCAAAAATTTAGATTAAATTTTGTTAAACAAAATGATTCCATGATTTTTTTTTTTATCTCCAATTGTTTATTTGTTCTATGCTTTAATTTCAGAGTACATTGAGACATTAAACTGCGTAAATTTCAATAAAAACTGGAAAAATGGAGGTGTTCTAAAACTTTTGACCGGTAGTGTATATAACAGCCTGTCATGTACAGTGTATTGCTACTGTAAAATAGACATAATGCAGAATTCTAAAATAATGTTCCAACTTGCATGTAGCATTGATCTTGCATAATAGTTTAATCCACTTTTTCTGATTATTAAATTAAAGACTTCTGTTCCATTATTTTTTTTTTCATTGCTAAGGGTACCTGAATAAATAAACCCCCAAACCAGCTTACTTCCTTAGTGTTGCTAAATCATCAGAACAGGATCTGGTATGCACCGCTTGACATTCAAGCCAAAACAAGAAACCAGAGACAAGGCATTGGAGATGTTTACTTTATTTCATTTTACAGAGGGATCTTAATAGCCGAGAATGATAATATTACTTGAATATTATTCAAACAATAAAAAATACCATACGTTTATTGGGACAGTGATGCTTGTATAGATTTCAAAAACAATGTTTTTATAAAGAAACACACAGTGGTGCTTGACGCATTACACTCTCCATATAAATCTGTTTCTGGTACTCGTAAACTTGTAAAGGCCTCAATGGTTCACAGTTTTATAACACAATTAATTTATCACAATGTTAGCGAAATGTCACTGATTTGTTTTATTATTTTCTTACACTGTTCAGGGCACAGCAGGTAGCATTGTTAACAGGGAATTCTATAGCAATGTGGTTTTCATAATCAGGGCCGGATTAACCTATGTGCAAATTAAGCTAAAGCGTAGGGCCCCCAGCAGAATTGGGGCCCAGCGAGGTTGCCGTTTGTTTTGTACATTTTACAAAAACTGCATAGGGACGGACAGGCCCACACACACAGGAAGAGAAGCACACAGAAGCTTGCTTTCAGTTAATTTTGTTCTTTATGACAGCTATGCATTTCTTTCTCGATTACAGCATACCTGGTCTCTGAGTCTCTCACGCAAGCAGCTTCCTGCTAATGTACAATACCAAATGCCCTCTACCTCCTGGGAAAGATCCGTCCCTAGTCCTACTAACGTCAGAGGCATCAGTCTGCAGGGTAAAATGTATGAATCAGGCTCAATTTACGTATTCATTTATTTTAGTGCTAGGGCCAGTTTAAAAACCTGTTCTGTCTCAAAATGTGCACAGTGTTCCTTTTTTTTATTTGGGGGTTGGAATTTAAGAAAAAAAGGTAAAGGTAAATGTGTACAATGCAGGAGGCTGAAGGAAATTCTAATGTGGATGTCTGCAGCCGGCAAGAAGGGTTTAAGTCCATAGTGTTTGTTTCTCTCGCTGCAAAAGAAAACCCAAAAAGCAGCAAAGGACAGAAAAGTTATTCCCTTTTTTTGTTAAACTACATTGTTTTGTTTTATTGAATGTAATGCTACTACTGGTCCGTAGAAGGAACCTACAAACATGTTTGGAAAAAAAAGGTAAAGGTATATATATATATATATATATATATATATATATATATATATATATATATATATATATATATATATATATATATAATTCTGCTGCTATTGTATATATTAGCTGTTGGACTTTCTGGTAAACTAACAAAACCACTGATCCATTAACTTCAGAGAAGTTATCTAATTCAATTCGAAGACGATTCCTCATTATTACTGAATTGGTACTGATTGGAACTGAAAAAATGCGTACATTGAAAATAAAGTAAAAGTTAGGAAATATCATCTTGCAATTAACTGGTTCCTCTGATGTAACGTACGGTGTACTCACCTATTTCAAACCTTGCATATGATTCATATCAAATTAGCTTTATAGTGGGCTTGTTTGTATCCGAATATCTCATAGGGAGCTCAAAGCAACCCACAAACACATATGAGTGCATCTCAACAGGGCTGATGGACCACCCTGTAGTGTATGAACAGAGTGCAGAAAATATAAACCGTGTTCACAGCGCTGTATTGGTGCAGAACCATAGAACTGTCTAAGAACAATATAAGCTATGTAATAAACGCAGACAGATGGACACACTGATGACGTTTCTCACATTTTTACATGGCAGCTCCACAATCGGAAGGATATAGCTTTCCCTCCATAATGAATTATAAAGTGCAACATGAAAGCTCAAGTCTGCAAAACATCAAAGTGCCTAATTTTGGTTTCACACTGGAAAATGAATGGTTACCATTCACATGCATTGATGGAAAATACTGTACAGTGACTGCACCTGCATTTGTCACCTTCTTTTTAATTTTTTTTGTGCAAACTCCATTGGTGTATTTAAGAAAAATAAAACCATGCTCAGTTCTTCTCAGTGCTGTGAAAGAGCGGGCTGGTAATGTCCACTCCGCTCCAGCAACTCCCCCGATCCGCTCCCCTGCTCCATTTATAATTGGCTCGCTCTGCTCCGCTCACACTCTCTGTCCCCAATGCACGGCTGGATTAACCAATATGCCAATAACACCATTTGGTATAATATTCATAGGGCCCCCAAAATATGGATTAGTGTAGGGCCCCCACAACCTTTATTCCTGCCCTGATCCTGTGGCTTCTAAGTATTCACAAGAAATATGCATCATGCAAACTAAACAGATAAAACCAGTTTATGCCAATACTATGGGATTTATTTTTCTTTCAAATAAATTCATAAGGAATTTGCTTATCATAAACTGAGACTTAAACAAACAATTCATTCTGTATTTTCAACTGTGGAACATTGGAACCAGCAGCCTTAAATCAAAGCACTTTAAAAGCAGGACAAACAATAACTCTTTTGATCTTTTATCTAAAGTATTCTGAATATGCCAGTCTGGCTCTGGAAGTAAAATATATAAATAAATGTATGTTTTAAATACGATCCCTTATTGTAGTTGTAATAATAATAATGAACCGACTGTTCATTCTGACTCAAATGAGTCCAGCAAACGCCTGTCCCATAGGTGCCGTATTAAAACTATAAAGGTTTGCACAAAATGGTGGTTGCGATAATTTAATTGGAGACTGGAGGGGTTTTCCACAGAACAGGTATGGCAAAAGCAGCTACAGTGTGACCTTCTCAACACCAGTGTGCACCATCCCTGTCCTGGAGCCAAAACAACCCTCTGGGAGGGTGAGAAGGACATTCAATCTCCATTGCTCTGTGTGGTTGACTGCCAACAAAAACATCAATTAGTGCCAACTGTAATTGTGGTTTTGTGACAGGGACCCACTGGACAGAAAGAAAGACCACCAGGGTTTATTTTACTTGCACCCCCCAAAATAATTTTCCATCTCACAACTTTGACTTAAAGCTAGTGACCCAGTTTACCAAGCAGGATGGTAGATAGGCAATAACAATAATGTAGTTATCAATGCATATAAAATAAGTTCCTCTGTATGCCAAGGGGGTAGAGTTGAATAAGGACCCAGAGTCAGTGAGATGTATACTTTACATTTTTTATTAATTTTTTTCAATAAAGGGACAAAATGGGTGTGTGAACAGGATAATGCAGACAACTGCCAAAAAACACAGACAGTGGTTTTTCCAATAGAACTTAACATAGACCAGAAACAAATACAACAAAAAAGCCAGGTTGCCATGACATTTGGTCATCTTCAAGATAAAAAGAATAATAATAGAAATAACAAAAAAAAAGATCAATTTCAGTACATCCGTTTTGAACAGAGGACAGAAGTAATAATAAATAGTGACTCCCATAGTAAAAGATAAAGTTCAAGTTACAACAAACAGCTTTCATTACAGGAATAGAAAAGGCTGATAACAAAATATTCTGCATTGCCATTTACAAAAAAGTATTAACTGAAGCAGGCTTTTCCTTTTTTTTTTCTTTCTTCTTTTTTTTTTTTTTTAAATATGCTTTGCATATGAAATTCTTTCCCAATCTAAATATAAAGCACCATTTAGTTTTTGGCAATGAAAAAAAACAACCAAAAAAGAAACTGCAAAACATTGATATATATATATTTTTTTATTATTATTATTATTTTTATTTTTTTTTACTGCATATGAATTTTGTTTTCTTTCTTAAGATGCTGGAATGTAGTAGGGTGAGAGAAGTTAAGGGACAAGCACACTACAGAACAAAACAACATTAGCTTGCAGTACTGCATAC